>JAOANR010000008.1:40648294-40844641 GCA_030278955.1 Hygrophila difformis | reverse complement strand
AGACGAGGGTAATCTGAGCCGAGTAGTCTTGGAAGAAGATGAAGAAGAGTATGTGACGAATTTCATCGCCATGAGGGCATTGACCGTTGACAAAGCCGATGAATCAAACAGCAATGCACCGGAACAGAAAGAGAATTTATTTCACTATCATTGTAAATTAAAGGGCAATGTAGCCTCTCTGATTGTAGACAATGGTAGTTGTGTGAATGCTGTATGCAAGATCATGTGAAGCCATATCATCTACACTGGATGAATGAGCACGGGACTACAAAGGTCGCGAAGCAAGCCAGGGTGCCAATTACCATCGGCCCTTACTCAGAGGAGATTTTATGCGATGTAGTGCCCATGACCGCATGTCATGTGTTATTGGGACGACCTTGGATGTACGACAAATGAGTCATCTATAGAGGCACCGAGAATGATCTCTCTTTCCGCAATGGCCAGAGCAGAATTATGATGAAGTCACTACCGCCGAAAACTGTTAAGATCGACCATCAAAATTTAGTGGAAAACATCCGAAAGGAGGAAGAGGAGTTCAATAGAAAACAGAGAGGTAAAGGGATTATAATTGACTCTGATAATTCTAATTCATCTCCTTTATCCCTGACAGGTCATGATCGATGCTTGCTTTTCACAGGGCAAGAACTGGAAGCAGCTATTCAGGACGCACCCCTACCAGGTCACTGTTTCCTAGCTTTTGTTAAACCAGTTGAAGAAACTTCTAAGAACTCTCTTGCTACACTCAATGTACCTGATAATTTTCGCAGGATGCTCCAAGACAATATGGATGTTTTTCCGGAAGAACTGCCAGCAAGATTACCACCTTTGAGAGGTGTAGAGCATCGGATTGACTTCGTACCAGGAGCGTCAGTTCCGAATAGGCCTGCATACCGCATGAACCCCGAGGAGACGAAAGAAGTCCAAAAGCAAGTCCAGAAATTGTTGGACAAAGGCTGGGTTCGGGATAGTCTATCTCCATGTGCAGTACCGGTATTGCTGGTACCGAAGAAAAATGGAACGTGGAGGATGTGCGTTGACTGCCAAGCTGTTAATGCAATTACAATCAAGTACCGCCATCCGATCCCGCGACTCGATGACATGCTCGATGAGCTGGGTGGAGCAAGTATTTTTACGAAGATAGATTTGGAAAGCGGTTATCACCAGATCCGCATGCAGCCAGGAGACGAATGGAAAACAGCTTTCAAAACCAAGTTCGGACTATATGAATGGCTCGTGATGCCCTTCGGACTTACTAATGCTCCCTCCACATTTATGAGGCTCATGAATGAAACTTTAAGGGAGTTCATTGGAAAATTCGTTGTTGTGTACTTTGATGATATTCTTATTTATAGTCACAACGAATCTGATCATGTAAAGCATGTTGTGCAGGTAATTATCAAGCTGAGGAAGGCCGAGCTTTATGCAAATTTCGAGAAATGTACCTTCCACGTGCCTGAAGTCACATTCTTAGGCTTTATCGTTGGAGGAAATGGACTGAAGGTGGATGAGTCCATGATCAAAGCAATTTTTGAATGGACATCACCTACCAACGTTAATGAAGTAAGAAGATTTTGGGTATGTGCGGGTTTTTCAGAAGATTCGTGCCACAATTCAGTGTGATTGCCGCACCGATGACCTCATCGCTGAAGAAGGGGCTCTAATTCAAATGGGGATTAAAGGAGCAAAAATCATTTGAAGAGTCAAAGGATAAACTCACCCGCGCGCCGGTATTAGCACTTCCAAATTTTGACCTTCCATTTGAGATCGAATGTGACGCATCCGGAACCGGCATGGGCGCAGTATTGTTGCAAGATGGGAAGCCGATTGCCTACCACAGTGAGAAGTTTGGAGCAGCTCAACTGAACTACTCCACGTATGACAAGGAATCGTATGCTGTAGTACAAGCATTGCGGACATGGCAACACTACTTGCGAGGGAGAGAGTTTATTATCCACACAGATCATGAGACACTGAAGCATATCCGAGGACAGGGGCAACTGAAAAATGCAAGACATGCCCGATGGAGCTCATTCATTGAATCATTTCCGTATGTGATATGTTACAAGAAGTGGAAAGATAACGTGGTTGCTGATGCCTTATCAAGAAGACTGAATCTCGCAGCTTTTGCAACTACGCATCTGATCGGATTCGAGCACATAAAAGACTTATATGCTCAAGATGCTGATTTTGGGGAGATCTACAAGAAAACTGACAAAATATCCTTTAAAGAATATTCTCAATTGAATGGTTTTCTTTATTTTTGAAAATAAATTATGTATACCAAAAGGATCCATCAGAGAACTTCTAATTACTGAAGCACATTCTGGTGACATGATGGGTCACTTTGGTAGAATTGCAACTATGAGTGTTCTAACTGAACGTTTTTATTGGCCAGGAATGGAGAAACAAGTCAGTGACTTCATCAACAAGTGCATTACCTGTTTGAGGGCCAAGTCAACCACCAAGCCACATGGACTTTATCAAGCCTTACCTGCACCAGAGGGGCCATGGATTGATTTATCTATGGACTTCGTTTTGGGATTGCCTCGCACTGCTCGGGCTAAAGATTCTATTTTTGTGGTTGTTGACAGGTTCTCGAAGATGGCGCATTTTATTCCCTGTGCCAAAACAAACGATGCACACCACGTGGCCAAGATATTCTTCAAGGAAGTTGTGAGACTCCATGGTGTGCCGCGGACGATTGTTTCCGACAGGGACGCAAAATTTGTAAGTTATTTTTGGAAATCCTTGTGGGCTGAGATTGGGACAAGACTGTTATTTTCCACTGCATATCACCCCCAAACTGATGGGCAAACTGAAGCAGTAAATCGAGTTTTAGGTAATTTACTTAGAATTATCACTGCTACTAACAATAAAAGTTGGGATGAATGCTTACCTTACATTGAATTTGCCTATAATAGACATGTATACAATGCAACGTATATGTCACCATTTGAGGTTGTGTACGGGTTTAACCCACTGACACCGCTTGATTTGTTGCCATTGCCTCACAATGAGCACTTGAATATCAATGGCAGGGACAGGGGGCGAGCAATCAAAGAAATGCATGCTGATGTAAGGAACAGTCTAGTCAAAGCTGCTGAAGGTTATGCCAAATATAACAACCGTGGTCGGAAGGAACTGAAGCTTAATCCCGGAGATTGGGTGTGGCTCAATTGGTAAAAGGAACGATTCCCGGCGAGCAGACGCAACAAATTATCTCCGCGAGGAGATGGACCATTTAAAGTTTTAGAAAGGATTAATAATAATGCGTAAAAATTGCAATTATCTGAAGAATATGGTCATATTAATCCTGTCTTTAATGTTGCAGATCTGTCACTGTTCGAGAGGGACGAGGAAAATGCTGATCGGTTGATGGATCAACCTTCCCAAGGGGGTGGGGATGGCATGGGAGCCAGAACTGTAGCACTTAGCATCCCGGAAGGACCCTGCTCTAAGCAACGTGCCAAGAGGTTCCTCAACACCATCGCCAAAATACTATCCGATGAATCCGAGGTGTGGGAACAGAAATTGAGCTACCCGGATAAAAATGGGCCGAGATTGATAATCCATTTAATTGAAGTTTTTGGGCCAAGGAACTTAATGAAGAAGTAGAAGTGCCGAGACCCACATGAGCTCAAAGCCCACAAGCAAGACCACCAACACATTATGGATGTACTTAGACTTTATTATTTCCGTAGCTTTGGTACTTGTTTAATTTACATAGCTAGTCGTTTAATTCTGTGTAATATGGTTTGCCTATATATAGGGCATCACCCACACTTTGTGATGCACCTTTTGAATGATATAACAAATTGGAGTGTTTTCTCTTTGGTGATAACCGAGAGCATTTAGAAGGTCATTTTGAATTTCTCCCTTGTTGGTGCAATTCCTTTCAAGCTTGAGATGTGCTTGATCGTATCGACACCTTGAAGATTGTTAATCAAGGGAATCATGGCTCATTTAGTGTGTCCATTGATCCAAGATTAAGATTTCGGTAAAGGAAATCTCAACCTATCCTTTTATTTTCATTTTGAGTTCATCATTGTTCATCTTTGTTCATCATAGAATATTGTGTCTAATCCCGATCAATGGCAGTTATCAAAACCGGGGTGTTACAAGTTGGTATCAGAGCCCGGAATATTTTTAAATCTATTATTATTATTTTTAAACTATTATCTTTAAATCTTTTTTTTTCGGGAGAAAGGGGGCCGAAGCCATTTATTCCAACAATTGCAACGTTTGATACAAGCCTAGCCTGTCGACATTCATAGCATCTAAAATAAAATCGGGAGGTCTAATAAAATGTTGAACATTGCTCGTCCAAGGATGACCTTTGATGAAGCAATCCGCCGACTAATTACAATCTCGAGGGATATGAGTGAACCTGATATCCCAAGTCCAAGAGGACATCGTAATGATCTGAGAAACACCAGGAATAGCATCGTGCAGAGAAGAAAAGTTTGAGTTAATAATCTGGATAGCTATGGAGCTGTCCGTCTCAACCTCAAGTTAGCGAATGCCAATGGACCAAGCAAGTTGCATGGTAATAACAATGGCCCAAATCTCTGCATGCAAGACATCAGTGTGCGATCCTTTGATCCTCTCACCTCCAATCCAATTTCCATCTGAGTCGCGGAGGATACCCTCAGAGCGGCTCCGCCCACGTTTGACGCTACCATCACAGTTAGCTTTCACACAACCTGGAGGAGGCCGCTCCCATCTCGCTCTTCCACAGTGCCACGATTTGAACCCATATAGTTTAAATTCTTTCCTGGCAGCCAGAAACTCACTAGCAGCTCTTCTGATCTTGGTTTGGACAGAAGGCCAGAACACTTCCTCATTGCCATAAAGTTCCAAACAGCGATTCTTCCAGATAAGCCAAGCACCAATACCAAACAGAGCAGCATCTTTATCACCAACATTTTTACTTTGCATGGAGGAGATCCAATCCTTGATATCAAGGGACCAAAAGTTGCTGGTGATATTCAGCCCTAACCTGATCCAGACGTCAGTCGAGGAGGGACAATCCCTAAGAGCATGAATGCAGCTCTCTATGTCTCCACATTTCCAGCAAGTACCATCCGGAGAGATGTGCCTCTTAACTCTCTCTAAGCCAGTAAGGAGTTTGTTGTGCGCGGCAAGCCATAAAAACATCCGGGTACGAAATGGTGCAGGCCATCTCCAAATTTGACTCCAGGTGCTATCGCCAATTTGAGATTGGTAGAATGAAAGGCTATCCATGGTGCTGCTGACCGAGAAGATACCATTGGAGGTCGGGATCCAGAGAGGGCGATCATCCATATCCATTCTTCGAGGAGCAGGAAGTGACATGAGGGTTTGGATGCCAGCGTCTGTGAGGAGGGGTCTGAGCTCTTGCAAGTTCCAGGTGGTCCCCCTCGAGTAGGAGGCCACTGAACGATATAGATCATCATTTGTAAGAGGGCCGGATGCCAAATCCTGCATGGTAAAATTTTTGTCAGACCAGTGATCGAGCCAAAACGCAGCAGACTTACCATTCTCAAATTTCCACCCCAACATGGAATGGAAAGGTTGGCTGACAGCATTAAGATCTTTGGCAAATTGGGAGAAGGTTTGAACGTGGTGAGTAAACCAACTGCCATTCCAACCATAGCGCAGTTTCAACAGCTTGGTCTAGGGAGCATTTCGGGTTACCAGACCCCACCAGCTCTTGAGAAAGAGTGCCTTGTTAAAATCTTCTAGCTTGCGAATTCCAAGACCACCATATTCTATCCTGGATGCAACCGTGTCCCATGCAATGAGATGGACTTTGCGACCGTTGTTATACGAGCCCCAAAGGAAGTCTCTACAAATCTTCTCAAGGTCTTTGATGGTCTTCTTTGGGAGCCGAATTACTTGCATGACATACATGCAAATAGGGTGGAGAACTGATTTGATAAGGGTGGACCTTCCAGCAATACTAAGGTAACGTTGGGACCAACCATTGAGTTTCGACCTTACTTTGTCAATGAGAAAAGTAAAGTCCGAGTGAGTAGCCATAGGAATGCCAAGATAGGTGCCTAAAGACTGAGCGCTGGGAAGACTCAGAGTTCTGGTGATGTCCCTCCTACAATCACGATCAACAATTCGCCCAAAGAGTATGCGGGATTTGGAAAGGCTGACCACAAGGCCGGATAGTGAACTGAAGCTGTCAGGTTTTGATGTGAAGAGCTTGGGTGACAGAAGCTTTGGCAAACAATAGAACTATTATCTTTAAATCTATTATTATTTTAAGCTATTAATATATTTTAAAGAGCCCAATTACTATATTTTTAAATTAAAGCCCAAAAGTTTTTAGAAGCCCAAATATTTTTAAAGAAGCTCAAGAAATTATTTTTAGCCCAAATATTTTTCTTAGCCCAATAACTTATATACTTACTATTTTGGGCCCAACTTTTAAGCCCAAATTTTTAAGCCCAATACTTATACTTTAAATAAGGCCCAAAGATTTATTATTTTCGGCCCAAGAATTTTAACTGTTATTTTTAATTTTTTATTTACATGGCATGAGTTTTATGTTAAAACCCATGGAAAATATGTATACAAATTATTTTGACAAGTCTAAATCATATTGCATGAAAATTATTTCAGGGGGGACTCACATGCATACATACATGAATACTTGCGCTAACTTGAGACTAATTCTGCTTTAGTCTTAGATGTCGATCAAGAACACTTAGCGTACCCACGTCTATCATTTTCCCCTTACCATTCATATCTTTTAAATCTTCTTGACTCTAACGTGCCTTAGATTAGAAACTTATCTTCGCGTGCTTGATAACAGAAACTGGCACCTAGGGGAAGACCAAAGAAGGTAAGTCCAAACAACAATGACGCTGACCTCCCCAACGTGCCCAATAACAATGGGATTCCTCAGAATAGAGGAGAGCGAGTGCCTCATGTGCTCAACAATATGGAATAGCATCTAAGGACTGTTGAGGAAGTTCTCGTAGCATTAGGAAATGCTGAAGTGCAACGCGCACAAGCGGGTGTACCACCACCGGTAGACCGAGTCAACTATTTAGCATTGGTGAACCCCTACAAACCATCCTATTACGACGGCCAAGAGGACCCGGCCAAGTTGGAAGATTGGATTCGTACTTTTGACAAGCTCCTGAAAACTGTCAAATGCCCGGAGGATGAAAAAGTCCGGTTGGCAACCTATTACTTGGGCGGTGAAGCGGACGAATGGTGGCAAAACTTTCAAGAAAGGTTGACTGAGGATGAGAATGTCTACCTTTGGGAAGAATTTAAGGAAGCCTTGAGAGAAAGATTCTACCCATTGAGCACCAAGACTGCAAAATACGAGGAATTCATCAACCTAAGGCAAGGTGCGCAAATAGTGCAAGAGTACTACACTAAATTCAAGGAGCTAGTACGATTTGCTACGAGGCTAGTACCAACCGACTCTGAGAAGGCTCAGAAATTCGAGATGGGTCTGAACCTCAGTATCCGGGAGATCCTAGTAGGAGTACAATACACGACCCTGCAGGCGGTTTATGACCGAGCTGTAGCGATTGCTCGCGTCCAGCAGTTGAAGCGTAAGGACAATGGTGAGTCGAGCAAGGGCTCGCAAGGATTTGAGAAAAAGAATCGAAACAATAACAATGGCAATTTTAGGTAGAACGCTGGTCAAGCTAGGTTCAATGAACCAAAGAAGAATGAGAATAAAGGTTCCAATAATGGGAGAAATGGCATACGTCGTACAGTCATACCACGTTGCCCGCAGTGCCACCAAGCTCATCTGGTGCGCGAATGTCCAAGGCGCGGAACTTGTTATAGATGTGGTGGGGAAGACCACATGATTAAAGAATGCAATATTCGTGAGGAGATGATTGAGAAGAGGCTTGATTTGGTAAACCCTCAACAAGGAAATCAAGGAAGAACTGTAGGAGAACTGAATGATGTTGATCAAGCCGACTTGCCAGCTCAGTGAGAAATGATCATACACAACGTTACACGACCCTGTTCCAAAACGGTCCAACCACAGTTATGGGGACATAACTGTAAGCTTAAGGGAAGGAGGATGTAACATTGCGTATCCTAGTCAAAAATAAATAAACAAATTCAAATTGTTTTGAACTACGTAATGGCTTGATCCCTTCACAGGGTACGTAGGCAACTTGGAAATTTCAATTCTGAGTTCAGTCATAACATAATATAAAAATAAAGAAAACACGATACGAAAGAAAGGACCCTAGTTCTTGCTCGAGAGAAGCCGAAACGCAACTTCAAGGACGAAGTTGATTCTTAAGGAGGGTAGACTGTAATACCCGAGAAATTTATCACATAAAATAAATAAATAAATAAATACAATAAGTAAATAAATAAATAATTAAAATGAAGATGAAAAGAGAAATGGAATCCAATTCAAAGATGAAAAATGAATTTAATTTCGAGGAGCCTGTGAAGCCGAAGGTAATTTAATTAAGTAAATTATTGCACGAGAACCCAATACAAATGGACTAAATAATTCGAACCCGAAATTAAATTGAGATCCAAATAAATATTAAGATAGGAATTTAGAGACCGAGAATTGCCCGAAAATCAAAGCCCAAGAACATAGAAGGATAGAAGTCCGAAAGAGAGGAGAAAAGGCCCGACGGATCGCACGACCCGGCCCGGACCGAAGTCCAGGCCAAGGCCGCGCGTGGCGTCCCATTTCCCGCGCCACAGGCGCACCATCCGGCAGAAACGAGCCTCGCGAGATTCACTCGCCCGATTTCGGATTTTTTGAGGTTGTTGCACATCTTGCGGCCCAAGGATCACCATATCTGATCTTTGGACGACTCCAAGTCCATTGCGTCTATAAATAGCCCTCTTGACAGCCCGTACATCCTTTTCAACATCTTCGAATTTCTACATACCCGAAAACCCTAATTCTAAGACGTCGGAGGCAATGATTCAGCGAAGGGGGAAGTGTTGGGACGAATTCAGAGACTCCCGGACATAGAGGGATCATGTGGTAAGAAATTGTCCACATTTTCTATCTAAATTTCGAATACAAATCTAACTTAGCCCGTTTTTCTTTCTAAACCCCGATTCGGAACAAGAAGAAGGAGTACGAAGGATCTTGGACACAATCGAGTGACCCGGAGGCCGTCGTCATCGAATCGAAGAGCCGTATATCCATTTCATGTAAGTTGATCGTTACTTACGGTTGTTGGTGGATAAAATGCAACCCGAACGTAAAGATCTAATAAGAATCCCCATAAAATATGTTAAAATGGAATTTCATGCGTGCAATGTTTTTACTCGAATTTTTCGACCTTTTAAAATGCTCAAACGAAGAAACTCAAACCATAAAAAGTGTTCCTAAGGCTTTGAACTGTGTTCTGTAACAATTTTATAATTTTTAGTTAACTTTTGATGCCCGAAAACTGATCCGGACGAACCTGCAACAAAACCGAATTCTGAAATGGTGACAGACTTAATTTTCGAACTTGTTGGCTATTTTGACACTAGATCTAGGCCGAATTAGAAATTGTGGTAAACATGAAAACTATAGATTAATGTGTTATGAAGTATCTGATAAAATTTCATAAGATTTGGATCTCATTTGATAAGTCAAAAGCCGAATTTTTAAACACTGCCATGTCCTGAATTTTGACAACATGTAGTTATTGTGGAAATCCAAACTTTTGACTTGTTTCCTTACCTCGTATTGAAAAACTTAAAATACGAAACTTGTTCGTTATAATGTTTTTGAGCTACAGTAGAAATTTCAGATTAGTTGATCTTGAAATTAATTTTTAAAAGAGTATGGCGCGGACAGCGACCATATGAAATCTAAATTTTTGAGGAAATTGCGAAACTGTAGAAATCGGTCTTTTCCAAACATACAAACGAAACTTCTTTGAAAAAATATTAAAAACAAGGTTTTCAAAATCCCCTTACGACTTGATTAAAAACAAATTAGGGGGTGAGTTCTCTGCAGGGTGCCCTCCTAAGTGCGTCGTGCCTCGATGGACAATGGTGTCAAATATGAGAAATTATGCCAAAACGGCAATACACTTAGGGCCTACACTCTCGGGAGTATCCGAATGGGTTTTCCGAGGCTCCGGAGTGGTACTGGGTATGGCGGATACAGCTGCGGCCGCCGGATTACCGGCTAAACTTTGTTGCCAATTGCACTGCAATCGTGAAATACTTGAAATAGCTAATCTTGAAGTAACGGGGAACTAAAAGACTTGAGATTACTTCTTTTTATTAAATTATACTTTTAGATTATGTCCTGTATTTATTCTACTTTGCAAGCTATATTTATAATCCTATGGAGAATATGCATGAGCATAAGCATGCATGGATATTTTTGGGGACACACTAATTATCTCTTTCCCGCTTATATATATGACTTGCATACGGGCCTGTTTAACCCGTGTTTTGGCCATGTTGGCCCCAGTTACATTCTTTTACATTTCCGCTGCTATATAAATAAATATTGCATGTGATTTACTCTGATATTTTTAATTTAAATTAATTATCGGCTTGTTTTGAATTATTTTCTAAAAACCATAGCTTTGCATCTCTCTAGCAAGCTCGAAGAAGTCGTGTCTTGCTAGGAAGGTGTGGCGGTGACATCCCGGCCTGTGTTATCAAAACCGGGGTGTTACACATATATTGTATAAGACAATGGGGAATTTAACTCCACTTGCAAAACCAAATGAATGTAAGACAATGGGGAATTTATGCACCTCTGAAGCAAATTTGGGATTTGGAAAGTGAAGAAGAGGGCAGAGCCCAAAATTTCCAAATACACATACATCTTCGAATCAAAATCAGAGTTTGGCATTTAATAAGTAAACAGAAGGTGAATAAGGAAGCACAACTGAAACAATTCTGGAATTTAACAAAATTGGGTTCAATGGGAAAAGTAAACAAAAGCACATCAGTAGTGAAGAAGAGGACATGGGCCACTCTCTAATTACATATACAGATCTGAAGGAAATTTGGAGTTTGGCAATTCAGGGAGTAAGTAGACACTAAAAAGAAAACACACGACCAAGGTAGGGTTCCAGAATTCCCATTGTAAATTCGAGTAATTCAAGTAATGATACATAATCCAATTTCTCAGAAAATGAGGGGTGTGGGCAGTAGCGATTCCAGGATCTTAAGTCAGGGTGTGCATACTTGGAAAAAAATTTGCAGTGGTCGTGACATTTGTTCGAAAAAATTCATAAATCTACATCTACTTCATTTAATATTTTTCAACATAAAATAATAGTGAACTATTTAAATTTCATCACCAATACGGTTTTACAATTTGGATTTGACAATCTTCCTCACATAAACTCTTTCAACTGATTAGCAAAGTAATGCACATAATCAACATAATGGTTTTTTTAATATTAAGCTTTAAAATATTTATAAGCTTTTTTCAAATATGGAAATATGTTATATTAGGACATATATATAAAAAAAGAAAATTTAACATGATTTTGAAATAAGCTTAATTAGGCTTGTAAAAGGCTTAAAGTGTGGCCTATTTCTATTTATGTAAATAGGCCAGGCTTAGACCTATAGCGTAAGCCTATCAAAGGTTATATAGGCTAGACTCAAGTCTTAGAAAACTAAAGTAGGCCTAGGTTGTTCAAATCAAATCTTGAATTAGCGTAGCCTAGCCTATTTCCATCCATATTCATTCTCGATGTAAGTTCAAACTAAATGTCAAAGATGAGCTTCGGGGGAAATTTAAAAAGTGGGTCTTAATATTCGAAACATACTGTAAAACAACTATTATTTTCTCTTTAAAACAAATATTGTTTGTGATGCATTTACTAAATATTAATATCGCATGTATATGATGACATTCAAACATACACTCCAACTAAACTAATAGATAGATTCTCCAATACATGTTAACAAAACTTAAATGAATACAAAGTAATTATTAATATAAAATTTAGTTTAATTTTTTTTTAAAAAAAAATTTGAAAAATGAGGGTGGTGACCACCCTCTACCCCTTTGTATTCTCCACTGGGTGTGGGAACACAACGAAGGAAATAGAATTGACTTACAGTACTGATGGTGAATCAATTGGTTGCTAGAAGCGCCAAAAACTTAGGAGACCCAAATTTAGAGGGATGGTTCGGTGACTAGATTTTAGAGGGATTGACCGGTTGAATTTGGAATTCAGTTTACAAATGCAGCCGGTCTGCCCCTTCCCAAATTTAGTGTACCCTACTTGAGGTTTCTCACACTAGTCCAAAACATATTAATCATAGGGTTAATATTAGGACTTAAATTTAGTGTTACACTATATTTTCATCCACTCGGATAACTTAAATTTTACACAAAATTTAAGTTATCCGAGTGATGAAAATATAGTGTAACACTAAATTTGGATGGCCAAACAGTGTCCAAAATTAATGAAAATTTAACCACATAATCTTGAAGAATAAAGTTTGTGAAGAATATGTTTCGAGATAAGGTCTCTAACAGATTCAAATATGCAGATTCCAAAAACTCGCGCAGAATTATAGTTTATGATTCTAGGCTTCTAACTTTTAATCCTTCAACCAAACATGTGAAAACTTGAAATGGAGAGAGTCAACTTACTGCCTTAGTGATGGAACAAGGTAGAATCGGGCATCGGGACTGCTAGACTTGAAGAACCAAACAAGAATTCACAAGAATATTCTTTATTTGTTGTCAAACTATCAAAGAATGTAAGGAGTGGATAAAAGTGGTTGATTCTCTGAATTTGGGATGGTTTATCATGTCAAGGTAAAAGATAGCAAATTAGCAATGAGCCACCGTATGCTCCTAGAATGGGGTCATTTTACTTCCTATTATTTACTACGTGATCTTGATCCCAATAGATTTTTTCTTATTAATCTAATTATGTCTCTTAGCCTCATTCTCATTCGGCCCTCCATTCATGCCAATTCATCCAATTTAACACCCATATTAAGCACTAATTATTTATCAAAGGCAATGAAATTCCAACTAGGTAGGGCCTCCATTTAAACACAAATCAAGTACCTAGTTGGACTAGTAAGTTGTTGAATATTAATGATTCAACCACAATTATTCCAATAAGTAATTCATCAAAGATAAATTATATTTCGACTACTCGAAATATTTTTGGAATTTCTAGAGTATTACACTCTCTCCAACCGATGTGAATGTTATATTTAAAATAGGTTTAATGAAGCTTTTAAAAGGCTTACAACATGAACTATTTAAATAAATATGCCAGGCTTAGACCGAAAAGATAGGCCTATCAAAGGCAAAAAGCCAGGCACAGACCTTATAAAATGGAAGTAACATAGGCAGTTCATACCTAAGCCTAGCCCCGCTTGGCCGATTTCCACCCTAGCTGCCATTGTGGCAATGTTAAAAAAATGGTAATTATTTTATTATGTATATTTATCTTAATTTATTAAGGTTTATTTACAAGAAACATGAATTACAGTGCATGTATTTTTTATTAAAAAGAAATTGTATAACATTTAATGTGAAGATAAAAATTCAAATTAGTACTTCCTTCCATTCCTTTTAAAATGTTACATTTGCATAATTGTTATTGTTCCTTAAATAAAATTTGATAAAATATTTTGATGTAGTTATATAAAAATATATATATATAGCTTTAGAATATATATATATATATATATAATGTTTATAATTTTTATTTATATATAAAATGAGTTATTAATGGTTAAAAATGCGTCTTAAATTAAGTCAAGGTTGAAATGTAATACAAAAATATAACATGTATTAAGGAAAGAGGTAGTATAAAATTAAAATATTTTACTACGTATTTATATATCCTTTACTCCTGAGAGGGCACAGGATTAGCACTACACATCTACAGTAGTACTTTGTATAGGTGTAGGATGTCATCTGACATTCTGTGAGTTGGTGTGTCTACCAAAATATTGTGTGAGTTGGTGTGTCTAATTTTTGATAGATGGTTGAATTGAAGATTAAATGGGTAGATATGGGTGTTAGGTGTTCCCAAATTTGCCTATAAATACTAGGCATTCTTCATTTGCAAAAACACACCTCAAGCAAAGGAAAACAAGAGAGAAGAAAAACAAGTAGCTAGATTGCCTTGTTTTTCTTGTGTGATAGTATAGCTTTGAGCATTTGTGATCTTTCTTGTTGAGTGAGTTTTGTGGGTTAAGAAATTATTTCTTCAACCCCTTTGTAATAGTTTTTCCCTCATAGTTAAATAATGATTCGGTGGGGCCTGGAGGATGTAGGCAAATTTGTGCCAAATCTTGTTAAATCTTGGTGTTCTCTTTATTGTTTAATTAATAGCTCTATTATTCGGGTATAATTTTGGTGGAAACTAACCCGATTTCCAGAGCAACTGGTATCAGAGACTTGGTTGCATAGTATGCTCTGTGGTCGCAGCTAAGCTGATCTTCCATATCAGAAACGTATCTCGGTTGAGCTACTATTTGTGAGCTATTAATTAAACTCTGAAGCAGAAATGGCGGATAGGTCCGTTGAAACGTCAACTTCAGATTCGAAGCCGTTGGTGACATCATCATCACGGACGATGGTTTCAAATGCCAAATTCGACGTTGAAAAATTCGACGGTACCAGTAATTTTTGTATGTGGCAATGCAAGGTGTTGGACATCTTGTACCAGCAGGAGCTGAATGGGGCACTTGAAGAAACCAAACCAGATGGTGTTGATGATAAAGACTGGACAAGGATCAACCGCCTTGCGTGTGATACAATTCGGCTATGTCTCTCAAAGAAGCAGAAGTATCCGCTAATGAGAGACGATGGCGCACAGACTGCGGAAAGAACTGGAGGATAAGTTCATGTAAAAGAGCACGGAGAACAAGCTCTACATGAAGACGAAGCTGTATCGATTCCAGTATTTGCCCGGTACCATGATGAATGAACACATAACAAGATTCGATTCTTTGGTCACCGATTTATTGAATCTCGATGAGAAGATAGATGACATTGACAAGGCGTTGATACTGTTAGCTTCTCTCCCCGATGAATACGAGCATATAATTTTTAGTATGCTGACTGGAAAGAAACAATTTCCTTTAAAAAAGTTACCATTTCCTTATATTCTAACGAGATCAGAAAGAAGGATAAGTTAGAACACATGAGTTCGACTGATGAAGCACATACCGTTCGGGGCCGTAGCCACAAGTACAAGCCGGACAGAAGAGGCAGATCCCAGTCAAGAGGCAGAGTGTCAAAAGATGAATTTATCTTTTGTCACGAGAAAGGACATTGGAAGAAAGATTGTCCTAAGCTGCAAAAGAAAAAGGGAAAAGCGGTAGCAGAGGCTTGTGTTGCTGATAGTGATGAGACAGAGTATTCTTTAGCTTGTGTCTCATCTGTAACGTGCACTGACGACTGGTTACTAGACTCAGGATGCTCATTCCACATGTGTTCCAGAAAGGAGTGGTTTGTCAACTTTGAAAGTGTTGACGGTTGAGTTGTTTACCTAGCCAACAACGGACATTGCCAGATAGCTGGAGTTGGCTCGGTATATCTGAAGAACCACGATGGAATAACCAAGGTGTTGACGGAAGTTAGGTACATACCGAAATTTGCTAAGAATCTCATATCTGTAGGAGTCTTGGAAGCTAAAGGCCACTCCATCAGCATTCAAAATGGGATTATGAAAGTGATCTCGGGAGCACTTGTCGTCATGAAAGGTATAAGGAAAAATAACTTATAACACCTCAAGGGAAATACAGTGATTGGCATTGCAGCAGCAGTATCAGAAGCAAACAAGGAAGAGGAGATGACCAAGCTATGACATATGAGGCTTGGGTATGCTGGGGAAAAATCCTTGCAGACACTAGCAAAGCAAGGATTATTAAAGGGTGCAAAGACTTGCAAACTTGAATTTTGCAAGCAATGCGTTTTGGGAAAGCGAACGCGGGTGAAGTTTGGAACGACAATCCATAACACTAAAGGCATTATGGATTACATTCACTCAGATGTGTGGGGACCTACCAAGACGGTTCTCTGGGAGGAAACCACTATTTTGTCACATTTGTTGATGACTTTTCCCGGAGAGTATGGGTGTATCCCATGAGAACAAAAAATGAAGCATTCGGGAAATTCCTCGCTTGGAAGAAAATGATGGAGAACCAGACGGGGAGGAAGATTAAAGTGCTTCGATCTGATAACGGAACGGAATATCGAAATGACCCTTTTTCGATTTGTGCAATAAGGAAGGTATTTCCCGACATTTCACTAGGCAAGCAGTTCGAGCCATCTAATCAATCGACTACCATCAAATGCTCTTAAAGGCAAGACACCTTTGGAGGCATGGTTTGGCAAACATGCAAATGATTATGATTCTTTACGTGTGTTCGGTTTTGCTGCTTATTATCACGTGAAAGAATCAAAGCTGGATCCGAGGGCGAGAAAAGCTGTTTTCGTAGGGATATCTTCTGGAGTAAAAGGATATTGCCTATGGTGCCCGAAGATTAATAAGGTGATCTTTAGCAGAGATGTTACCGTCAACGAATCGATAATGTTGAAGAAGGTAACCAAGCAGCAGCCGAATAGTACTCCCCAGCAGGTGGAGCATTAATCCTCAACAGGTGGAGTTTTAGACATCTACAACCAGAGAGGTAAATGATCAACCAAAAGAATATGATGGTACAAGTACCGAAGAAGAGCCCAGAGAAAGTGAGGTTTTAACCCAAGAACCTCACGAGCAACAAGATTTACCGATTGCAATGAGGAGGCCAAGAAGAGAAATTCGGAGACCTGCTCGATTCGAAAGTATGTTGGCCTATGCACTGTCTGTTATTGAAGAAGGTATACCACAAACTTTCTTGATGCAAGAATTAGTCCGGAAAAAGGAAAGTGGAAGAAAACCATGGACGATTAAATGCATTCCCTTGAAGCAAATCACACGTGGAAGTTAGCTAAACTCCCAGAGGGAAAGAAGGCAATTGGTTGCAAGTGGGTCTAAGCTCAGAAAGAGGGATTTCCAGAAAGTGATGTTCGCTACAAGGCAAGATTGGTAGCTAAAGGCTATGCTCAAAAGGAGGGAATTGACTACAATGTGGTATTTTCCCCTGTTGTAAAATCTTCATCCGTTCGTATTTTATTGGCCTTGGTAGCACATTTTGATTTGGAACTAGTTCAAATGGATGTAAAGACGGCATTCTTACATGGTGATTTGGAGGAGGAAATCTACATGACCCAACCAGAAGGATTTGAAGTTGCTGGAAAAGAGGATTGGGTTTGCATGTTGAATAAATCGCTTTATGGATTGAAACAATCTCCAAGGCAATGGTATAAGCGATTTGATCAATTTATGATTGGCCAGAAATACACCAGGATCAGTTTTGATCATTGTGTATATTTCTGTAAGCTACATGATGGATCTTTCATTTATCTTCTTCTATATGTAGATGACATGTTAATTGCTTCGAAACATAGAGGAGAGATAAATAGGTTGAAGTCTCAACTCAACAAGGAGTTTGAAATTAAAGATCTCGGTGAAGCAAAGAAAATTCTCGGTATGGAAATAACAAGAGACATGAAGAGAGGCACTCTGAGTTTGACTCAGAAGTAATATTTGGAGAAAGTATTACAGCGGTTTGGCATGACAAACAAAACCAAACCTGTAAGTACACCGTTTGCTCCTCATTTCGAACTTAGTGCTTCACAATGCCCGAAGACGAAAGAGGAACGAGAATGCATGTCAAAAGTTCCTTATTCAAATGCGGTGGGTAGCTTGATGTATGCAATGGTATGTACAAGGCCTGACATTTCACATGCAGTTGGAGTTGTGAGCAGGTATATGCATGATCCCGACAAAGATCATTGGCAAGCTGTGAAATGGATTCTAATGTATATCTTGAAAACCTTAGATATTGGATTGATATTTGAGAAGACTAATGTTACTAGTCAACATATAGTTGGGTACTGTGATTCAAACTATGCAGGAGATCTGGATAAACGTCGATCAATTACTGGATACGTATTTACTCTTGCAAACGCACCAGTTAGTTGGAAGTCTACCTTACAGTCAACCGTTGCTTTGTCAACAATGGAGGCAGAATACATGGCCATTACAGAAGCTGTTAAGGAAGCCATTTGGTTACAGGGATTGTTGGATGACTTGGGAGTTGGTCAGAAACACATAACAGTGTTTTGTGACGGTTAAAGTGCCATTCATCTAGCAAAGAACCAGGTGTATCATTCTAGAACCAAGAACATCGACGTACGGTACCATTTTGTGCGGGAAATAATTGAAGAAGGTGGAGTCAAGGGACAAAAGATCAAGACCACCGAGAATCCTGCAGATATGTTGACGAAGACTGTAATAGGTATCAAGTTCGAACATTGTTTGAACTTGATAAATGTCTCAAGAGTTTGAAGCTGGCGCTGAAAGCGCATTTGAAGGTCCTGCCGAATTTCGTGATGAAGGAAATACTGTAATTTGAGACACACCAAGGTGGAGATTTGTGAGTTGGTGTGTCTACCAAAATAGTGTGTGAGTTGGTGTGTCTAATTTTTTATAGATGGTTGAATTGAAGATTAAATGGGTAGATATGGGTGTTAGGTATTCCCAAATTTGCCTATAAATACTAGGCATTCTTCATTTGCAAAAACACGCCTCAAGCAAAGGAAAACAAGAGAGAAGAAAAACAAGTAGCAAGATTGCCTTGTTTTTCTTGTGTGATAGTATAGCTTTGAACGTTTGTGAGTCTTTCTTGTTGAGTGAGTTTTGTGGGTTAAGAAATCATTTCTTCAACCCCTTTGTAATAGTTTTTTCCCTCATAGTGAAATAATAATTCGGTGGGGCCCAGAGGATGTAGGCAAATTTGTGCCCAACCTTCTTTAATCTTGGTGTTCTCTTTATTGTTTAATTAATAGCTCTATTATTCAGGTATAATTTTGGTGGAAACTAACCCGATTTCCACAGCACATTCCCATCTGTTTGGTTGGATATACTACTATATAGTGGATAACTGATGGATACCTGCCTGGCCTTTACTTAATAGAAACCTCTATAATAAATTTATTAGCTTCATCATGCTTTAGCCTATAGCTAGCAATTTGGGCTTATGGAGTAAATACACATAAAGAAATTTGGTGGTTCGATGATCATATTCGATCATATGCCATCCCGACGAGACGTTGTAGTGATGAGTTTTTTACAGAGAGACAAAGCCAAACGAGCCTGGCCTATACTCACCTTCAATGTCTTCAAATTCAATTCCACTTCCTTGCGCAAAAGCCACGACAAGGACTTTGCCGACGACGACCCATCATCGTCATCATCTTCTTCTTCTTCTTCTTTGTTGCTGTTGTTGTTGTTTTGATTGGTCTCCCCCCATATCTGTTGGTACAAGTTGAGAAGGCTTTCCTGGTGTTGTTGGTGTGATGGCAACGACGACTCTTTCGGGCCATTATGCCCATGTGCATCTGCTGCTGCTGGAGAAGATCCCAATAATAATAATTGATTATTGGGTTTAGACGAACAAGTAATACTAATGTTGGAGAGCTTCGCTTTCAGTTTCCGCACCTTATCAACCACCTGTGACTTGGACGCCACAAAGTTGAGTTCATCTTTGATCAAACAGTAATACTCATTCCAATCAACATTATTATTATGATTATTATTATTATTGTCGTTGTTGTTGTTGTGATAGCGCACCATCCCTTTTAACAGCTTTATCTCGTCCTCTGGACTCCATATTCTGTTGAAGCTCTTTTTGTTCTCACGCCTCCTACACGTAGTAGTACGCTGCTGCTTCCTCTTTCGACTCTTATTGTTTTGCAATGAACTTAAATCATCATCATCATCCGACTCCCTGTCGTACGATTCTGCTTCTTCCTCTTCCTGTGTGGACATTTTTAATTTATCCCAATAATCTCATTCATCTATACCATATGTAACTAAAGAGCCTGCCTGCTATATATGCGCATCATATTATCACTTTCCTTTAAATCCCCACCCCATCAATGCTATATAAAACAATCAAATTTCTTTTATTAAGGAACTAAATTACCTATTCCCGGTAATTAAATTCAATATATACTCCATACCTTCTTTTGAATACTACAGTACATAATTACCAACTAGATTTTTCACCCGCGCTCCGCGCACGGGTATTAATTTTTTTAATATAAAATATAGATATTATTATTTTAGTGTATTTATGAAAAAAACATTTTTAATAAAATATAATTTCTATTATCTTTTTCTTAAATGATAGAAGAAATAAATTTTTCATTTTTTTTCATAATACATATACCACAGTATAATTCAATTTTTTATGCAAATAAAATATAAATAGAAAAACTAATCCATGATTACCACCCCTACTATTATAAATATTATATGTATAATTAAATTAATAAGTACTTTAAAACTTTCGTCTTTCAAATTAACTTTAATTACCCGCAAAAATATGTTGATGGTATATATTATATTTATACAAAAGGAACAAAGGTAGTATTAAAAATTATGCATGCAGATTAATGACATTAATTTTTTTTACATAAAGTAGTATTTGAATTTTTATTATTCATGAAATGCTTTTTTTTTTTTTTATGTATAATATGTAGTTTTTCAGAAAATATTTTACAATAAAAATTTAAATTCTAATACTCCTAAGTATTTTTAGTCAAAATAGTATATACAGTATATTTATTTAAAGATTTGTTATGTATTTTTTTTACTGTTTAAACCCGTAATATATATATTTTTATAAAGAAAAATAATGATGACTTAAAAGGGCAATATAGGTATCACAATAAAATTGTGGTTTCAAGATTTATTTAATGTACGGAATAAATGGTGGAGATTAACATATTTTCAATCCTACGGTCATGAAATTTTAGGATGAAGTGATTTTACTTTCTAAACCTTTGATATGTATCTTTATGAAAGATATGCATATCTTTGAGTTAAAATTACTATTTTAACCCATAACATATAATTTTTATAAATAGATTATTATAACTTAAAAGGATAATATAGTCAAAACATTAAAATATGCTTCCAGGATTTATTATAGTATATATAGATAGAAGATTTACGATTACATACCATAAATTACTCACATCCAATATCTCTCAATAATAATAATAATAATAATAATAATAATAATAATAATAATAATAATAATAATAATAATAATAATAATAATAATAATAATAATAATAATAATAATAATAATAATAATAATAATAATAATAATAATAATAATAGTCGATTGTCTTTCATTCTTAGTAAGATACGATATCAATGAAAAAATATAACTGAGCGTATAAGGGTTACGATTACATACCATAAATTACTCACATCCAATATCTCTCAATAATAATAATAATAATAATAATAATAATAATAATAATAATAATAATAATAATAATAATAATAATAATATACATCGATTGTCTTTCATTCTTAGTAAGATACGATATCAATGAAAAAATATAACTGAGCGTATAAGGGCTATCTACTTAAATAACATGCATGCATGATTTAGTATTTTGAATTGAATTTGTATCGAATGTGTATTATAATAATATCGAGTCAAGCAAAAACGGCATCTATTAAATTACTATAGTGCACAATAAAATGGAACTAATGTATTATTATTATTATTATTATTATTATTATTATTATTATTATTATTATTATTATTATTATTATTATTATTACACCCGCCCGCGGTACCCACAGGGATGGAAATTTGAACGAAAAATCCAACTATTTGTTTACATAAATGAATAGTAATTTCAAAAACACGTCACATATAAAATTAATGTTTTACCATTTTTCTTTCTAATATAAAATTACGATAAGCACAATGGCATTTAAAAGCCCAATTTCATTCACCAATTAATCAAAATGATCAGATTAAATTGCATAGATAAGATGATCGACAGTCGAACACCTTCCATGATTTCATTGAAGATGATCTCCAGTCGAACACCCCCAATGACATCATTATCATATGCATTGATTTAAAACAAAACTACAAACTATTTTTTACATGAATGGACAGTATTTTGGAAAGCATATCAATATAAACTCAATATTTAATAATTCCTTCTAATATAAAATTTCGAAAAGCCAAATGGCATTGAAGTCCAATTTCATCACCAATTAATCAAAATGATATGGTCAAATTGCATTGATAAGATGATCATCAGTCAAACACTGCCCCTCCCATGATCTTATTGCAATTTCAATTTCATTGAAGATGATCGCCAGTCGAATACCCCCTGATGTCATTACCATATGCATTGATTTAAAATGAAAAATCCAACAATTTCTTACATTCGTATGTGGTATCATTTCCCATCCAAAAAAAATGAAATAATTATTAAATAACTTTACTAATACAAAGAATTTTTTTGAATTTTAATTCATTAAGAATAAAATAATAAATAATGAGTTAAGATTAAACTATAATTATATATATTAAAAAAATCCAACAATCCCCTGTTTATAGTTTAGGTGATTAAATTTTTTCTACACACCTAAAAATTAAAAAATGAAACCCAACTGCATGTATTTATAGGCATTACGTGGAATGTGTTTAATTTCGAGAAGTCCAATGGCATTGACGCCCAATTCATTCACCAATTAATCAAAATGAGCTAGTTAAATTGTATTGATAAGATGATGGTCAGTCGAACAATCCCCATGATCTAATTGAAATTTCAATTTAACTGAAGATGATCGTTAATCCAACCCCCCCCCCCCCCCCTCCCCCCAATGATCTCATTATCATATGCATTGGTTTGGAATGAAAAATTCAACTATTTGCTTACCTAAATGAATAGTACTTTTTCAAAAGCATGTCACATATAAAATCAATATTTTACCATTTCCTTCTTATATATAATTACGATAGGCACAATGGCATTTAAGCCAATATCATTAACCAATTAATAAAATGATCTCGTCAAATTGTATTGATAAGATGATCGCTAGTCGAACACCCACTATGATCTT
Source organism: Hygrophila difformis (assembly GCA_030278955.1). Taxonomy (NCBI): domain Eukaryota; kingdom Viridiplantae; phylum Streptophyta; class Magnoliopsida; order Lamiales; family Acanthaceae; genus Hygrophila; species Hygrophila difformis. Next base: position 40,821,680 of record JAOANR010000008.1, on the reverse strand, counting down.
GTTGAAATTTCAATTTTATTAAAAATGATCGCCAGTCGAACACCCCCAATGATATCTTTATCATATGCATTTTGAACATATTCAAAATGCATACTTATTAACAGTTATATGATTATGAAGGTATTATATTGTAGTCGCATTACATGGAATGTGTTTTATTCTGAGAAACCCAATGGCATTGAAGCCCAATGTCATTCACCAATTAATGAAAATGACATGGTCGAAATTATATTGGTAAGATGATTATCAGTCAAACACCGCCCCTCCCATGATCTTAATGCAATTTCAATTTCATTGAAGATGATCGTCAGTCGAACACTCCCAATGATATCATTATCATATGCATTGATTTAAAACAAAACTACAAACTATTTGTTTACATGAATGGACAGTACTTTCGAAAGCATATCAATATAAACTCAATGTTTTATAATTTCCTTTTAATATAAAATTTCGAGAAGCCAAATGGCATTGAAGTTCATTTCATTTACCAATTAATCAAAATGATCTGGTCAAATTGCATTGATAAGATGATCATCAGTCAAACACTGCCCCTCTCATGATCTTATTGCAATTTCAAATTCATTGATGATGATTGCCAGTCGAATACTCCCTGATCTCATTATTATATGCGTTGATTTAAAACGAAAAATCCAACAATTTCTTACATTCGTATGTGGAATCATTCTCCATCCAAAAAAACTGAAATAATGATTTAAATAACTTTACTAATATAAAGAATCTTTTTTGGAATTTTAATTCAGTAAGAATAAAATAATAAATAATGAGTTAAGATTAAATTATAATTATATTATATATATAAAAAAATCCAACAATCCCCTGATTATAGTTTAGGTGATTAAATTTTCTCCTACTATACACATAAAAAATAAAAAATGGAACCCAACTGCATGTATTTATAGACATTACGTGGAATGTGTTTAATTTCAAGAAGCTCAATTATATTGAAGCCCAATGTCGTTCTCCAATCAATCAAAATGAGCTGGTCAAATTGTATTGATAAGATGATGGTCAGACGAACACCCCGCCCCATGATCTAAGTGACATATCAATGTAATTGAAGAGGATCGTCAATCCAACCCCCCATTGATCTCATTATTATATGCATTGATTTTAAACGAAAAATCCAACTATTTGCTTATATGAATGAATAGTACTTTCAAAAGCATGTCACATATAAAATCAATATTGTTTTACCATTGGAGAAGATGGCCCTGTTGTGCAGATGTCGCAAGCAAGGAGTCTAATTGAAATGAAAAGGGAATTTACATCACAAAAACACACCAAGGCATTTTATGGAACAATTGTGAATGCAATGGCGCAAACCAAACAACCAGAACATGAAATTAATAGTCATATGCAGTATTCAGTACAACACACACATTCAGGGGTAAAAGGTATGCACAGATTAGGAAAGAAATGATAATAAGATTGATAAGCAGGGATTTTAAGCACGGAGCTTATAATACCCGTAAAAAAATTTAAATAGAAATTTAAATTTTAATAAATAGATATTCAAAATTTCTCATAAATTTTATTTTTAGAAGATGAAAAGAGATGATATTTTTCAAATTGTGAATTTATTTAAGTCAATCCTAGTTGTGAACTAATTTAAGAGATTAAAACTTTTGAGCGCAACAATATTTAATTAACTTATAGGTATTAGGTTATTTTATTACAAATTATTTAAAATCCATATAAATTAGTTATGAACTATTTAGTCGGAATTTAATATAATTTATTTTGTTAATTTAAACCTAAATCTTTGATAGCGAATTCGGAAAGTTGGTTTAAATACGAGTGAAACTTAATTAAGCTAATATAAACATTGAGCTGATGAATTTATTAAAAATATCAGATCTTATTATTAAAGGGTAACTTATTAAATCTTTGGAATACGAACTTGAATTAATCTAGTCAGGACCGTAATAGGTTTTTTAAAATCATTAATTCTTAATCACTAACCGAATATATTTAATTTCAACTATGTCATTAAGGTTCCGAGGTTTAGCTTCAGACAATGTTTAATTGTTAGAACCCCGATAAGTACAAACTATCTGACTTTTTAAATAAAAAGAGTTATTATAAGGTTTGAAGTAAAAAGAATTTGGACATGAGTTAAGTTATAGAATTAATAATTATAATTTGATTTAAAATGCTTAGCCGGTTTAATTATGGAATTCGTGAGCGGCCAAATTCCCAAATAACAAACTACCTGTAATACCCGCGAAATTAGTCACATAAATAAGTAAATAAATAAAATAAAGATAAAAAGAAAAATGGAATTTAATTCAAAGATTTAAAAAGAAATTTAATTTAAATAAATTATTGCACGGGAACTAAATGTCGATGGACTCAAGACTTTGAAACGAAATTAAATTGAGATCCAAAGGAATTGAAAATGAGATTTAAAGCCCAAGAATAACCCAAAAGATCGAAGCCCGAGAATGTAGAAGGATAGAAGTCCAAAGGAGAGGAGAAAATGCCCGACGGATCGCACGACCCGGTCCAGATCGCAGCCAGGGCCAGGGCCGCGCGGTCACCGTGCGTTCCGCGGCGAAAACCGCGCCACCACCGCGCCGTCGCGGCTGGTGCGGCCCTCGCGGGAATCTCTCGCCCGACCCTGGATTTTTCAATGTCGGTTTCGTTTCTTGAGGCCCAAGCTGCAAATCTTCGACCTCCAGATATCATGGGATTGTTGGGAGATATAAATACCCCTCTTCTCAGCCCCGTAAACCCTTTTCAATACCTTCACAATTTCTACCTTCAATCGAACACCCGAAGAAACCCTAACCCGAAACTTGGAGCGAATTCTGACGAAGAAGGAGGCCGTGGATGAAATTGAAGACTCTGGCCTAAAATTCAATCGAACATAAGGATTTAACTCAAGAACCTAAAAATCTGTCAATAGAAGAATTATATGCGCGCAGCTTTTGTACTTGAATTTTTCGGACCATTTCTAGCGTTCAAATAAAAAAACTCAAAACTGGAAACATGTTCCTAAGACATAGATCTACACTGTGTAAAAATTTCAGTATTTTTCGTTAAGGTTTGATGCCCGAAACTGAATCTTACCACCTCTGCGTATTTTTCATACTCAAAATTGTGACTGTGCACTACTTCGAACTTGTTCAATATTTTGACAGCAGAACTAAGCGGAATTAGTTGTTATGGTAAAAATAAAACTTGTAGATTATTGAGTCTAGATTAAGCCTGTAAAATTTCAATTTTGGAGTCCGTTTGTTGAGTCAAAAATCGAATCTTTGAACACTGCGACAACCTGAATCCTGACAGCTTAGGGTTTTGGCAGAAATCTAAATTTTTGACTTGTTTCCTCACCTCGATTTGATAAACTTAAAACACAAAAATTATTCGTTACGTCGTTTTTGAGCTACTATGAAATTTTTAACTCATTTGACATTGAATTTTTAAACGAAAAGGTACGAACAGTGATGATATAGAAATCATATTTCGTGAAATTGGTCTTTTCTAAACAAACAGACGAAAGTCCTTTGAAAAGTAAAAAAAACAACATTTTCAAAATCCCGTTACAATTTGATTAGAAACGAAGTAGGGGGTGAGTGCTCTGCAGGGTGCCCTCCTAATTATTCACGTCGTACCCGTGAGGACGATGGCGACCTGATACGAAACATTGAGCCAAAACGGCTAGAGATAGCGCTTACACTCTCGGAAGTATCCGTATAGGTTTCCCGAGGCTCCGGAGTGGTACTGGGTATGGCGGATTCGGCTGCGGCGGCCGGACTACCGGCTAAACATTGTCGAGATTGCACTGCAATCGTGAAAAACTGGATACATGTAATCTTGAAGTAGCGGGAATTAAAAGACTTAAATTAAATTCTTATTAAATTGTGTTTTAAATTTATGTCAATTTATTTACTTACCTTGCCATGTCATAATTATGTTTCTTTTGGAATCCATGCCTTTTAAATTATGCAACTAGATTTTATTAGTGAGCCGGATTAATCTATATAGTGTAGACAACCTCGTTGAAGGTAATTCATTTTTTTTAAAAAAATAATTAAGGGCTTTTAAACCCCATTATTGTATGCAAGGGGTTAGCTTACTCAGTATGTTTATACTGACAAAACCGTTGTTTTCTCTTTTCTTTTCAGAGTATGAGGATTACGTATGAGCATGAGCATACATGGGAATTTTGGGGAATAATAATTTATCATTTTACATGACTTGCATTTCGGGCCTGTTAACCCGACGTTTTGGCCATGTTGGCCCTATTTACATTCCACTGCAATTTAAATAATGCTTATGATAGTTTTATTAATTATTTATAAATGTGGGCTTGTTTTATATAGTTTTTCTGTAATACCATTAGCCCTGCATCTTTTTAGCACGCTCGAAGAAGTCGTGTCTTGCTAGGGAGGTGTGGCGGTGGCATCCCTGCCTGGGTTACTAAAACCGGGGTGTTACAAGTTGGTATCAGAGCCCGATTATTTTTAAACTATTATTACTATTATTTTTAAATGTATTATTTTTAAACTATTAATATATTTAAGGAGCCTAATTATTATTTTTAATATTAAAGCCCAAATATTTTTCAGAGCCCAAATAATTATTTTAAAAATTAGGGGCCCAAATTTTTAGCCCAAAAGTTTGTGAAAGCCCAAACATTATATTTGCTTATCTGTAGCCCAAAGTATTATTTTAAATTTTAAAGCCCAATTGATTTGGCCCAATACCTAATTTTTAAATAAAGTCCAAATGTTTATTATTTTGGCCCAATATAGAGGCCCAACCCATTTTACCATTACTTTTAGGGAAAGTTATTGTTAAATACCCACACCTTCAAAGTGTTATGTATTAGTACCCCTATACTGAATACGTTTTGTATTGATACCCACCTGTCAAATACATGTAACTTCAGGACCCCTCCATTAAAACAAAATCAAAACAAAAATAAAATGCAGAAATGACTACAATACCCCTCCTTTATGGGACTGATAAGACAACACCCTCTCTCTTCAATTTCTTTTTTTTACTTTATTTTATTTTTTATTTCTTTGACATTTCTATTATATTTTTTGTTGCATTTTAAAATTTTTATCTTTTAAATTTTATTTTATTGTATTTATTTTAATATTATTTTTATTTAATCTTATTTGCTCGCATTATTCAATTATTTCATCTTATTTTCTAATTTAAAAATATATAATTTAGTTATTTAATTAAAAATAACTTTTCTATATTATTCTGTTTTTAAGTTTTTTTATTAATTTACTTAAATTTTATTTTATTTTGTACATTATATTTTTAATTTTATTTTACTACTCTTAATTTTATTATAATAATATTATTTTATTTTGAAATTGTATTGTTAGAATGTTTTCTCTTTTTAAATGAGTTAAATGTGAAAATAAATATCTAACAATTAAAATATATTATTTTTTAACTATTAGGTCAAAATAATTTTCTTTTATGTCAATGAATCTTTTAAAAACTATTGAGAATGATAAAAGTATGGTTTATTCTAACATTATAAAGTATAGCTCTATTTATTACCAATAAATTAGTTTAGCTTCTAATTCTAAAATATCGGTACAATTAAGTATATTTTTTAAAATTCACACTACAATTATTACTTATTACCTATTTTGTTCTAATTAAGAAACTATTATTATTATTATTATTATTATTATTATTATTATTATTATTATTATTATTATTATTATTATTTGTTATTTGTATTTTCTATTTGAAGTCCACCGTGGATACACCTATATGAACAATACCAAAAAATGTAGGTGAGATGTTCCATGAAGTACTGTGGATAGCGGATTTGTCGTTATCTGTTGTTAGTTTTGTCGTTCATAGCCATAAATGAACTGTGGATAACAGAGAACTCTGCACAACAATCCTCCGTCGGTTTTGTCGTTCATAGCCATAAATAAATTCCTTTGAACTATTATATTAGGTTATGTATTACAACAAGAACACACTATTATCATTCACTATGAACACCTAATATTGACCTTACAATATACTGCACTCCATCCCCCACTACCCTTGTACAACAGGATATGACTCCTAAATGGATATGTACATAATTGTAAGAGATAAAGTAGAGTTATTTATTGTTCGCAATTATTCATATAATAACGAACAAATATGTTTGTTTATGTTACATAAAGTACGAATAATCGTGATCAAGACATTAACCCAACCCTATTTGTTCGTTAATGAGCTCAAATTTGTTTATTTAACATAAACTATCGTTAATGAGTACACATGGTGTGATTGTTTAACATAAACAATCATATTTGTTCGTTATTATTGTAAATTAAAATGGTTGAATGTCATTAATGAGCTCAAATACAAGATTTAGTGGTGGAGTATATGGTTTCCCAAGAACACATGATCACCTCCAGTGGAATACACCGGCCATAATGCCTGAGATGTACTCCCCTACTTGAAGTAAACACCATTCCTTCAGTCATTCATTATATAGTGAAAAGAGGCATATTTGGGACACATAGGGTTGGGTTAATATGGTGATCACGATTATTCGTGCATTATTTAACATAAACAAATATATATGTTCGTTATTATTGTAAATTAAAGTTGTTGAATGCCATTAATGATCTCAAATACAAGATTTAGTGGTGGACTATGTGGTTTCTCAAGAACACACCATTACCTTTAGTGGAATACACCAAACATACTGCCTGAGATGTACTCATCTACTGGAAGTAAGTACCATTCCTTCAGTCATTCCTCACATAGTGAAAAGAGGCATCTTTGAGGCACATAAGGTTGGGTTAATGTGATGATCACGATTATTTGTGCTTTATTTAACATAAACAAATATATTTGTTCGTTATTATTGTAAATTGAAATAGTTGGATAACGTTAATGAGCTCAAATACAAGTTTTGGTGGTGGACTATGTTATTTTCCAAGAACACACCATCACCTCAAGTGAAATACACCGGACATTCTGCCTCAGATGTACTCCTCCACTGAAAGGAAGCACCATTCCTTCAGTCATTCATCATATAGTGAAAAGAGGCATATTTGGAGCACATAGGGTTGGGTTAATGTCTTGATCACGATTATTCGTACTTTATTTAACATAAACAAACATATTTGTTCGTTATTCTTGTAAATTAAAGTGGTTGAATGCCATTAACGAGCTCAAATACAATATTTGGTGGACTATGTGTTTCCCCAAAAACACACCATTACCTCTAGTGGAATACACCAGACATTCTGCCTCAGATGTACTACTCTACTGAAATGAAGGACCATTCCTTCAGTCATTCCTAGTATAGTGAAAAGAGGCATATTTGATGCACATAGGGTTGCATTACTGTGTTGATCACGATTATTTGTACTTTATTTAACTTAAACAAATATATTTGTTCGTTATTATTGTAAATTAAAGTGGTTGAATGCCATTAACGAGCTCAAATACAAGATTTGGTGGACTATATGTTTTCTCCAGAATACACCATTGCCTCTAGTGGAATACACCAGACATTCTGCCTCAGATGTACTCCTCTACTGAAAGGAAGCATCATTTCTTCAGTCATTCCTAGTATAGTGAAAAGAGACATATTTGGGGAACATAGGATTGGGTTATTGTGTAGATCACGATTATTCGTACATTATTTAACTTAAACAAACATATTTGTTCGTTATTATTTAAATTAAAGTGTTTGAATGCCATTAATAAGCTCAAGTACAAGATTTTGTGGTGGACTATGTGTTTTTCCAAGAACACACCATAACCTCTAGTGGAATACACCAGACATTCTGCCTCAGATGTACTCCTCTACTGAAAGGAAGCACCATTCCTTCAGTCATTCCTCATATAGTGAAAAGAGGCATATTTGGTTCACATGGGGTTGGTTTATTGTGTAAATCATGATTATTCGTATTTTATTTAACTTAAACAAACATATTTATTCGTTATTATTGTAAATTAAAGTGGTTGAATGCCATTAATGAGCTCAAAAATGATAGAAAGGGGTCTTCTTTATGGCTTTTTTTTGTTGCTCCGTAATTCTTCCCGCAATCTCTGTCATGGCATCGTGCAGCACGGTAAGGCTGCACCGGGCAACTATTGATGCTTCATCGTTGTCCTGCTTCTTGGGTACCTTTTTTCCTTTCTTCACACCTCATTTTACTTTCGGTGTCATTCAATCGTTGCCTGTCAAATCCACTAATCATCACTATTTTGAAGAACATATATACAGTACTCACCCGTTAAAGAACAATACTCAACTCCTACAACACTGGACAAATAATTCAGAACACTGATGATATGCTAAATGACACCATACACAGAATACTCTCATTCTCAAAACACCATATGCCACATTTTATCATTTTCTATTCAATGGAGTGCACAAAACCATCCCAAAAACAATCTAACATTAACTAAAATCACTGCTATACAAACAATCACACCAAAATCAACCCTACTCGTCTCTATTCACTAAGATGCACAAAATCAACCCAAGAACAGTGGTGTATTCCACGAAACTCTGTGGTATCTCATAAACCATCCCAAACCAACCCTAGCCATTTCTATTCGCCAAATTGCACAAAATCAACCCCCAAAACAGTGGTGTAGTTCATGAATCTCCGTGGTATCTCAAAACCCACCCCAGCACAAGTGTATTTTGATGTGAACCGTGGTTGTCGAACAACAGGTTTCATATAACTTACCCCAACTGCAGCAAACAAACAAAAAATAGAAAAAAAAATCATGCTTTATCCATTCAAATCGCAAATCGCAGCCCTCCAAAGCACCCCTAAACCCTCTAATGAAACCTCATTCGCAAAATACTACCTTAACCCTGCTATACCCCAATCACAACACAACATGTCTCTAGTTTTTTCGCACAAAAACAACTTCAAACCCTAACAAAAACCCATTCTCAAAATACTCCCAAACTTCCAACACCGCAGGCCACAAAAAAGAACTTCAAATGTAAACACCAATAGAATCACATTGCAGAATGTAAATATCTATTGTGGAATCACGTTAGATTTTCATACCTTTTAACAACAGAAATTGATTTTATGTAGCAAAGATTTTGGGTTTTGCAGCAAAAATTCAACAAGATTCAAGCTTTCCAAAAAAATAAAAAAATAAAAAAATTGGTAGACGATTCTTGAAAATAATATAAATACTAATAACAACAAAAACTACAATAATTTAAATATTAAGACTCCAATAATTAAACAATATGGTGAAGGAGACCTAATCCCCCATTCCTCAAACGCGACTCCTCTTTATACCTTCGCCTCTGCAAACTGCAAAACCCAATTGCTTTATTCCAACAGAAATTGATTTTCATACCTTTTAACAACCGAAAGATTATGCTAATCTGCTCATTCTGCAATTGAATTATAAAACCACAAAGAACAACTTCAACAATTGCTTGATTGAATTGAAAATGATGGGCAAAATGAAACTTGCGATTGTGCTTCCTCTTTCCCATTCCTTTGTCAAAACCAATGCATGGAAAAGACATAAAGTGAAATTGTCCCTGCTACCCTTCCCCATTAATTTCACTCTTTCTTTGCTGTAGGGGCATTATAGTCTTTTCGTACTTATTGATTTTGAAAGAAACTCAAAAATACTGGGGAGGTATCGAAATGTGAGTATTATAATATAGGGGTATCAGAGTCTCAGTATTTTTGGAGTGGGGTATTAAAGTGCAATTTTCCGTTACTTTTATTAGTTCACAATGGGATAAATTTTTATTTTAAAAGCCCATGGAAAAATAAATAAACTTAGTAAATAGATTATTTTTGGGGGGATCATCATTTGCATACATGCATACTGTATTCTCTTGCACCTAGATATGATTTGGTAGTTGACATGATCTAACATAAATTCCCTCTTTCTACGCTAGATGGCCGATCAAAACATGATCCAACTGATGATGAAAATAATGAACGCCTACGTTGATTCACAACAAAACACCCAAAAATCTAAAATATCGTATAGCTCAGCTAGAAGCCAATATGCACCTTTTGAAGAACTTAAGGGAGGCAGATCATCATTACATAAATCAACTAGAACATCAAATTCACACCTTCACTGCACAAAACCAAGATTTGAAGGAGAAGGTCGATGCCCAGGGGATGGACTTGATCCACCTCTATGACTACCTACTACCGCTGAGTCCCGTGGAGGATCACTTGATGGAGCCGAGCCCAGTGGAGGAGGACCCGGAAGAGGACCTTGCTACTCTGCCGGAAGGAGCTTAGAGTCTTATTATATATGCTATCTTAGTATTTTTTTTTGCAAGCAAATCATTTCCTTTTCTAGACTAGTATTGTACTTCCTCCGTTCTCATTTAAATGCTCTCATTGCATAGTAGTAACTATTCATTGAGTAACTTTAATCAAATTTTTTAACATAGTTCTATAATATAAAACATAGTCAAGTGAGATCTTGTTAGATTCGTCTAATCACGTAGTTTTATAATATCAAATTTTTATAATTTTTACTTGTATACAATTTGAGTTATAAATATTTAAAAATATGTCTTGAACTGCGTGAAATACAAGCTTTATTCAGTTATTTATTTATTTAATAAAAACTCTCTAAACTCCAAATATTTTGGTGGGCTTCCCAAGCAAAAATCCAAAATTTGAAAAAAAGAATCTGAACCGGATGCCTGTTCCAAAAAAAAAAGCATAAACCCTAAACCCTAAACCCTAGAACCTAAACCCTAAACCCTGAACCCTAAACCCTAAACCCTGAAAAAAACGCGGCCAATTTGAATCGTCGCCCTAAATGCTACATCAGGATGTACACCTAACACTGAGACACCAGCAAATAACTCCGGTTTCCACCCACTTAATTTCATAATTGTAACACTCCGGTTTTGATAACCCAGGCCGGGATGCCACCGCCACACATTCCCAAGCAAGACGCGAACCATTTCGAGCTCACTTGAAAAGATGCTAAGGCAAAGTTGCATAAATACAAAAAAATCAAATACTTAAAAATAATGCCCGAGTTTAAGATGTCGTTTTAAAATGTCTAACATGCATAAAATAATGCGGAAGATAAGTAATGGCCAAACACGGCCAAACATGAGTTTGGAATTCGTAAAAAGAATTTAAAACAACTGTGACAAGTCTTCGAAAATTCTCATCCCACTCGATACTGAGTAAGTTAATATACAACACAACGGATTTTAAAAATTTTAGAAGAGTATAAAAATAGGATTTTTAATTTAAAAAGGCGGATAAATAATTTGAAATTCTCACACACGCCAAACGAATATTTCACCATTGTTCGTTATGATTGAGGACACCCCGTCCTTGGGGAATCGAACCCGCAAGAACTCAAATACACCCTTTTACATTTGTTTTCATATGATCGAGGACACGATTGTTTCAAGAACTCAAAATACATTCTTTTACCATTGTTTCATTATGATCGAGGACACCCGCCCTTGGGGAATCGAACCCGCAAGAACTCAACATACATCCTAGGGAATCGAACCCGTAGGAGTCAATAATATCCTGGGGAATTGAACCCGCAGAAAAACATACACCTTAGGGAATCGAACCCGCAAAGCAAGTGAAAGCAGTGACCCTATACAGACACACTCCAGAGCCCCAGATAACCCATACGGATACATCTAGGAGTATAGACTCTTACAATCACATAATCATATTTGCCGTTTTGGCTACGAGAGGGGGCGGCCCATCGAGCTCCACCTAGTGCACTTACCCTCAAGAAATAATCAAAGCATCCCACTCGATCATATTTCACAAGGTTTCAAAAACCACATTTTAATTTGATAATTTTATTCATGCCATATCCAAAATCAACTTTTCACCAACATCGCAAAATAACCACATTTCCAGATTTATGGATTCAAAACGAGAGTAAAATTTGACTCAAGTAATGCCATCAAAGCACAACATGGATTTGAAACAAGAGCAGTGAATTGTTTTGCATTTGGAAATGTAGCAAACGATTTTTAAAATTCCGAAAAATTTACAGTGGCTAGCGAACATCAAAATGAACATTTTTCATAGAAATAGCTATCTCCAAATTCGGATTCCTTATAGGCGAAATAAGGCCATTTCAGAAAACCCTAATTTGAGGATTTTAAAAGCTTCAGTGATTTTGACCATAGTGGAAATAAAAATCCATAACTTTTTCAAGGGAGTTCCAAAAATCGTAAAACTTGACGGAGACATTCTAAACACAATATGGAACAAAACTCATGAGGTATTGACCACAAATACCAAACACAAAATGGTCTAAGAAGCACCACAGAACTGGACTTCATCAAAAACGAATCTGACAGCAAATTTTGGACCAAAATACCAGATCGAATTTGGGGCATCAAATGAACTCCAGAAATTATGAAAATTTACAGATCTCATCTTTAGAATGTTAGGAACAATTTTCATTTAGGAAAGATCTCTCAAAAACGCTCAGACCTAAGTCAAAAATGCGAGAAAATAGAAACTAGTCATGGAAAAATCCTATTTGACAGATTTCATAAAGGATGGAAATAGATTCATAACTCGATTTCTACTCAACCACAACTTCTAAAAAACAATGTGTATGATACTAACTTACTTTTCAATGGATTGGGATCACAGATACTTCGAATGGAATGGTTCCAAGGACGTCCTAAATAGCAACGTGGACTGCTACTCACGAATGCACCCTAGATTGAGATGCTTGGATGAAATCTTAGTTTTGAAACCTTAGATTCGAATCAAGGAGTGATGAGAAGACATAGAATCCTTCTTACCTAAGGATGCAAGGTTTGGATGGTGCTAGAATCGCCCAAACCCTCTGGAAATCGGAAGAACACTCACAAACTCTCCAACGCTCAAAGAGAAATCTGAATTTTCGGAGTCAATGAATGAGGTAGTTTGTGACTGATATGGGGTTTATTTGGACGAATTTGAGGAGGTTAATGGTGTTAATTTCTGCCAATTAACGCCCTAATCATTGCCTCAACGTAACTCCACTCATTATGGCCGGAAATCCAAGAGTTGGAGGTTATAACTCACCATATTCATTGCACAGACACATTTCACCATGGTTGGGTTGCTTCTCACCCTTGGTTTTGAACTTATAAAGTCTATAACCTTAAATAATATCCTAAGAGTGTTTAGTATATCCCATACCCGAATTTAGGAAGAACCATTGAGCTGAAACTAAGCAAAAATGCAACTTGACAATAATTTGGGTTCACAGTGACACATGTTGAGTAATGGAAATTCTGGGAATGAAATATTAGTCCAAAAATTTTGAAATTTTATGGACATTGTAATACCCGAGAAATCGGAATGAGTTTCCATTAGAGAATTGGATTTAATTAGAGAATTGGATTTAATTATCAAAACCGAAATAATTCCGAGAGAGCGGAATTAAATATTTTTTCGGACGATAGCAACTCGGAATGAGTTTATCGAATCGTCCCAACAATCTCGGATAATTCCATATTATGATTTTTAGAAATAAAAATGATAAATTTATAAAAAAAAGGGAAAAATCGCATCAACAGGCGGCGGTTCCAAATGCTGCACGTGTTTTTGATCCAATTTTCGAGAGTTGACGACTGCTATCGATCCAACTTCGATCCTCAGTCATTAAGGGATGTTTGGAGATGCATTTGGATAGATTTTAAGTGTATTAACCCACTACAAAGTTGGATTAAGGAGAGTACATGAACCAAAAGTGGATTGAGTGCACCAAATTGTTGGTAGGTAGAAAGGATGAGTTAAGGGGGGGGGGGGGGGGTGTATTCTCGAGATGGAGACTGCCATTAAGCCTCTCATACTTCCTAGATTGATTAAGGCTCTCTTTGGAACCCTGAACCACCCCAATCCCATCCTTAATCACCCACCAAACCCCACCCAAATCACCACTCCGAAAATCAGTTTTCCTTTGTGAGTGTTGGTGAAGTGTGGAGTGTTCTTCGAGTCTCCAGGGAGCTTTGGACGAGTTCAAGCATCCAAATCCTTTCTGCTACTGTTAGGTAAGAACTTCAATCCAAATCCTTGGCCTTAGGATCGAATTTCAGGCCCTAACACCAAGTTTTCTTCCTACAACCCCATATTAGGAGCAACCGGTTGAAGTGGTGTTCGTGGGGACTGATCCGGGCGATTTCGGGATACAACCAAGGAGAATTTCGATCCTAATCTCATCTCAAGGAATTTAGTATTGTTCACGTCGATTTTTAGAGGTTTTGGTTGAGATTCCATCGAGTTCTAGTCCAATCTCCTTTCGTTGGTAAAACTGTCAATTAGGGTTTTCAATCGAATAGTTTCTGTTGTTTTGCGAATTCGACTTAGATCCGCATGTTTTTGGAAAACCTTTTCTAATGAAAAATGTTCCTAACATCCTAAATATGATCTCTGTAAATTCTTAGAATTTTTGAACATGTTTTGAATCCCGAAATCAGATCTGGTATTTGGTTTTAAGATGCTGTCAGATTTGTTGTTTGTATGGAGTCCGATCTTGTTTTCTGTTTTAGTCAAGTCTATTGTGGTTATTCGTGGTTGAGGTATTCATAAGATTTGTTCCTTATTGTGTCTAGAATATCCTTGTAAATGTTTATGATTTTAGATTCTCGTATGAAAATGTTATGAATTTTTTATTACACTATGGTCGGATTCACTGAAGTGTTTAGAACCCTTAATCCAATGCTTTCTGAAATCGATTTTTATAGGTCATTTAGGGTCCGAATTTGAAGATGCATATTTCTAAGAAAAATGTTCATTTGGGTGTGTTCTAGCTTCTGTAAAAATTTAAGAATTTTTAAAAATGATTTACTACGTTTCCAAATGCGATTTTAAAAACTGCCACAGTACTACTTTTGTCGGTAAATTCTATCTTGTGTATTTTTGATGAGCTATGAGTCGAATGTTACTCATTTTTGAAATGTATGAATTCTGGAAATGTGGTAGTATTATGAAAATGTTAAAAATGTGATTTTGAAACTTTGTATTTTTTGATCGAGTGGGATGCCTAATGTTTTTAGAGGGTAAGTGCACTTGGTGGAGCTCGTTGGGCCGTCCCCTCTTTTGTAGCCAAAACGGCACATATGATATTATGGTTTCGTGATTGTAAGAGTGTATACTCCCAGATGTATCCGTATGGGTTATCTAGGGCTCTGGAACGGTCTGTATAGGGTCACTGCTTTCACATCCCTCGTGGGTACGAGTCCCAGAGGTGGGTTGATTCCAAGGGTACGTCCCTAGAATCTTTATTATGATTTGGAGTCCTTGTGGGTGTTAGTCCCAAAGGGCATGGGTGGTGTCCTCGATCAAAATGAACAATGGTAAAATTATCCGTGTGGCAAGCGTAAGAGACTTCGGAAAATTATTTTTAATCGTCCTTCCTTTTAAATTAAAAATCCTATATTTTATTTACTCTTCCAGGAACTTTAAAATTCGTTGTGCTATATATTAACTTACGCAGTACCTTTTGTATCGATAAGTTGTTATTTCTATTTTTTTTCCTCAGATTTCGTGGGGTGAGCTTTGCACGTTGGGATGGGATTTCTTCTACTAAAGACTTGTCGCACTTTAAACTTATTTATTTTCTGTTTTATGACTTTGGCCGCATGTTTTGGCCCTTGTTTAGCTTCCGCACTACTTTTATACTTTATGCATGTCGTGCTCTGATTTTAACTTCGGGCATTATTGAATGGTTTTAAATTATTTAAAGTATTGATACAACTTAGCCTTAGCATCTTTTTAGATAAGCTCGATTTGGATCGCGTCTTATTTAGAAAGGTGTGGCGGTAGCGGCCTGGCCTGGGTGATCAAATCCGGGGTGTTACAAAGTGGTATCAGAGCCCGAAAACTTTTTTCAAAACTATTATCTTTCGGCCCAATATAGAGGCCCAAAATATTAAATGTTATTTTTAAGTATTTTCAAATATTATTTCTATGGAAAAAAAATTATTTTTAAAACCCGTGGAAAATATATCATAAATTTTTCGACAAGTCTTAGCACAGTGTATGAAAATTTTTTCGGGGGGGATGCATTTGCATTCATGCATTATTTAAAATTGTTCGTTGTCTGTGTTAGATAACATTCTTATTCTGCTTGACCTTGACTTAGAAGCGTTAGCTCGAGACTAGTTTTGCCTTAGTTTTAGATCTTTGATCACATATGCTTTGCGTGCCCATACTTATTCTCTGCCCTTTGCCGTTCCAATCGTATAGATCTTCCAGCGCCAAATAACATTAACTTAGGAATCCAATTACCGTCGGGTAAAGTAGTATCGTGCTCCAAACGATACGACGGCATCCCGATCGTAATTAAGAACACCGAATTCTTCACGAACTCATAGAATTTGACCTTAAGGATTTCGACATCATTTTGGGAATGGACTGGCTGACTCAATACAAGGCCGTTATTGAGTGCCAAAAGAAGAAGATCTCTTTGGCAAAGAGTCGAGGGAAGAAGGTCATTTACTACATGCAGCCTCAAAAGAAGAGTGCCAAAGTAGTAAATGCCATGAAATTTTTCAATCTCATGAAAAAGGGATATCAACTGTACGCATGCTAAGTGCATAATCTGGAAGACGAGTGAAGCAAGATCGACAGTATTCCAATCGTGAGGGAATATCCGGACGTCTTCCCGGAAGATATCCCAGGAATGCCTCCTAAGCGAGAAGTCGAGTTCACAATCGATTTGGTACCTGGAATCGAGCCGGTCTCGAAGGCACCATATCGCATGGCACCAGCTGAGATGAAAGAGCTGAAGGAACAACTCGAGGAGTTGTTATCAAAAGGTTACATTCGATCGAGCACATCACCATGGGGAGCACCGGTCCTGTTCGTAAAGAAGAAAGACGGTGGACTCCGACTGTGCATAGAATACAGAGGCCTTAATCAAGTGACGATTAAGAATAAATACCCGCTGCCTAGGATCGAAGATCTTCGATCTCTTCGATCAGTTGAAAGGAGCGTCAGTATTTTCGAAGGTTGATCTGAGATCGGGATACCATCAGTTGCGTATCGCCGAGAAGGACATACCGAAGACAGCTTTTCGCATAAGATATGGGCATTACGAATTCACCGTAATGTCCTTTGGTCTGACGAATGCTCCCGCGGTATTCATGAACCTCATGAATAGTGTATTCCGAGAGTTACTAGACTCTTGTGTTGTCTTATTCATCGACGACATTCTAGTTTACTCAAGGGATGAGGGGGAGCATGCAAGACATCTTCATCAAGTGCTAGGAATTTTGAGGAAGAACCAATTGTATGCGAAGCTGTCAAAGTACGAATTTTGGATGAAAGAAGTTGCTTTCTTGGGGCATATAGTATTGTCTAAAGGGGTGTCGGTTGACCCGGCAAAGATATCTGCAGTGACTGATTGGCCAGCGCCAACTAGTCACACAGAAATAAGAAGCTTTCTTGGACTAGCCGGATACTATAGAAGATTTGTGAGGAACTTTTCAAAGATTGCAAGACCGATGACCCAATTGTTAAAGAAAGGATTAAAGTTCGAATGGTCTGCTGAATGTGAGACGTCATTTCAAGAACTCAAGAAAAGACTCACAACAGCACCGGTCTTGGCACTACCGTCAGAGACGGAATATTTTGAAGTGTACAGCGACGCTTCAAAAGAAGGTCTGGGTTGCGTTCTTATGCAAAACCAAAGGGTTATCGCTTACGCATCGCGGCAACTCAAGCCACATGAGGAGAACTATCCGACGCATGATCTGGAATTGGCTGCTGTGGTGTTCGCACTTAAAATTTGGCGACACTACTTGTATGGACGAACATATCGGATGTTCACGAACCACAAAAGCCTCTAGTATATATTTACTCAAAAGGAGTTAAATATGAGGCAGAGGAGATGGCTCGAGCTGATCAAGGACTACGACTTGGACATAGCCTACCATGAGGGCAAGGCGAACGTCGTTGCGGATGCATTGAGTCGCAAGATGAGGCATACGGCAAACACACTTATCTTACCTTCGGAACTGTATATGGACTCTGCGAAGTTGGAAACTGAACTAGTCCATTATGGAACCGTGGTAGAAACAGTGAATGCCATAGCAATTGAACTGTCGTGTTCGACGAGATTCGAACAGCTCAATCAGACGATGAGAACCTTCAGATGATCAAAGAGAAAATTGGTGAAGGTAAAGCGGTGGGATTCACGATATACGACGATGGAAGTATCCGCTTTAAGGGGAGATGATGCGTTCCTCACAAATGCGAGGACCTGAAGCGGAAGTTGATGGAAGAAGGCCCAGTACACCTTATTCAGTGCACCCTGGAGGTGATAAGCTGTACAAAGATCTGAAGAAGATCTATTGGTGGCCGAGAATGAAGAAGGATGTTGCCGACTTCGTGGCTAAGTGTGTAACTTGCCAGAAAGTGAAGGCGGTGCGGCAAAAGCCACTAGGGTTAGTAAAGCGACTAGAGACCCCAAACTGGAAATGGGACAACATCTCTATGGACTTTGTATCGGGGTTACCAAGATCTCCTCGAGGCATGAACAAAATTTGGGTGATAGTTGATCGGTTAACAAAGACCGCCATCTTTATACCAATGAAGGACAATTGGTCGATGGATCAACTAGCCAGGGCGTACATCGAGAATGTGGTTAGAAGGCATGGAGTGCCTCACGACATCATCTCGGACCGAGACAACAGATTTGTCTCGAACTTCTGGACTAAATTGCAAGAAGCCTTGGGAACTCAAATTAAGATGAGCACGGCTTTTCACCCGATGACGGACGGTCAAACCGAGCGGACAGTCCAAACGCTCGAGGATATGCTTAGAGCATGTGTACTGGAATTCAAGGGAAGTTGGGAGAACCACTTACCACTAATTGAATTCTCGTATAACAACAGTTACCATGCTAGCATTGGCATGGCACCGTTCGAAGCTCTCTACGGACGTAAGTGTCGCAGTCCGTCATGCTGGGCAAAAGACGATAATTCCGTGGTTGTTGGACCTCAGCTAATTGAAGATATGAGTAAACAAATTAAAGTGGTTCAACAAAAGATGAAGGCCGCACAAGACAGGCAAAAGAGTTATGCCGACACGAGACGACAAGAGTTGGAATTCCACGTGGGAGACAAGGTTATGCTAAAGGTGTCACCGATGAAGGGGGTGGTGTGGTTTGGTAAACGAGGAAAGTTGAGTCCTCGCTACATCGGTCCATACGAGATTCTAGACTGTGTGGGTACCTTGGCATACCGACTGGCTCTTCTACCGGAACTGTCGCGAGTGCACAGTGTTTCATGTTTCTTAATTAAAGAAATATGTGCACGATCTGACTCATGTCTTACAGCCCAATGTGATTGAACTAGACGACGATATGACATATGAGGAGTATCCGATCAAGATACTTGATGTCAAAGAAAGGGTCATGAGGAACAAGACCGTGAGAATGGTGAAGATTCTATGGTCCAATCATGGCACCGAGGAAGCGACGAGGGGAATTGGAATCGGATATGAAGCAGCGGTATCCTAACCTTTTCCAGAGCGACTCGTGAGCAGTTTATGGGGGCATAACTGCAATCCTAAGGGGGAGAGGATGTGACACCCCGCACTGAGTCGTCACGCGTCGAGGTAAGAATTTAATTTTCAAGCCTCAATGCCATGGATCGTTTGTTTGGCTAAGTTGGTCATCGGATGAAGAACAAGAGAAGAGAGGAACAAGAACACAAAATAAAGGAAAATAAAAGGATAGAGGAATTTTCGGAAGAAGGGGACTAAGTAAATCCAAGGGAAGTGAGATTTACCCAAGACAAATGGATTTCATGAGTGCATCTTCCGATAAGGCCATTGAAGCAAATTCCAATCTTCAATGGTGTGTGTGAACCGAATGGTAAACTCACAAGTTGTTGAGAACCAAGTGTTGGCTCTCAACGAGAAATGACTTTGATTCAATAAAAATAAGTTGTTCAAAAATATCGAAGTGAATTACAAGAGTGAGGGAACCCATATGTATAGAGGAACCCTAAAACACTAAATTAAACAACCCTACCAATGTCTTAAACAACTCGAACATAAAGAAACAAGCAAACTAGACACGGTACGACGCTACACTAATTACGACGCTACACGCGGCTATCGTCATAGGGATCGTCTGGCGTCGTAGTGCGGATTCGCGAAGGGGGAGCTCCTGGAGTGACTACGACGCTATCCTTAATGACGACGGGGAACAGGGATAGCGTCGTAGGAGAGGTTCAGCGTCGTAGGCATCCTCTTCCTTCAATTCCTTCCGGACGACGCTACACATGAATGACAACGTAGTCCATGGATAGCGTCGTAGCATAGCTTGGCGTCGTAGCTCCCATACTTAGAAGAATTTTTGAACTGTTCCGGGTGGGGCCCTCCGTTCCTGTTCCGGCATTGACTCCGTTGACCGGCCACTGTTTTGGCGAACTTTCCGACCAGATTCCGGCCAAGTTCCGGCAACCTCGCCGGAGCTCCGGCGACTGTTCGGCGACAGCGGTGGCGACGGCAACGGCGGTGGGACCCTCCATTCGACCTCCTTATGCTGATTTGATCCGTCTGTGCATAGAGGTCTCTTCTCTTCCGGATTCAGTTGGATAAGGTGGGTCCCAAATTAATGAGACCCGGGCCTTTCCGATATTCTTCAGCCTACATCAGCAGCTTTAATTTGGGCTCCTTCTTCGGTTCCAGTTTATCTGCTTCCTGAAATAAAAACAAAGAAACAGAATTAATAAACTTCTTTATTCGTGCCTTGGAAACCGGCCCCTCCGGGAAATAGGGAATCATGATGCCATGTGTCATGACATCGATGTCACTCAATAATTCATGCGTGCCAATTATCTGCATCGTTTATCTTTTCGAAGTGCAACCCAACTTCGAGGACGAAGTTGATTTCTAAGGAGGGTAGGCTGTAATACCCGAGAAATCGACATCGAGTTTTAAATTCGGAGTTAGAGAATTGGATTTAATTATCGAAACCGAAATAATTCCGAGAGAGCGGAATTAAATATTTTTTCGGACGATAGCAACTCGGAATGAGTTTATCAAATTGTCCCAACGATCTCGGATAATTCGATATTATGATTTTTAGAAATAAAAATCATAAATTTATTAAAAAAAAAGGAAAAATCGCATCAGGCGGCCGCGCGGCGGCGCGTCGCCCGCGCGCGCGGCCGGCGGCAGCAGGCGGCGGTTCCAAATGCTGCACGCGTTTTTGATCCAATTTTCGAGATTTGACGACTCCAATCGATCCAACTTCAATCCTCAGTCAACAAGGGATGTTGGGAGATGAATTTAGATGGATTTTAAGTGTATTAAACCACCATAATGTTGGATTAAGGAGAGTACATGAACCAAAAGTGGATGGAGTGCACCATATTGTTGGTAGGTGGAAAGGATGAGTTAAGGGGGGTGTATTCTCGAGATGGAGACTGCCATTAAGCCTCCCATACTTCCAAGATTCATTAAGGCTCTCTTTGGAACCCTGAACCACCCCAATCCCATCCTTAATCACCCACCAAACCCCACCCAAATCACCACTCCGAAAATCAGTTTTCCTTTGTGAGTGTTGGTGAAGTGTGGAGTGTTCTTCGAGTCTCCAGGGAGCTTTGGACGAGTTCAAGCATCCAAATCCTTTCTACTGCTGATAGGTAAGAACTTCAATCTAAATCCTTGGCCTTAGGATCGAATTTCAGGCCCTAACACAAAGTTTTCTTCCTATAACCCCATATTAGGAGCAACCGGTTGAAGTGGTGTTCGTGGGGACTGATCCGGGCAATTTCGGGGATACAACCAAGGAGAATTTCGATCCTAATCTCATCTCAAGTAAGTTAGTATTGTGCACGTCGATTTTTAGAGGTTTTGATTGAGATTCCATCGAGTTCAAGTCCAATCTCCTTCCGTTGGTAAAACTGTCAATTAGGGTTTTCAATCGAATAGTTTCTGTTGTTTTGCGAATTCGACTTAGATCCGCATGTTTTTGGAAAACTTTTCTGAATGAAAAATGTTCCTAACATCATAAATATGATCTCTGTAATTCTCAGAATTTTTGAAGATGTTTTGAATCCCGAAATCAGATCTGGTATTTGGTTTCAAGATGCTGTCAGATTTGTTGTTTGCATGGAGTCTGATCTTGTTGTCTGTTTTAGTCCAGTCTATAATGGTTATTCATGGTTGAGGTCTTCATAATATTTGTTCCTTATTGTGTCTAGAGTATCCCTGTAAGTTTTTACGATTTTAGAATCTTGTTTGAAAAAGTTATGAATTTTTTATTACACTATGGTCGGATTCACTGAAGTGTTTAGAACCCTTAATCCAATGCTTTCTGAAATCGATTTTTATAGGTCATTTAGGGTCTGAATTTGAAGATGCTTATCTCTAAGAAAAATGTTCATTTGGGTGTGTTCTAGCTTCTGTAAAAATTTCAGAATTTTTGAAAATGATTTACTACATTTCCAAATGCGATTTTGAAAACTGCCACAGTACTACTTTTGTTGGTAAATTCTATCTTGTGTATTTTTGATGAGCTATGAGTCGAATGTTACTCATTTTTGAAATGTATCAATTCTGGAAATGTGGTAGTATTATGAAAATGTTAAAAATATGGTTTTGAAACTTTGTAAGTTTTGATCGAGTGGGATGCCCATTGTTTTTAGAGGGTAAGTGCACTTGGTGGAGCTCGTTGGGTCGCCCCCTCTTTTGTAGCCAAAACAGCACATATGATATTATAGTTTCGTGATTGTAAGAGTCTATACTCCTAGATGTATCCGTATGGGTTATCTAGGGCTCCGGAGCGGTCTGTATAAGGTAACTGCTTTCACATCCCTCGTGGTACGAGTCCCAGAGGTGGGTTGATTTCAAGGGTACGTCCCTAGAATCTTTATTATGATTTGGAGTCCTACTGGGTGTTAGTCCCAAAGGGCATGGGTGGTGTCCTCGATCAAAATGAACAATGGTAAAATTATCCGTGTGGCAAGCGTAAGAGACTTCGGAAAATTATTTTTAATCGTCATTCCTTTTAAATTAAAAATCCTATCTTTTATTTACTCTTCTAGGAACTTTAAAATTCATTGTGCTATATATTAACTTACGCAGTACCTTTTGTACTGATAAGTTGTTATTTCTATTTTTTTTTCCTCAGATTTCGCGGGGTGAGCTTTGCACGTTGGGATGGGATTTCTTCTACTAAAGACTTGTCGCACTTTAAAATTATTTATTTTCTGTTTTATGACTTTGGCCGCATGTTTTGGCCCTTGTTTAGCTTCCACACTACTTTTATACTTTATGCATGTCGTACTCTGATTTTAACTTCGGGCATTATTGAATGGTTTTAAATTATTTTAAAGTATTGATACAACTTAGCCTTAGGATCTTTTTTGATAAGCTCGATTTGGATCGCGTCTTATTTAGAAAGGTGTGGCGGTAGCGTCCCGGCCTGGGTGATCAAATCCGAGGTGTTACAGACATATACTAGACACTATTTGGAACAACTTTTGTATTGAACACTTGAAGTGATTCACATTCTAAGTTGGTGTAATAACTCAATCCTTACGAATGATAAATCCTGCCAGCTTTGCTAATTTAAGGGAATCCAATTAAAAGAGTTTTTGGCTTTTCTCCCACTTTCTTCTTGGGCTTGATCCATATTTCTATTGGGTCCATTTATCCCATTTTCCAAACTCACTTCAATCTTCGATCCAAATAATGATCCGCCTCAAATCATATTCCGAATTCTGTGATAAACTATTTTCGAGCAATAATTTATTCAAATAAATTATTTTCATTTTCTCGGAATTATTTATAGTATTATTCAGATTGAGAATTTAATTTTGTTTCTTTGGACCCAAATAAATTTTCTCAGGTATTACAGTCTACCCTCCTTAGAAATCAACTTCGTCCTCGAAGTTTGGTCGCACTCGGAAAGGTAATACCAATATAGACAAGTAATTTGCACGCATAGAAATATTGAGGCTCGAAAATTAAATTCTTACCTCGACGCATGACGACTCTCTGCAGGGCATCACATCCTCTCCCCCTTAGGACTGCAGTTATGTCCCCATAACTGCCTATGGATTTTCTCGCAATAACTTTAACAATTCCGTGATTTCTAAGGTCAAATTCTACTATATTCGCAAAGAGTTCTAAGTTTTTAATTATTATCGGGTTTCCTTCATATCTTTTAGTACACAATACCACTTTTCCCCATGATAATTGAATTCCAAAGTTAGTACTCTTAGGTTCCGGTAGATTTTAATGCAGGTAAAGTTCTTGATCGAAATCAAAGAACACTTGTACCAGAATCAAATAAAATCTTGACAGATACGCCTAAAGCAATAAACGTACCTGCGATCACCTCTTCTTGAGCTGGCAACTCAGCTCGATTCATTAGATTCAATCGTCCTTATGTTCTTCCTTGATTTCCTTGCTGCTTGCGATTCTGTTGTGGCTCATGTGCTTGGTGGAACTTTGTCCTTGATTATTGGGCGGATTTGGCCCAGTCGTGCGATTCTCATGAGGAGGGTTCACCAGATCCAACCTCTTCTCGATCATCTCCTCACGAATATTGCATTCTCTTATCATGTGGTCTTCCCTACCACATCTATAACATGTTCCAAGCCTAGGGCACTCGCGCACCAGATGGGCTTTGTGGCACTGCGGGCATCGTGGTATGGATATACCACGGGTGTCATTTCTTCTGTTATTCAAACCTCTGTCCGCATTTTTCTTAGGTCCATCGAACCTAGCTTGACCATTGTCCTTCCTCAAATTGTTATTGTTGTTGCTTCGATTCTTTTTCTCAACTCCTTGCGAGCCCTTCTCAACTCACCATTGTCCTTACGCTTCAATTGCTGGACACGAGCGATTGCTACAGCTCGGTCATACACTGCCTGTAGTGTAGTGTATTGCCCTCCAACTAGTATTTCCCGGATACTCAGGTTTAGCCCCATCTCGAACTTCTGGGCTTTGTCGGAGTTAGTTGGCACAAGTCTCGGAGCAAAGCCAACTAGCTTCTTGAATTTCGCGTAGTATTCTTGCACCGTTTTTCCTCCTTGTCTTAAGTTAATAAATTCTTCATACTTTACAGCCTTAGTGCTCAGTGGATAAAACCTCTCTCTCAAGGCTTCTTTAAATTCTTCCCATGTATAAACCTTCTCACCCTCGGGCAAATCTCATTGGAGATGTTGCACCACTCGTCCGCTTCGCCTCCCAAGTAGTAAGTCGCCACTCCAACCTTTTCATTCTCCAGACACTTGACGGCATTCAAGAGTTTGTCAAAAGTTCGGATCCAATCCTCTAACTTGGTTGGGTCCGCTTGGCCGTCATAATGAAGTGGTTTGTAGGGGTTCACCAATGCTAGGTAGTTGACTCGGGCTACCGGCGGTGGTACACCCGCTTGTGCATGTTGCACCTCGGCATTTCCTAATGCTATGAGAATTTCCTCTACAGTCCTTAAACGTTCATCCATATTGTTGGGAACAGGAGGCACTCGCCCTCTTATGTTCTGAGGAATCTCATTGTTGTTAGCTACGTTAGCATCATCGCTGTTTGGGACTACCCTTCCTGGCCTTCCCCTATGTGCCATTTTCTGCTATCAAAGCATGCGAAGATGAGTTTCTAATCTAAGGCACGTTAGGAGTCAGGAAGATCTAAAATATCGCAAGTGGAGATAATAGATATAGGCGCGCTAAGGAGGTCATCAAGATGAAAGGCTAAGACAAAATTAGTCTCAAGATAGTGCTTCTAAGTCAAGGTTAGGTTGTATAAGGATGCTATCTAACACAGACAATGAACATTTTCTGTTAAATAATGAATGTATGCAAATGCATCCCCCCAAAAAAATATTTATGCATTTTTCAAGACTTGTCGGAACAATTATTATATAATTCCAATGGGTTTTAAAATAGAATTCCTTTCCATGGAAATAATACCTTAAAAATATTTAAAATAATATTTAAAATTTGGGCCTCTATATTGGGCCGAAAAAATAATAGCTTTAAAAATTTTTTCGGTCTCTGATACCACTTTGTAACACCCCGGTTTTGATAACCCACGCGGGCATGCCACCGCCACACCTTCCCAAGCAAGACGCGAACCATTTCGAGCTCACTTGAGAAGATGCTAAGGCTAAGTTGCATAAATAAAAAAAATAAAATAAAATACTTAAAAAAATGCCCGAGTTTAAATACCCCCTTTCTCAGCCCCGTACACCCTTTTAACACCTTCACAATTTCTACCTTCAATCGAACACCCGAAGAAACCCTAACCCGAAACTTGGAGCGAATTCTGACGAAGAAGGAGGCCGTGGACGAAACTGAAGACTCCAAGCGTAGATCGGTTGGTAAGGGTTAGTGTAATTCCGTTCCATCCGTTTAGATATTAAAAATTATGACTTAATGCAACACCCCGGATTTGATGACCCAGGCCGGGATGCCACCGCCACACCTCCCAAGCGAGACATGACTTCTTCGAGCTTGCTAGAGAGATGCAAGCCTATGGTTTTTCAGAATTTAAAACATTTCAAACAACCCATTTATAAATAT
This sequence comes from Hygrophila difformis, assembly GCA_030278955.1. Classification (NCBI taxonomy): domain Eukaryota; kingdom Viridiplantae; phylum Streptophyta; class Magnoliopsida; order Lamiales; family Acanthaceae; genus Hygrophila; species Hygrophila difformis. Next base: position 40,795,141 of record JAOANR010000008.1, on the reverse strand, counting down.
ATAGAAAAAATCATTACATAGTATTATCTAAGTTGCAGCGGAATGTAATATTTAAATAAAGGTATAGCAGCGGAATTATAAATAGGGTCAAAATGGCGAAAACACGGGTTAAACAAGCCCGTTATGCAAGTCATGTATAAAAACGAGAGTAAACATTCCCAAAATCCCAATGCATGCTATGCTCATGTGTAAGCCTCATATTCTGAAAAGAAAAAGAGAAACAACGGTTTTGTCAGCATAAACATGCTGAGTAAGTTAACCCCTAACATACAATAATGGGGTTTCAAAGCCTTTAATTATTTAAGAAAGAATGAATTGGCATAAATTGGCATAAATTTAAAAGCACAATTTATCAAGGATTTAATTGAATCTCTTATAAATCTCTCGTTTCATTTCTTTTTCAGATCACCAATTCGCTAGGGCCCTTATGTCCACTAGCCTTACAAATCACCATTCGCTAGAGCTCTTATGTCCACTAGCCTTACGCTTGGGCTCTTATGTCCACAAGTATCATGGTCAATATTTCACTAGGGTTATCACGTCCGCTAGCCATACGATCAATATTTCGCTAGGGCTCTTACGTCCACTAGACATACGCTTGGGCACTTATGTCCACAAGCCACATAGTCAATATTGATAGCATCCAGCTTAGTCATAAATCCCAATGTTTCAAAAGAATTTTCGTCTCTTTATCTAGACAGACCAATTTCAAAAATAAAGTTTTATAGTGTCGCTGTTCACACCTTCTCCATTTAAAAATTCATCTCAAGGTCAATTGGTTTAAAATTTTTACAGTAGTTCAAGAACATCCTAACGAACAACTTTTATGTTTCGAGTATTCAAGATTAGGTGAGGAAGCAAGTGAAATTTTACAATCTTTGCAAAACATAAAATCTGTCCACTTTTCTAAAACAGTGCACTAATTTTCAAAAGAGTTTTCGACATAGCAAACGACCTCCAAAATTTATGAAATTTTACAGCACTTACACGACACCAAAATAAACAAGTTTCATTAAAGGCATTTTATACAAAATCATTACGGTTTAAGTCAGATTAATGCATCAAATTCAGATTCAAAATCTGTCGACTTTTACTTCAAGAACACAGTATGCTCAAATCAAGTTTTGACTATCCAAACATTAATAAAAATGTACGAAAATTTACAGGCATAATCTTAAGACAATTACCAACAACTTTTATGTTTACACCAAAGATTAGTTTTGAACACAAGTTATAGAAAAATGCACATCAAGTTCGACTAAGCAATCTGTCATGGTTTTTGAAAGAGTCATGCATTACAAAAAATGTTCGACGCGGTTTGGGTATCAAATCTTAATGAAAATGTATGAAATTTTACAGAGGTATTCATGACTCATAGGTCTACAAATTTCATGTTTAACTCAAGTCCTAATTCGGCCTAGATCCAAGGTCAAAATGGCTAACAAATTCGCAAATCAATTCTGTCAACGTATACACATTCGGTAAAAACACAGTGTATTTCAGGTCCGTCTTTGGGCATCAAAACTTAAGGAAAAATTATGAAAATATTACAGAAGGTAGATCTATGTGTTAGGAACGATTCTTCAGTTTTGAGTTTTCTCGTTTGAAGACTTTTAAGGGTCCAAAAAATTCATCCAAAAATGTTGCGCGCGTGTAAATCTCTTATTGACAGATTTTATTAAGTTTCTTCGTTAGATCTTCGTGTTCGGGTTAAATTTTAGCCACCGAAACCGTATGTAAGAGTTAACTTACATGAGACGAGTTCTAAACAGTGCTTGGGTCGTCCAGAATCTATGGCTCGTCGCGAACGGATCTCCTCAACACGAATCTTCCTCCTTTGGCCATGAATTCGAATCGAAAGAAGAAATCTAGAGTTAGATCGAATTTTCGGGTTCGAAAAGTTAGATGAAAACCTATGAACGACTTACCACAATCTGGAATACTAGAGTTCTTGTTCTTCACGCCTCCTTGGTCGATTTTCGTCGCCAGAAAGTGATCGGAAAGCAAGAACTTGGTGGTTTCGGGTTTTGGGAGAAGTGAAGAGAGTTTGAGAGAATGTGGGACTGCTTCTAGGGTTGTTTAGGTCAAAATTAGGATGTAGGATCAGTTATAATTCGTCCAATATCCCTTCCACCGAATTGTGATTGTGTTTCCAAAGTCGGGGGTTGAAAACAAGGTAAGAAATCGTGAAAATCCGCAATATGATCGCATCCTGTTACTTGGGGCGGTCTTGGCGCGGTATAGCTCTAGACCACGCGGAGACTGCGCGGCTCCGGCCTGGGCTGCGGTCTGGGCCGGGCCGTGTGATCCGTCGGGCCTTTTCTCCTCTCTTTCGGGCTCCTATCCTCCTACGTTTTTGGGCTCGATTTTTCGGGTCATTCTCGGATTACGATTTATATTCTAAATTTATTTCGACTTAAATTGATTTCGTATTTGAAATCTTGAATCCGCTGAGTTTGGATTCGTCGGCTTCGAATCCGTCAACCTTCGATTCCCGTACAATGATTTATTTATTTAAATCATTTTCGACTTCACGGTTCTTGGAATTAAAATTCTTTTCTTTCTTAAATTTAATTCCAATTCTTTTGACTCGATTCATGGAATGTCTTCGGGCTTCCTTTCCCTCTTTTATTCCATTTTGAATTTTTGAATCTATCAGCATTTCATTTTCGAGCAATAATTTATTGTGAAAAATTATTTTCTTCTTCTCGGAGATATTTCGACCTTGATCAGATTAAGAAACTAATTTTATTCCTTTGGATGCCGATCAAAATCTCGGGTATTACAGTCTACCCCCCTTAAGAATCAACTTCGTCCCTGAAGTTGCGTGTTAGCTTTTCGTGAGCTTAGAACCAAGGTTCTATCGTTCATTTCGTTCATTTCTATATTGCGTTATTGTATTATTGCGTTATCATATGTTATTGTATGATATTATATTATTTTATTATATTGTTTGACTGAACCCAGAATTGAAATTTCCAGGTTGCCTACGTACCCCGTGAAGGGATCAAGTCATTACATAGTTTAAAACAATTTGAATTTGTTTATTATTGATTTGGGATACATAAATATTCGGGTTGTTACATCCTCCCCCCCTTAAGATTACAGTTATGTCCCCATAACGGCCTATGTATTATTCTCAAGAAGGTTCGGGTTTTGATCTTGTTCCTTGTCACCCTCTCCTTTCTGAAGGTTCATCAGGTCTATTCTCTTTTCGATCGCCTCCTCTGGCGTTCGACATCCCCTAGCCTTGTGACCAAACTTGCCGCACTTATAGCAAGCTCCAGGCCTCGGGCACAGGCGCACCAAATGCGCATGGTTGCATCGTGGGCAGCGTGGTATGAACGCATGATAATGGCCAGAAATGACCATTATTTTCAATCCATTTCCGTGTCTTAAACGGGCATTTGATCGCATTCCGGTCTTACATTAAGTAAGAAAGCAGTCGAATTGGACTAATTTATGCATAATTGTAAAAATAATATGCTGGTGTGAAAAAGACATAAATATGTAATTTTATTACATATTTATGTTAGAAAAATCCAAAAACATGAGAAAAAGAAAAGGAAACAAAAAGATGGGAAAAAGATAGAAAAGCCCACAAAAAGAATATTCTCGGCCCATCTGGCCCAATCCAGCAGGCCCAGGAAGACCTTTGTCGCGGAAGCCCCTTGGCGCGATGCAGTGTTCCGCGACAAAGGAGGGGTTCCGCGACCAAGTGGCCCTGATGAAGGAGAAGACCAGCCAAAGCCCCCTGGCGCGATACCTTTGTCGCGATGCGCTGTTCCGCGACAAAGGTCCATTCCGCGACCAAGATACATTTTTAGAGACACAAGACCCAGTCGAGAAGCTTTGCCACATGCAGTGTGTTCCGCGACCAAACTTGGTGCTCCGAGACAAAGCTGTGATGTGTGTGATGTCTTTAGACACAATGGGCTCAAATCAAGGCCCATGAGCTTAGGGTTTCCCCTCTATAAATATGAGGTGTTTCCTTTGAGCTAGAGGTTGGAAGAATTTTAGAGAAAACACTCACTCTTGAAGACAAGTTGGGGAGTTCAGTAGTTAGTTTAGTTTAGGGTAGTTTAGTTAGATTTTCTTTTGTATTATTTAATTTATGCACTAGTTAGAAGTAGTTTACTGCACTTGGGTTAGATAGCCAGTTTTAAACCTTGTTTTTGTTCTAAACTTTTGTTTAAGGGTTTGTGGTACTCAAACCATGGGTATGAACAACACCGTTTAATAATATGGGAAAACATTCTCCATTTGTGTCCCAAAATCATGAAATGGGTCTCACACCCCATGGATCTTACTGCTTCCGTTTTCCTTGGGTCATTTGATCCTTGTTTTGCATTTTAATGTCACTGCTTGGTGACTTTTTCTTGGGATAATGTTGCATGCTTATGGATGATCAAGCTTAGATTAGGGTTTCTTAAGTTTTAAGTTTGCTTTATTTCTATTTTGTTCAAGCATGTTCTAGCTAGATTCAAATTCTGTTTTGTTATTTTGAGCTTAGTTTAGCTTTTGAATCTGAAATGGGTGAGATCACACATAATGCATGCCACTGTTCCACTTTACTTTTCTGACATGTGTACTGGACACACCTTTGTCGCGGAACAACTCTTGTCGTGGAACCACGTTCCGCGACAAAATGGTGCTTTGGCGACAAAGGTGCCAAAGAACATTTGTTGACCATTATTTTAAAACCCTTGGTCGCGAAACACCCCTTGGCGCGGAACCACGTTCCGCGACAAAATCTTGATTAGCGACCAAGGACCCAAATACTTGTGATTTTATTCTGGAAGGGCTTTGTCGCGAAGCAACCTTGTCGCGGAACCACGTTCCGCGCCAAAACCTTTTGTTCCGCGACAAGAATTATGCCTTGTCAAATTTTCAACCTTTTTGTCGCTATGGCTTTGTCGCGGAACCACGTTCCGCGACAAAATTTTCTTTACTTAGCGACAAAGCAAACCCTAAACTTTCAAAATCCCATTTCTTTTATTTCTCACCCCTTTGTCGCGAAACCTTTGTCGCGGAGCCATGCTCCGCGACACAAACCCTGCATCGCGACAAGGTGGCACCTTATGGCCAAGTTTTCATTCTTCATCTCATTCCATTAATTAATTGAACCTTTATATTAATATTTTGAGGTTGAAATCCAATGATCTCAACCCATGATTAATTTGATATAAAGAACCTTGTTCAATTTCCCATTAAAAGATTCTTCTACAAATGATTAAACTCTAATGATCTAAGTATATAATCCGGACTGTAGTTAATAAATTAATTATGGAATGAGTGATTATTTAGACATGAAGAGTAATTATGGATTTAGTTCCATATCCTTGCATGAGAAACCAATGTCTCTCATGCAAGATGACCCAAAAATATGTTCTTTTATTTTATTTTGTCTTTTCCGTGATGTGTGAAACAACTAATAAGGAATATATCAGATTAATGTTGGCAGGTATTCCCACACGGATAACTAGCTCGTGATCTGTATATTAATTAATAGTTGTTATTTTGCATGGTCCAGATAGTGGTCGGTGGAAGCCTTGGCGGTTCATCCCTCCGGGATTATAATAGCTGCTCAGCTGACTCCTATCCGGATACAGTTTTCTTTTCTTACTTTAATTTCAAACCTGAATCTGGAGCTGTAGTAATGTTAGATGATATATGCCAATGTCATCTAATGATTATTGCAGTAATAGAACATGTGGGTTTTTATCCAAATTCACAGACAGTGGAGTCTGAGATGACGGCGGCAACTGACATTTGAGGCATTCCACTGTCTAAAAATCATCCCACCTGAAATGATCAGGACCTGGATAGCAGATGTTTGTAGTCCGGATCATCCTGATTGTTTTTGTCATCTTTTTAGCCAAATAAATTCTTCTTATCTCCTGCTATTTCATCTCTGAGTTTCACATTCTGTCTAAACCCACCTTATATTTTGGGTTATTTTATTTTACACTTCTCTATAAATTTATGCATGATATTACTATGTAGATAGTGTGGTCATATTATTTTGGGATCCTTCCCTTGGACATAGAAGTCTTGATTTAAATCAGATGTTTCATATTAAATTTCCAACAAAAATTCCTTTATAAAATCCGGATCTGAGTAATGGATAAATTCAACAGTTATGACTAATTCATATCCGACTGGGGGTTGATTTTGGGAAATTAGAAGCAGAGTCAACGATTAGGTCTCACCTAGACTGAAAGGATCTGTGTTTTAATTGAGAGTTTAGTACCTGATAGGGAATGATTTTCAGATTTATTATTTTCCAAAATTGCTGTTTGTTGGAAATCTTGTATTAAATATTACACTGAGTCAGATTCCACTTGGATTCCGATAAGGTGTGACAGATAATACTAGAGGAACAACATTCAGGCCTTGGTTATTTTCTAAGGTAGGGTTGAGTATTCTTTCAACTGCTATTTTTCTTCTGCCAAAGCCTATTTTTGAGACCTGAGTGAGTACATCCGGAACGAACTAATTTCATTAGTTCGTTTCATTAGTTTGTATCTCATAACCACCCGACGAGAAGTGAACACTGCGAGCGGTTCACCGAGAATAGGGAATTCTTGATCCACATCCGGTCATTCTGACTGGGGGCTTTCTTTTACTACCAGGGTCAGACTTTCAAAAACCTCCGAGTGATAGGATTTTAAATGCTTTCTTTACCGCTTTCTTTTACCGCTTTCTTTTAAGCTGCTTTCTTTAGAGGTCACTCGGTTGTATTGAGAGTTGCGTAACTGCTACTAGGACTGAGAGTTAAGGGATAGTTCAGGGCTTGATTAGAATCTTCGGGTGTGACATGGGGGAATGATAGCGGTACTTGCCACTTCAATAAATGATTTGTCAGGTGTTGCTTGTCCACCACAGATGAATAACATGCCTCCACACGGCCGTGTGAGGGCATTTGTGAGTCTGTGGTATCTTAGATTTTGCTGTCTTAAGAGCATGTAAACTCTTACTGTAAGTACCTGTCTGTTAAAGGGAACATGGTCTAGAGAGCATGAGAGTTAGCTAACTGAATGGATTATCCCAAGCTAAGATCTGCGTAACAAAATGGAAGTTTAACTGTGTTTCATCTGAATCTTGTCCAATTTTTATTATTTTCTCCCTGTCCCTTCTGTCTCATTTTAAATCTGCTTTCTTAGAATAATCTTAACCGCTTTCTTAGAATAATCTTGATCACTTTCTTAGATTACTTTTATTGCTTTCTTAGATTAAATTTAATTCGCTTTCTAGAATAATCCTGCCTGCTTTGTTTTAGGTGCTTTCATAGCTTAGTTTAAATTCTGTCAAGTAGTTGTTAGTCATTTCACACACTTGAAACGAGTACCGAGTGGAAAATCTTAGTAAATGACGTGGGCCCTGCTTCCATCGCACATCCTCCAGTGAACGATCCGGTCTTACTATAAATTACTGCAATTTTTGACACCGTGCGCTTTCGGGAGCACAGTTTCTTAACTACGAGCAATAAAAATATGACTACGTATAAATATATCCCTAATCACAACACCGCCATCATAAATTGGTTTCATTAAATAAAACCTAAACCAGGATCACGACTTTTTGGAAAATACTCATGTAGTGGGAATCAGTCAAAAGTTTCATGGCAGGAAATCTTATGGCAAGAATTGATGAGAAGTATCATGGCATATTTGCCGGGGATCCTCAGTGTGACAGGCTGAAGGTCAACCTATCCCGGCTATGCCATGAGACTTGTCAACATTTCATGACAGAGAGGACCACAGCGCCATTTGAAACCAAAGCACCATACTTGGGTAATAAAAAAACTAATAATCTTGATATATTCCTAAACCCTTTCCCGTGAACCATAACTCTTTTCACGTAATAAATCTAACCTGGTATATTTTAGCAAAAGCTCGTGTTAACGAAACTTGTCAAAAGTTTCATGGCGCCGTTGCCGGGGAGGATGCAGCGTCATTTATTAAGAGGATTACACTCCTGATTACTCCTTGATTAGCTTAGATCAGTCTAGTTTAATGTAATATATTTAATCCAGAACAGAAAAAGTACCCTCAAGATTAATTGAACATTTAGAGTACCAAGACTCTAAATGTGAGGATGTTGAACTGAGGAGAAAACCTAACCTAATGGGTATTTATCTGTCTTGCAGGAAATTCGGAACCAACCAAAAAGAAGGAGCAGAAAAAGCAAGGAAAACCAGGTTCTTGGTTGGGAAAATTCCACAAATCTGAGAAATTATTTTCGGAATTTAAAGAAATTTAAGATCCGGAATAAATCTTGCAGATAAATGGAACTGACCCAACCTAATTTTATGCAAGTAGATTATTTTAAATAATGGCCCAATGATTTGAATTTACTTGGACTGAATTCATTCAGGTCCAACTCAAATAAAATGGACGCAGGCCCAATATCACACTCGGGCCCAATCCGTTGAAAATTTGAAAATTCAAAGAGTTTGTCGCGGAATGACCAATTTGTCGCGGAACAACGTTCCGCGACCAAGTACAACTCCGCGACAAAACTCTCCTTATCAGCAACCCTTGTTTGTCTTTGTCGCGGAGTGACCATTTTGTCGCGATGCCCAGCATCGCGACCAGGTGCAATTCCGCGACAAAATCTCACTCACCTCTGAACTCTGCTTGTCCTTGTCGCGGAAGCCTTTGTCGCGGAGCACTGCACCGCGACAAAGCTCCTATTCCGCGACACGGGCACATCACTCCATTCTTCCTCACCATTTTGTCGCGGTACACTTTGTCGCGGTGCATGACTCCGCGACAAAGTCTCACACTCCGCGACAGATCTAATGTCGCCAAGCCTGGTCGCGTAGTCCTGTTCCACGACCATGGGCTAGGGTTCCGCGACCGGCCCATTAGTATTTAAACCTCTCCGCCTCCCTCTTCTTCCCTACGCTCCCACACTTAGAAAATTTTCGAAAAACACTCTCGCACACACAAAACCTCTCCCGAAGTACACCACCGTGTCCTTCGCAACTTTTCCGACCATTTCCAAGGGAAACTCTGCCCGATTTCCGCCATGGAACCCTCATCTTCATCCCCTGAGAAGACCGAGCCCTGGTAACCCCTTTCTTTGCATTTTGCAAATCGCACGAGCCCCTGTTTTTCAAACTTTTGTGACTTTTGCTGTCCTTATTTGAGAATCGGTTTGCTTTGTGTTTATTGCTTACTATTTTGAAACTGATTTTGGGGTTTATGTTGTTTGGGCATGTGTGGATTTCGATTCCCTGTTTTTATCGTTACTGGCCGAGCGTGGGGTGAAGGTTGGGTATATGCTTGTGTTAAGGAATGGTCGTTTCTAAATGGGCATCTTGATATTGGCATCTAATGCTGTTAGAGAACATAGCGCATGAATGGGGATGAGTTAGGGTTGTTTCCACCATTGCTGGATTTTGGAGTTCTTAAGGGTTTCTGTGAAATATGCTTGAGTTCATGAGTGTGGCAGCAATACTGAATTCTTCTTTTGAGATTATTGATGCTTAGCTTGAGAGTCAATGAACATGTGGGTGTTTGTGAATATCTTCATGTTGTTGGTTGTCTGTTCAGTGAACCTGAAGCATGATTGATTCTGTGTTCTTGTTGTTTTGAAACAGAGAAAGTATGCTAGTGGTTTAATCTTATGTTTTTGAGAAAGAAGCATAACTTGGTGTAGGATGCCTGCTGATCTGTTTCTGTGCTCATATTACTTGCATGCCAATTCAGACATTTAATGCTATTTCCAAATATGGCACATCTGTGTAAAAGGCATGTTTGTTGTATTTTGGGCAGCCTGATACCGCCACCACCACTTTTCAGCAGATCACTTTTCCACTAAAAGACAAAAATAGTACTAGGAATTTTGGTTGACAAAGTGTTTTTGTTCCCAATGGAACTAAAAAGTGTGAGTTAAGTAGCAGTATTTTGCCACCTCAACTGCTACCTTTTTACAAAAATCCAAAAATGGGACCACACACATCCCACTTTTCATTAAATAAAATCAAGTCAACCTTTTCAAAAATTAAAAATAGTGTTTGCATTTTCTTGAACGTTTTAACTGTCCAATGACAGTCCAAACAATCCGGAAATAGCGAATCCATCCCGCCATGCCTCCATTGCACATTCCATTTTCGAGCCATCCATTCCACCATCATCTTTTTATTCCATTTTCAACAAGTGCCTCGAGCTTGTTTAATAAAATTGGAAAAACAAACTTTTGGGCCCAATGGCCTATTAAAAAAAAAGGGAATTTTTGGTCCAATGACCACTTCATTTTTATTTTCATTTATATTTCCCCCTTTTTGATTGGACTCAATAATCCAATTAAGTTATCTCCTTCTAGGTCCTAAGGGATAGTACCTTGTCTTTGGATCTTTTAATAAACTCAAGATTGAATCACTTAAATCACATTTCGAGCTTAGCAAAGCTCAAAATGTGAGGATGTTGATTTTCACACCTGAGTAGTCTTTGAAAACTTATAAAAATTTGGATGTATCTAAGCACTTTGACCGTTTTCAGGAATGCATTGGTAGTGCACTCAGGCATCGGATTGCCTGACTGCACATATGAGGCTGCTGGCAGTCAGGCCTCAATTGATCGAACAGAGATTAAGGACGCAAGAGATGCCATCAAATCAGTTTACAAGGTACCTCTGGACCACACTACGGACGAAAAATTGAAACTTTCTCCGGGATGGGACGTGCATATCCCTCCAGAAGAAAGGTCGATAGTCGCTGCATCGATAGAAAGGGACTACTATCACTTCCTGAAGAAGTTTTGGATAAGGATGACGGAGTATGCCCCTCAAGACGAAAAGACAACTCCTGAAGTCCATCATGAGCGCATCCAATTGAGGTTCAGAGAGCACAGGGATGTGTGGAATCGGCATGTGGAAAAGGGAACGAAAGATCCAAACATAGCTGACTTTGACATCATCATCCCTAACCAGATCGTAGATCCTCAAGTTCGGATGGCCTTCGAACACAAACATATGGATCTAAGTAGGGTTATCAACAGTGGGGCCATCATGATGTATGAAGCATTTCCATTCAAGTGGAATCCGTATCTGTTTGAAGCAAAAGGACCAGTGGAGCAGAGGTGGATTACAGATCTAGCTCGGGCCAGGCATCGAGAGCTGACCTTCAACCTGTACAAACGCCTCAAAAATGCTGAGAAATTTGAACAAAGCCGCAACACCTCACTGTTGAACACAATGAGGAAGATGATCAAGGATGCACGCGAACAATGGGACGACTTGACTACTGTCTGGGGAAAAGGCAATCCAAGTATCACTGAGTCCTTTCTGGAAGAAGGAGTAGTATTACCTGCAGATGAGGTACTTGAAACCATCTTCACACATAGAAGGTATGGACGGTACGGAACGAACAAAGATGATGAATTTCCCCAGCACATAGCAGTATTAAGGGATCAGCTACAAGTGGATATACGCAAAGGTGGCTGGAAACCCAAAAGGAAAAATGAAAGGCAGTTCAATTTACTATCAAAAACTGAGGCTGGGGTGTATCTCACGTACGATTCGGCAGAAGACATGTCCTACCTGGAAGGAATTCAAAAGGATCTGGTAGGGGGCATGATGAATCAGTACAGGGACTCCTACTGGGAATTGATCATGGAAATGGACAAGTTTGCACTTGAATACTGTAATAGTACGGCTAACGGGAAAAAGATCTTGCACTACAACAACAATGTTCGGAGTAAGTTCTGCTCCAAGATCAAGAAGGACTGGGAGGACCAACTGAGGAGAATCACTCAAAAGAGTTTCATTGAGGATTATTTGCAGCGCGCCGAGAAGCAACTAGGCTACGAGGGTGAACCGAACAGGGAAGAGGATCCTGACGCTGAGATTGATGCATACTTCTCCACTCCTCCTGAGGCCAACCCACAGCCTACCCAGCCAGCAGTACAAGCTTCGGCATTACCACCAAGAGGGCAGACTGAAGTACAAAAAGTTGCTACGTCCGAGCCAGTGGTGCAGCAAGAAGCAGTCCGGACTCCAGTACAGCCAGCTCAGACTGAAATGACAACATCTGCTGTAGCACCTGCCACCACTAAGGCACCCACACATCCCGAGAAAACCTTCACCGCTGTGGCTACATCTGAAGATCAGCCAGCACCTCAACCGGGAACGAGGAGGAGGTTGGTGAAGTCCGCTGACAAGGATAAGCCAGCAAGAGCCCCGGAAAAGAAAGTGGAGATTAAGGAACCCGAACCAATTATTAGGAAAGTGGCAGAGCCCACGGATCCTAAGGACAAGGGTAAAAAGCCGATGCCGCCGCCACCCCCGAAAAAGAAGCACCAGGTGATATCCGATGCTGAGCTAGCCAGAAAAATGCACAATGATGAACTTGCATTAGCTGGTCTGCTGGATCAAGTAACAGGTGGTTCGGGAGTAGAGAAATTGACTGAGGAAGAACGCTTGGCAATGGAAAAGAAAGCTGCAGAGGAAGAGCAGATCAGAAAGAATATCCAGCAGACCAGGGATGAAGAAACTGCCAGAAAGATGCAGGCTGAGCTGGAAAGCAGGAAATCTGGAGAGGTTGAGCGGGGTGATGAGGAAGACTTCGAACTGAAGATCACTGGAGAAGTGCAGGGGCGTGGTTTGAAAATTAAAGAAGAACAACCTCCTGCATGGACTGGCCCCACTGCACATGATGCTGAGACTATCCGAGGGGATATAAGGAAAAGGCTTAACGAACAGATCGAAACAAGAATCGATGCTGGAGAAAAGCCACATCAAATCAAATATCAGACAAAAGTGGGTCAAGTGATTGATCCTCTCGTGGGCACGGCCAGAATTGAAGAATTCATCACTCAAGGAGGACCGTCGCACCAACCTGAACAGTCAGAAGGACCGCAAGATTCCATAGATCCGGTAGCACTGGCCAAAACCTTGGAAAAGCAGCCAGACGACCATCTCATGACCTCTGCGCTTAAAGAAAAGGTTCAAGGAATTTTGACTGAAGCTGCAGATGGGAATGATTCGGAAGAAGAAGCTCGGCAGGAGGAGCAAGAATTCATGGACCAAATGGCGCCTATTTTCCAACGTCCAGTTGGACGAGCTGAAAGAATTAGGGAGGAGGAGGAGGTATCAACTGATGTTGATGACCGTAATTTTCATGTAACTACATCTTCTTTGCCTGTAAATTGTGAACTCAATACGATGAAACATGTAATTAAACAGGTTGAGGAGGAAGTCGGAGATGAAACAGCTCATGGAGAGCGAGAGCCAAGTCAGAGGGGAGATGAGGCTGAACCAAGGGATGACCAGCCACAGGAGGGAGACGATCAAACAGACTGGCACACGAGCGACGACGAGTCTGTCGGATCCATTCGACCAGTCGAGTTTTGGTCTGAAAATACTGTAAGGCAAAGAATGGGCGTTTCAAAGGAATATGGGAAGAAAAAGTTAAGTGAAGAACAGATTCAGATCAAGTTCAATGGCAACAAAGAGAATGCAGAAAAGTATAAGAAGTTGCAGAAGATGATAGTGCCAGATAAGGGGTTCAGACCCGATGCGTTGTCGCACCCCACTGTTGAGACTTTCTACAGAAATCAAGAGTGGGGTAATTTCATGCTGCATCACGACGAAGATGGCTTCGTGGAACTAACAAAGGAATTCTTCTGCAACATTGATAAAGATGCCAGAACAACATGGATTCGTGGACAAGTGATTAACATTGCACCTGACTGGCTGAATCAGTTCTTCGGGACTCCAGATATCCAAAGTGAATTTCCCCCTGATGAGATCATGACAAAGAGAGCCAAAACGAGTGAATATGTGAAGTATGCAACATTGGCTAACAGCATGACAAGCGTGACCGCCCCTGGACACACATTCAATGCAAAATGGCTGCGGATACAGTTCATGCCAACTTATGAGTTCTACATGTCCAAGATCCGGCCCAACTCGCATCCGCACACCACATCTGGAAATGTGCTAATGGGATTTGCAAGAATGTGGAGCGGAGCAAAACTAAATATAGGGAGGCATGTATTCGAGGTGATGATAACCAGGATAAAGGATAGACAGGTGCTATGCTATCCAAATCTGATTAGGAGAATCTGCATAGCTCAGGGAGTTGATTTGAGCGCGTTTGAGGGTGACACAGTGGTGAAAGTGAACCCACCTATCAGTGTGCCAAGACTTCCCTTGTGTGAGAGTATCAAATATTCCCTTCCCCAACTGTTCGTCAGAGGAGATTCAGACGCTCAATCCTCTTTCATATCGGGTGGGCAAGCATCAAGAAAACGAAAGAGGCAGCCCAAGACAAAGAAGGGAACACAGAACACCTGTGCTGATGCAGGACCTTCGAATGCTCAAGAGGAGCCTCCTGCGGACCAAGAACGGACTGAGACTCCAATTCCACCTCCGACTCAACCTCAACCTCAGATGCCTCCTCAAAGCCAGAACGTATCTCAGTTCCCTGCTGATTCCCAAACGATTGAGATGGTGAGCAGAATGAGTCAATCTATGCTCGAGGGAATGAAATCCATGACTGATGTAATTTTGGCAAGTCAAGAGGGACAGCAGAAAAGGGCAGACGAGGAGCGTGAGGAGCGAAGGAGGGAGAGAGAGGAAGAACGCCAAGAGCGTAGGAGAGAAAAGGAAGAGAAACGGAAGGAGAAGTTGGAGAAGGAAAGGAGAGACGAGGAATTCAGAATGATGATGCTAGAAAAAGAAGAGAAGAATCGAAAAATGGTGGAATCACTGATCCTTAGTCAAAATCAGATCCTGCAAACCTTACTCAAGAAGATCCCTGACGAAGCTGGCTCCTCCAAGAAATCAGACGAGAAGAAAGATGGCGATCCCTGACTCCATCATTTCTGAGCTTAATTGTAAATATCATATAAGAGAATTTCAATTCATCCATGCAAGATAGATTTGATTGCAAATGAAATCTCTTGTAATTGATATAATTATTGCTTTCAGATTGGGATTTTGCAGCCCCAACAACAATCTTTGTTTTTATTTGGTTCTTTTATTTCTGAAAAGATGTCTGACAGTCCAAAATGAATAAGTGACTGTCAGGCCAAAAATTTGCTGTTGACATGCTCCGTATGTCAGCAGTGTCTCTTTACTGCTTTCAATTAAATAACCAGCAAAAGTATGCATAAAATTGCTCTAAATTCACATGATGAATTTAGGCTTGTGATTAAATTTTCAAACCTTTAAATTGGGATAATATAATTGAGAACATGCATGACATGAATTCCTGAGGTTTTGAGCTATAAAAATTTAATGATGCGATCAGCTTATTGGGTAATAAATCTGCATGTTAGAGATTTTGATTGAATAAATTGTTAGAATTAAGCTTCGATTAAATTTGAGAATATTGTATGACATGAATCAACCCAACCTTGTGAGATTTGAGCCATGAGTCATTTTCACTCATTCATTTTCTTTGGTGTGTGAATCATTTTGATTAAAGGAAACTAAAACTTGCAATTGGGACCGATTCAAGACCACGCCATATTCCCGAAATCGAGCATGTGATCAAGGCACCTAGAAAACCCAAATTTTTGGCCTTCGTTTGAAATCCAAACCCAAAAATATTTCCCTTTAGGATTAACCAACTTGAGCCTATAAGCCTAATTTTTCTTTGAAGCCCTCTTTATTATTCCTAGCCTTCTAAAAAGACCAAGGAAATCAAACCCAAGTGTGCAAGGATGAATTCTATCAAGGCATTACAATTTTGATCATCAATGAAAACTATAAATCGGTATTCTATAAACCGATTCAAAAAAAAAAAAAAAAAAAAAAGAGAGTTGAATGTCATTCAACACAAATAAATTGCAGATGACAAGCAATTAGACTTAGTCTAACGTCATGCAAAGGAAAAAGAAAAACAAAAGAAAGAAATATTGATGATCATAAATTTTCAGATAAAAATGCCAAGTTATGATAGAATAAATCTTTGCCACTTCTAGCCAATAATTTCCCTTTCCTACCTATTGTTACACCCGTACGCCCCGTTATAACCCTCAAATAAGACCTCGTGATCTCGATTTGAAGAAATGAGCCGGTGGCGAGTTGGTCTGATTGCAAGTATATGGGAGAATTTAATTAAAACTGATTATGAGCGTTCACTGACTGAACCCCAATTGAGAGTGAGTGATCTTTCCGATTCTCTTATAAGTGAGGCTCTGTTGCATTAAGAATGTTCATGTCATGCCCTAACTCTAATTTTTAATCTTTGCATCTTTCAAACATGATGTTCATGAAGGATTGATAATAATGTTTGATTTGTAGGCCCGATATAGTGAGCAAGTATCATTTCATTAAACACTGCAATCAAGGGAATTTAATACTTGTAATTTTTGATTGTCTTATCCCAATCCAAAAAGTATGTGATTTATGAAGCCACGAAAATGAATTGAATATGTAGAGTCCGTGTTCTTACGAACATTGACTCTGACTGCTCGGGGACGATCAGTATTAAATGTGAGGATGTTGATAATGGCCAGAAATGACCATTATTTTCAATCCATTTCCGTGTCTTAAACGGGCATTTGATCGCATTCCGGTCTTACATTAAGTAAGAAAGCAGTCGAATTGGACTAATTTATGCATAATTGTAAAAATAATAAGCTGGTGTGAAAAAGAAAATTACATATTTATGTTAGAAAAATCCAAAAACATGAGAAAAAGAAAAGGAAACAAAAAGATGGGAAAAAGATAGAAAAGCCCACAAAAAGAATATTCTCGGCCCATCTGGCCCAATCCAGCAGGCCCAGGAAGACCTTTGTCGCGGAAGCCCCTTGGCGCGATGCAGTGTTCCGCGACAAAGGAGGGGTTCCGCGACCAAGTGGCCCTGATGAAGGAGAAGACCAGCCAAAGCCCCCTGGCGCGATACCTTTGTCGCGATGCGCTGTTCCGCGACAAAGGTCCATTCCGCGACCAAGATACATTTTTAGAGACACAAGACCCAGTCGAGAAGCTTTGCCACATGCAGTGTGTTCCGCGACAAAACTTGGTGCTCCGAGACAAAGCTGTGATGTGTGTGATGTCTTTAGACACAATGGGCTCAAATCAAGGCCCATGAGCTTAGGGTTTCCCCTCTATAAATATGAGGTGTTTCCTTTGAGCTAGAGGTTGGAAGAATTTTAGAGAAAACACTCACTCTTGAAGACAAGTTGGGGAGTTCAGTAGTTAGTTTAGTTTAGGGTAGTTTAGTTAGATTTTCTTTTGTATTATTTAATTTATGCACTAGTTAGAAGTAGTTTACTGCACTTGGGTTAGATAGCCAGTTTTAAACCTTGTTTTTGTTCTAAACTTTTGTTTAAGGGTTTGTGGTACTCAAACCATGGGTATGAACAACACCGTTTAATAATATGGGAAAACATTCTCCATTTGTGTCCCAAAATCATGAAATGGGTCTCACACCCCATGGATCTTACTGCTTCCGTTTTCCTTGGGTCATTTGATCCTTGTTTTGCATTTTAATGTCACTGCTTGGTGACTTTTTCTTGGGATAATGTTGCATGCTTATGGATGATCAAGCTTAGATTAGGGTTTCTTAAGTTTTAAGTTTGCTTTATTTCTATTTTGTTCAAGCATGTTCTAGCTAGATTCAAATTCTGTTTTGTTATTTTGAGCTTAGTTTAGCTTTTGAATCTGAAATGGGTGAGATCACACATAATGCATGCCACTGTTCCACTTTACTTTTCTGACATGTGTACTGGACACACCTTTGTCGCGGAACAACTCTTGTCGTGGAACCACGTTCCGCGACAAAATGGTGCTTTGGCGACAAAGGTGCCAAAGAACATTTGTTGACCATTATTTTAAAACCCTTGGTCGCGAAACACCCCTTGGCGCGGAACCACGTTCCGCGACAAAATCTTGATTAGCGACCAAGGACCCAAATACTTGTGATTTTATTCTGGAAGGGCTTTGTCGCGAAGCAACCTTGTCGCGGAACCACGTTCCGCGCCAAAACCTTTTGTTCCGCGACAAGAATTATGCCTTGTCAAATTTTCAACCTTTTTGTCGCTATGGCTTTGTCGCGGAACCACGTTCCGCGACAAAATTTTCTTTACTTAGCGACAAAGCAAACCCTAAACTTTCAAAATCCCATTTCTTTTATTTCTCACCCCTTTGTCGCGAAACCTTTGTCGCGGAGCCATGCTCCGCGACACAAACCCTGCATCGCGACAAGGTGGCACCTTATGGCCAAGTTTCATTCTTCATCTCATTCCATTAATTAATTGAACCTTTATATTAATATTTTGAGGTTGAAATCCAATGATCTCAACCCATGATTAATTTGATATAAAGAACCTTGTTCAATTTCCCATTAAAAGATTCTTCTACAAATGATTAAACTCTAATGATCTAAGTATATAATCCGGACTGTAGTTAATAAATTAATTATGGAATGAGTGATTATTTAGACATGAAGAGTAATTATGGATTTAGTTCCATATCCTTGCATGAGAAACCAATGTCTCTCATGCAAGATGACCCAAAAATATGTTCTTTTATTTTATTTTGTCTTTTCCGTGATGTGTGAAACAGCTAATAAGGAATATATCAGATTAATGTTGGCAGGTATTCCCACACGGATAACTAGCTCGTGATCTGTATATTAATTAATAGTTGTTATTTTGCATGGTCCAGATAGTGGTCGGTGGAAGCCTTGGCGGTTCATCCCTCCGGGATTATAATAGCTGCTCAGCTGACTCCTATCCGGATACAGTTTTCTTTTCTTACTTTAATTTCAAACCTGAATCTGGAGCTGTAGTAATGTTAGATGATATATGCCAATGTCATCTAATGATTATTGCAGTAATAGAACATGTGGGTTTTTATCCAAATTCACAGACAGTGGAGTCTGAGATGACGGCGGCAACTGACATTTGAGGCATTCCACTGTCTAAAAATCATCCCACCTGAAATGATCAGGACCTGGATAGCAGATGTTTGTAGTCCGGATCATCCTGATTGTTTTTGTCATCTTTTTAGCCAAATAAATTCTTCTTATCTCCTGCTATTTCATCTCTGAGTTTCACATTCTGTCTAAACCCACCTTATATTTTGGGTTATTTTATTTTACACTTCTCTATAAATTTATGCATGATATTACTATGTAGATAGTGTGGTCATATTATTTTGGGATCCTTCCCTTGGACATAGAAGTCTTGATTTAAATCAGATGTTTCATATTAAATTTCCAACAAAAATTCCTTTATAAAATCCGGATCTGAGTAATGGATAAATTCAACAGTTATGACTAATTCATATCCGACTGGGGGTTGATTTTGGGAAATTAGAAGCAGAGTCAACGATTAGGTCTCACCTAGACTGAAAGGATCTGTGTTTTAATTGAGAGTCTAGTACCTGATAGGGAATGATTTTCAGATTTATTATTTTCCAAAATTGCTGTTTGTTGGAAATCTTGTATTAAATATTACACTGAGTCAGATTCCACTTGGATTCCGATAAGGTGTGACAGATAATACTAGAGGAACAACATTCAGGCCTTGGTTATTTTCTAAGGTAGGGTTGAGTATTCTTTCAACTGCTATTTTTCTTCTGCCAAAGCCTATTTTTGAGACCTGAGTGAGTACATCCGGAACGAACTAATTTCATTAGTTCGTTTCATTAGTTTGTATCTCATAACCACCCGACGAGAAGTGAACACTGCGAGCGGTTCACCAAGAATAGGGAATCCTTGATCCACATCCGGTCATTCTGACTGGGGGCTTTCTTTTACTACCAGGGTCAGACTTTCAAAAACCTCCGAGTGATAGGATTTTAAATGCTTTCTTTACCGCTTTCTTTTACCGCTTTCTTTTAAGCTGCTTTCTTTAGAGGTCACTCGGTTGTATTGAGAGTTGCGTAACTGCTACTAGGACTGAGAGTTAAGGGATAGTTCAGGGCTTGATTAGAATCTTCGGGTGTGACATGGGGGAATGATAGCGGTACTTGCCACTTCAATAAATGATTTGTCAGGTGTTGCTTGTCCACCACAGATGAATAACATGCCTCCACACGGCCGTGTGAGGGCATTTGTGAGTCTGTGGTATCTTAGATTTTGCTGTCTTAAGAGCATGTAAACTCTTACTGTAAGTACCTGTCTGTTAAAGGGAACATGGTCTAGAGAGCATGAGAGTTAGCTAACTGAATGGATTATCCCAAGCTAAGATCTGCGTAACAAAATGGAAGTTTAACTGTGTTTCATCTGAATCTTGTCCAATTTTTATTATTTTCTCCCTGTCCCTTCTGTCTCATTTTAAATCTGCTTTCTTAGAATAATCTTAACCGCTTTCTTAGAATAATCTTGATCACTTTCTTAGATTACTTTTATTGCTTTCTTAGATTAAATTTAATTCGCTTTCTAGAATAATCCTGCCTGCTTTGTTTTAGGTGCTTTCATAGCTTAGTTTAAATTCTGTCAAGTAGTTGTTAGTCATTTCACACACTTGAAACGAGTACCGAGTGGAAAATCTTAGTAAATGACGTGGGCCCTGCTTCCATCGCACATCCTCCAGTGAACGATCCGGTCTTACTATAAATTACTGCAATTTTTGACACCGTGCGCTTTCGGGAGCACAGTTTCTTAACTACGAGCAATAAAAATATGACTACGTATAAATATATCCCTAATCACAACACCGCCATCATAAATTGGTTTCATTAAATAAAACCTAAACCAGGATCACGACTTTTCGGAAAATACTCATGTAGTGGGAATCAGTCAAAAGTTTCATGGCAGGAAATCTTATGGCAAGAATTGATGAGAAGTATCATGGCATATTTGCCGGGGATCCTCAGTGTGACAGGCTGAAGGTCAACCTATCCCGGCTATGCCATGAGACTTGTCAACATTTCATGACAGAGAGGACCACAGCGCCATTTGAAACCAAAGCACCATACTTGGGTAATAAAAAGACTAATAATCTTGATATATTCCTAAACCCTTTCCCGTGAACCATAACTCTTTTCACGTAATAAATCTAACCTGGTATATTTTAGCAAAAGCTCGTGTTAACGAAACTTGTCAAAAGTTTCAACGCACCACGGTTGTCATCTCCTCCATTGTCGAGACCTTTATTTTCTTTCCTTCGAGATCCATTGCCTTCCCTAGAGTTGTTATGGTTGTCTTTCCAATCCTTCTTCTCAATTCCTTGCGAATCCTTGCTCGACTCACCATTTTACTTACGCTTCAATTGCTGGATTCGAGCAATCGCTACAACACGATCATAAATCGCCTGTAGGTTCGTGAATTGTCCTACTACAAGTATCTCCCGGATACTAAGGTTCAGACCCATCTCGAATTTCTGAGCCTTGTCAGAGTCGGTTGGTACTAGCCTCGTAGCAAATCGTACTAGCTCCTTGAATTTGGTGTAGTACTCTTGCACTGTTTGCGCACCTTGCCTTAGGTTGATGAATTCTTCGTACTTCGCAGTCTTGGTGCTCAGTGGGTAGAATCTTTCCCTCAAGGCTTTGATGACAGTCACTCATGAATGACTGTCATTTTCGTCCAATTTGGTGTCTTGATGACAAGTTTCTGATCATGTTTTCATAGATTTTTAATGAATAATTGGAGAAGATATGCAAAGATTTTGGAAAGATCAAGATTACGAAGATATTTGGAAATTGCATAGAAATAGCCTGAAAGTTGTAGATTTTAACATAAGTGTTTCACGTTGTGTTTTTATCTGAACTAATCCTCTCTTTGTTTATTGAGCAGAAGACAAGCTGTAAAGCTCACAATAAACATTGCGAGGAGGGAATAGGAACATTGCGAGGACCTCAGGGCTGTAATCCGGACTTGATCAAAGGAAATTGCAAAACTGAAGGCTACGCGATAAGTAAACTGACATTGCGAGCAGTTGAAGACTATGCGAGTTGTGAAGCCAGAAGAGTTATAGCGAGAGGAAGTTTTGAAGAAAGATTGGGAATTATCTCGCTGTAACATGAAAAGCACTTTATGTTAACTCACACTTTGAAGGAACTTGGACAAGGCGTGAGACGAGCTACTCTGACGCGAGCCGTTATCAACCAGGCGGAAAGAAGTTTCCGAGCGCCTCTATAAATAGGACCCTTGGGAGATCAGCTCAACTAACAAGAGGACGAAAGAATAGCTCAAATTCTCCCGTTCATTTTAGAGTTTTCATAGGTAGGGTAGCTAGGGTTTAATTCTGCAGATTATCTTCGTGTTCATTAGATTTGTAATTCGATTTGCAATTAGATTTCTTTGAATGCTGTTTAGTAGTTTAGCTTAAGAGTGATCTGGAAAGAGGATTTGCTATCAGGATGATTCTGTTCAATCATTACGACGATCACCATCTTGTTTTTACCGACTTCATCGATCGAATTCGCGATATTCTGGTTTTAAATCAGATTTCCAGGTGTACTCGTTTACATTTTCTTTTGCAAATTTCGTTATGAAGGAAGATCAGATGTTAAATCATTTGTTTTTATCTTGCGGATTGCAATCTTGAATGGTTACAGCAGAACTCGGTATTCTTTAACACTGTTTGAGAGAAGTATAAACATCGAATGCAATATTAGCTCTTGAAATCTTCATAAATTTGTTAGTCAGATTTACAAATTCACGATGGTATCATCTTTTCAACTTGAAATCTGGTTGGCATAATTACTCAGGAAGCTTGAATTTTGTTATTGAGTTAGGTATTAAACTGGCAGAGTTATTGATTCCATAAAATCTTCTGTTGTTAGTATACTTTGATCTTAATTCTTTATGCAATCTGTAAAGATTAATGCCCAGAATTAATTGAAGTTCCTAAAGACCCACGCAGTGTTAATCATCGTGTGATAATCTTTAAGAACTAAACAACTCTAAATTCTCAATTTCCGAGGTTTCAAATTATGTCTTCACTGTATTCTCAATGAATATTACGAGGAGGAGTTATATTCGACCTCAGGATTTGACATTTTCCTTCGTAAAAGGACTAATCCTCGCTTCAATCATCACAAAGATTGGTGCGAGGAGTAATCCTATTTACTTCACTTTTAAACAAGTTATATCAGGACCCTCGCGATGTCCATTCTTACCAAGCGAGGGAATAATCCTGATGTAGCATCAAAATTGGTTCCTATTTCAAGGAAGCCAAAGATTTATCCCTTATACCTATATATCTTCTATTTTATAAGTGGGAGTTAAGTAGCCTCGCTGCATTCTTACAGATTTTATTGCGAGGGACTCAATTCTCGGTATTATCCAAATCTGAGGAACATTCTATGAATAATAGCTCCCTCCACGTTGTACAGATATAACGCGCGGAAAATTAGAGTGTTCGTAGTTTAAAACCCAAGACAGTTATTGCGAGCTGTCTTGGACACTTATTTTGCGGAATTATTCCTTAAATCTTTTTCATAGGAAAGTAATTTCCTAATTCTGTCTAGCTCCTAATCTATATTTTGGGAGCACCCTAGCATTTTGCTTAAGAGGATTCAGAACCCTCATCGTTTCTTTATACATATATTACTACTTTTACCTATGATATTTTGGGATATTTCCCAGACTAATGAGTATTCTTACTTCTTAACATAAATTCACATTTCGTATCTGTATTTTATATCATTATTTTCTTAAGCACACCGAGGGAGATGATGATATAAGTTTTCTCAAACATATTTTACTCATGATTAAGAACAAACTTGTTCTTTAGTTGGGCATTTAGTACCTGTCGTTTAAAAGGGAAAGATGTTTCAAGAACCATCTTTTGTCCCAATAATTAATGAGAATTTGGAAGAGTTAACCTCCAGGGTTCATAACCATATGATATCCTAATCATCTGCTATGGGTAGGAGGTTAGGCAACTTGCTCATTTTCATTAATCCTGAGTTAAATCATGGGTATTTGGATTTATTTACAGAGAAATCTCATGCTAAAACATCTGTGTGAATCTGAGTAGTCCAGATAAGTCAAGGACTTTGATTAGCAAATTCATCTTGATATACTTACAGGACTATTATTTCTTACAAATACTTGATGGAATTACTTTGAGAAGTTTGAGTCTTGAGCAACCCTTGGATGATAGATTTAAATACTAGCTTTTCATTTCTTGTAGAGGACATCCAAGATAGGAGCATAAGATATCTTCCTATCCTCAAAGTAATGAGAGGACAACTTCAATTTCAGACTAAAGCATGATGATTTAGATGTGACCTTAAGTTTTCAATGGTTTAATCTGAATTTGAAAGAGACAGATTAAGTGATAACTCTAAAATCTGTTGCTAAAAAATGAGTCTGATCAATCATTTCTTAATAATAGTATCTCATGATTTCAGTACTTAAAATGTCATGACACTGGATCACCAGTACTTATCTTGGGAAAGTGATCAAAGACATGAAGAGTTGATTAACTTGTTTAGAGGATTCATCTTGACTCACTGAGCTTCCATTTTACTATTTTCATTGAAGTATGACTGCTCTACCTTAGTCCTATTTTGTTTGATTGTCATTAAGTCCATAATATTTTTTTTTAACTCATGAATCTATAAATGCATTCAATCCATTTTTACTTTTAATACTGTTTTCTTTAATTTTCTCATAGCTTTTATGCATTTATTTCTCAACATTTTTCATTAGAAATAATCATTACTCCATTATGAACCAGAGGATGTATTGGTGTTCTAACATTTGCAATGTTATTAGCGCACTTCTATCGTGTTACTCCCCTTAGATCGATCCCGACAATCAAAAATAAATACTGCAAGCTTGATACCGTGCGCTTTCGGTAGGCAAATTAGGCATGCTCTTGAACAATCCTATGAGAATTATAGTTTAAAGAGAGTTGAGAGTTATGTAGCAGGTTTGTGCCTAAAAGCTTCATGGCGTCGTTGCCAGGAGGGTGTAGCGTTATGAATTTTAGAACTAAAAATATTCTTTGGTTTATTTGTAATTATTGTTTACTTTTTGTTACTATAAATCTACTAATTCTATCATTTTGTTCACAGGAGAAGTCTCAACAGTTTATGAGCGAAAGAACAACCCGATCTTCAAAGCAACCTCTGCTTCCCTTTAACTGTGAACTTGAGAGAACAGCAAGGCTGATTAGATCAAACTCTAGAAGGAGCAGAAAGATCTTACAGAAGGGACACTTTCGAAAATAACTGGAATGGCGAACAATGGACAGAATGACGGACCCGGAAACCTACCAAATGGACAGCCAAAAAATCAGCATAACATACCTTTTCGAGGACATTTCCAAGCTCCACAGAGGGCTGCTGCACCACAATTTGTTCATCAACATTACTTTCCACCTAACTTTGCTAATCCTGTTCCAAATCCTCAAGAGGAACAGTATCAACCATGGCAACCTAACGTTGACCAGTACTTGGCTGGAACAGATGAAGAGGTAGATATACCACCTGGTATATTAAACTTGGCGTCTTCCAGAGCATTTTATGGTTTGAGTGCTGAAGATCCATACTTGCATCTCAAAAAGTTTGTTGAGTTAAGCAAGACAGTAAAGAAGGGAAGAGCCTCAAGAGAAAGCATTCAGCTAGCAATGTTTCCATTCTCATTGGATGGATCAGCAAAGGAATGGTAAGATTCTTTGAATGCTCAACAGAAAGCTACTTGGCCTGACATGGATGTCATGACACATGGCAATTCCCTACTTCCCGGAAGGGCCGGTTTCGAAGCACAGAATAAAGAAGTTCATTAATTCAGTTTCTTTATTTTTATTTCAGGAAGCAGATAAACTGGAACCGAAGATGGAGCCCAAATTGAAGCTGCTGATGCAGGCAGAAGAATACCGGACAGGCCCGGGTCTCATTAATTTGGGACCCACCTTTTCCCACTGAATCCGGAAGAAATGAGGCCTCGAGATGCACAGACAGATCAAAACAGCATAAGGAGGTCAAATGGAGGGCCCCACCGCCGTCGCCGTCGTCGCCGCCGTCACCGGAGCTCCGGCGAGGTTGCCGGAACTTGGCCGGAATCTGGTCGGAAAGTTCGCCGGAACAGTGGCCGGTCAACGGAGTCAACGCCGGAACAGGAACGGAGGGCCCCACCCAGAACAGTTCAAAATTCTTCCAAGTATGGGAACTACGACGCTAAACAACGCTACGGCGCTATCCATGGACTACGTCGTCAATTACGTATAGCGTCGTCCTGAAGAAATGGAGGAAGAAGAAGCCTACGGCGCTACATCACCCTACGGCGCTATCCATTAGCGTCGTCACTAAGGATAGCGTCGTAGTCGCTCCAGGAGCTCCCCTTCACAGATCCACTCTACGGCGCCAAGCAAGGCCGACGACGCTAGCCGAGTATAGCGTCGTACCTAGTATAGCGTCGTACCATTGTCCAGTTTGCTTGTTTCCTTGTATCCAGTTTGTTGAAAACAATGGTAGGATTGTTTGTTTCAGTATTAGGGTTTTCCTCTTTATATATGAGGTCCCCTTTCATTTGTAATCACTTTGATATTTTGAACAAACATATTTTCATCAATCAAAGTCACCTTTTTGAGAGCACTCATTGTGTTCTCAACAACTTGTGAGAATCCCTTTCGGTTTCATCACACCATTGAAGATTGGAACTTGCTTCAATGGCTCCAATGGATGTTGCACTCATGGTACTCGTTTGTTTAGGGTAAATCTCTATCCCATTCGGGTATACTTAGTCCCCTTCATCCATAAGTTTCTTATCCCTTTTATTTTCTTGTTATCTTGTTCTTATTTTTATTCTCCTCCTCAAACCTCATCCGGTGACCAACTTGGCCAAGCAATCGATCCATGGCATCAATTTATTTTGGTATCAAAGCCATTGTTTGCTAGTTGGTAGGATTTCTACACACTTTTCTTTTGTTTCTCATCCATATAAAATCATAAAACCCTAAAAATAGTGTTCTCGGACTCACTGTCCAGATGTGCCATTTTGCTCGGTTCATTATTTCCCAAATCTGATTCCATATTTGGATTTGTTGGTGTCTTTACTTGAAGATTCATATAAGGATTGTAAATTTTGGCCAAGGGATCTAATTCCTAGGAATTTTTGAACTTTCGGCCAATATTTTACAAAACTTGTGTGTTCTTGAGTTTCTTACTTGGAAATCTGTGTATGTGTGTTTGTGCATGAAGAATATTGAGTTTAATGTATTAAATATGGTGAATCTTGCATGAACAGTGGGGATTTTGGGGTTTGGGTTGAGTGAGCTGTTGTTACCAATCATTGGATATTGATGAACATTCATCTTGTTCTTGATTGATTCTAGTATTTGATCCAAATTGGTGTATGATATTACTGTTCAACTCCAGTCCAAGAGAGACAAATTCTGTTGGAGGGTACAATTGCTTTTTGGGGTATTAATTGCATGTACTGTGCTGACATCGTGCTTGGAGCACAAAAAATTCAAAAAATTAGGGTTTACGATGCTAACCAAGGTTACGGCGCTATCCCTATAGCATCGCAGGCGCAGAGTCTAGCGACGCAACACAACAAAAGAAGAAAACCAAAGCTGAGCCAGGCTACGGCGCCAAACACCCATTACGACGCTATCCAACAATAGCGTCGTAGCTCAGGCTAGCGCCGTCACACTGAAAGCAGAAAAGAAGCCAAGGCGCCCCTACGGCGCTATCGTTCATTACGACGCTAGACACGTTCAGCGTCGTACCCCTCGTCTAGCGCCGTCAATCCAGAAAATCAGAGAAGGTCTACGACGCCAAGCCTACGGCGCTAACCACGTTCAGCGTCGTACCTACGTGTAGCATCGTACCTGCCAGAATTTCACCAAGTTGCTGAAAGTTTACGTATTGTTGAAATTCGGAGATTCCACCATCCAATCTCGGATTGCCACGTGTCACGCGCATAAGTTTCACGCATCCAAACACGCGTGTGGGAATTCGATATTTTGAGTGATTTTGAGTGTTACAATAAAGCGAATATCGGACTGGCACAGACTGAAACCTAGCCCGAGAAGTCACTTGAGTACTTGTACAATAAAGTGAATATCGAGACTGGCAGTTTGTGAAACCTAGCCCGAGAAGTCGTTTGAGTAAACCGGGTATTTTCTCGAGTGCAGTTTCTTGTGAGCTTTTATTTTACACTTCCAAATCAGGGACATATATCACTGTTCATTGTTTGAAATACCTGTTTAAAACTGCAAACTCATATCAGATTGCATTGCATCATACACATCCGTGCTATCTATTGATTGAGTCGAGCACTTCACACTGTTTCGTGATTTGCGCGTTCCAATTATTCTATCCATTGCATCTGATTGGGTCATTGAGCAGGTGAATTTCGACAGTGGTGTTTGGACCAAAGGACTGAAATCGAGAGGGAATATCTACGAGTTTACTCTACATATTTCTGTCTATTTTTCTAACAATCTATATCTATACATATTTTGTCTGTTTGTCTTATTGAGATGGCAGGTAATACTGGATCAAGTCTTGATGATATAATGGACATGCTGAGGAACATGAGCCAGAAGTTGGACAACCATGCCGCATCCATCGGATCCAATGCTACTAACATTGCTACAGTTAATGAACGGGTGAATGGACTTGTTGAGGATATTGGAGAGCGTATCAGGTTTCAAAATACTGTGATACAACAGGAATGTCAGAGGTTGGTTGAGAAGAGACTCGAGGAGGCTTTCTACAACACACCCTCTCCCCAAAATACGACTCCTCCAGCTCCGACTGTGACTCCATCCAACCCAGTAAATGCAAACGCGCCGGAAAGCAGCAGCGGAGTATCCCGAGCAGACATGCAGGCAGCAGAGGACGCTATAGAAGAACAGGAGCTGCAGTTCGGACAGTTCAACCGAATGTTGGGGCCGAACTCCAGTGCACGGCACCGATTGCATCCATCATTGCTGCCGACGTCCTCTGGACAGTCCGATTTCACAAGGCAGCCCAATTTTCCAGCAAATGATCCACTGTCAATGCCTCCTCCACCTGCCACCGCACCTGCACCTCAAGGATTTGTGCCACAACCACAGCCACCCATTGCCCGACAAAGATTAGAGTTTGAGCCAACTGTAGATGTTAATCCACCGAATGATGACAATCTTAAGGGCATCAAGTTCACTATTCCTCCTTTCAAGGGGACTGGTGATCCTGTTGAATTCCTTGATTGGAAACATTCTATGGAGATGATCTACAACTGTCACAATTATTCTGATTTTAAGAAGGTACAATTGGCTGTGACTGAATTAAGGATTATGCTCAAGTATGGTGGCAAAAGTACTGTACTGGAAACCAGGTAGCAGGACAACCACAAGTGACCAATTGGGAGTATCTCTTGCACATCATGGAGCAGAGATTTGTACCGCATATATATAAGCCGGATATGTACAAGAAGCTCATTGCTCTCACTCAAGGGTCCAAAACTGTGGAAGAATACTACCGGGAAATGGAGTTGTTGTTAATGCGATCTCAGATCAATGAGGATCCATTAATAACTCTTACCAGGTTTGCACACCATCTGAGGCCAGAAATACACGAAGAAATGGAGATGCGAGGCTACGTCAACATCACTGACTTAGTTAGGAAAGCTTCTAGGTTCGAGATGCAGCTCAAGAAGAAGATTCCTAGACTACCTCCATCCGGGAACTACAATCCGAACAAGCCATGGTTAATCCGACCACCGCAAGGGTATAAGCCGCCATAGCAGCAGCCGCACAGAAATGATCAGGGTCGTGATCGACCAAGAGGTTTTGAATTGGGAAAGAATTTTCGAGAATACAACAGAGATGACAGGAATAGACCACCAGTCAGAGAACAGAATCAGAATCCACCCGCACGGGATCAAAGAGAAGTTACATGTTGGAAATGCGGGAACAGAGGCCATTATGCGAATGCGTGTCCCAATCCCAAAAGGATTGCGATAATTGAAAATGGAGACGAAGCAAGGGCCATACAGGAAGTTGAACCTGGAGTCTTTAGGATTTATGATTCTGATGAAGAGCCTGAGTATGATGGTGAGGATCCGAAACAGTTTCAAGTCGAGGATCCAACCAATCCAGAGGTGGACTATACTGAAGAGGAGGATATCAACATGCTTGTGGCTATGAGGGCATTAAATGCCGACAGAGGAACTGAAACTGCTGACAACGAACAAAGGGAGAATCTCTTTCATTGTCGTTGTACTATTTTAGGCAATAATGCTACTTTAATTGTTGACAACGGTAGTTGCACTAATGTTGTAAGTCTATACACTGCTCGCAGGCTACAACTGCCAGTTGAAGAACATCCGAAGCCATACCTCCTCCATTGGATGAATAACAGCGGAAGGACCAAGGTCACCCAACAGGCGTGGGTCCCCATCACCAAAGGAACTTATTCCGAAAAGGTGCTATGCGACGTCGTTCCGATGAACGCATGCCACGTACTGTTAGGACGACAGTGGTTATTTGACAAGGATGCCATTATAGGGGCAAATCCAATGTTTTGTACTTTAAGCATGGACAAAAGGATTATTTGTTTAAGCCTCTGCCTGTAAAACTTGTAAGACTTGATCAGGAGAAGCTTCGAGCGAACATGGCCAAAGCGGAAGAGCTTGCTAAAGCCATTGCCAAAGGCAAGGCTAAGGTGGGCCAGACCTCCGCAGAAACAAACGATGAAAGTCAGTGTCTGATACTGACAAAGACAGAATTTAAGCAAGCAGCGCTAGAACCTGGCTTTGCAGGTCACTGTTTTCTTGCTTTAATTAAGCCTGATGAATCTATTTCTAGAACTGCCAATATTGCACCTGAATTGTCTGAAATTTTTGCTAGGATGCTTGAACGCAACAAAGATGTATTTCCTGAAGAGGTGCCTGCTGGATTACCACCACTTCGAGGCGTGGAGCACAGAATCGACTTCATGCCCGGAGCATCTATTCCTAACCGACCCGCCTATCGGATGAATCCTGAGGAAACAAAGGAAATTTAACGACAGGTTCAAGCTTTGCTTGAAAAAGGTTGGGTACGGGAAAGTTTATCACCGTGTGCCGTCCCCGTGCTACTAGTGCCAAAGAAGAATGGAGAATGGCGGATGTGCGTCGATTGCAGGGCTGTCAACGCCATCACTGTCAAATACCGCCACCCTATCCCTCGTCTGGACGACATGCTCGATGAGCTTGGTGGTGCAAGCTTATTTTCGAAGATCAATCTAAAAAGTGGCTACCATCAAATCCGGATGCAACCTGGAGACGAATGGAAGACTGCTTTCAAGACGAAATTCGGCCTTTACGAATGGCTTGTTATGCCATTCGGCCTCGCCAATGCACCATCCACTTTTATGCGTTTGATGAACGAGACATTAAGACAATTCATTGGCAAATTTGTTGTAGTTTATTTTGATGATATTCTTGTCTGTAGTTGTACTGAATCTGGTCACATTGCTCATGTTCAACAGGTTTTGAACAAACTACGAGAAGTACGACTATACGCAAATTTCGAGAAGTGCACTTTCTGTGTCCCAGAGGTCACATTCTTGGGATTTGTAGTAGGCAAGGATGGGCTTAAGGTTGATGAATCAAAGATCAGGGCAATTTCCGAATGGAAGCCGCCGACCACCGTACACGAAGTCAGAAGTTTCCTGGGTCTAAGCGGATTCTTTAGGAGGTTCGTCCCTCAATTCAGTGTGATTGCCGCCCCGATCACTTCACTGCTCAAGAAGGAGAATCCATTCAAGTGGGGGCCGGCACAACAGAAGGCCTTTGATGAACTTAAGGACAAGTTGACCCATGCACCTGTGCTAGGATTGCCAAACTTCGAATTACCATTCGAGGTCCAAAGTGATGCATCGGGAACTGGAATGGGAGTCGTGTTGTTACAAGAAGGGCGACCGATAGCATATTATAGCAAAAAGTTCAGTGGAGCTCAACTAAATTACTCCACTTATGATAAGGAATTGTATGCTATCGTGCAAGCTTTAAGAACATGGCAGCACTATCTCCGAGGTCGAGAGTTCATCATTCATACTGATCACGAGACACTTAAACACATCAAGGTTCAAGGTCAGCTGAGCAAGAGACATGCCCGTTGGAGCACGTTTATTGAGACCTTCCCGTATGTGATCAAGTATAAGAAAGGCAAGGAAAATGTGGTTGCAGATGCGCTGTCCCGAAGACTAGCGTTGGCATCATTTGCAACAATCAAGCTATTTGGATTTGAGCAAGTCAAGACTCAGTATGCCACTGACGAAGACTTTAAAGAGATTTTTAAGCTGACAGAACAGAAGGGGTATAAGGAATACTACCGCCTACATGGATTTCTTTACTACGGTAACAGGTTATGCATTCCAAGAGGATCCATTAGGGAGTTGCTGATTCAGGAAGCTCACGGGGGAGCCCTCATGGGACATTTTGGAAAGCATGCAAGTATGGGAGTACTTTCTGAAAGATTCTATTGGTCGGGAATGCAGAAGCAGGTTTCTGATTATATTGCCAAGTGTTTGGTCTGTCTGAAGGCCAAATCAACTGTGAAGCCTCACGGTTTATACCAAGCATTGCCTGTGCCTCAAGGACCCTGGCTGGACATTTCGATGGACTTTGTACTTGGGCTACCACGGACTGCCAGAGCCAAAGATTCTATCTTTGTGGTAGTAGATCGTTTTTCCAAGATGGCACATTTTATTCCATGTGCAAAGACCAATGATGCCCGACATATAGCCAAACTGTTCTTCAGAGAAGTGGTGCGTCTTCATGGAGTACCGAAGACCATTGTATCTGATCGAGATACGAAATTTATGAGCTATTTTTGGAAAGGATTTTGGAGAGAGATGGGCACACAGCTACTGTTTTCCACTTCATACCACCCTCAGACGGATGGTCAAATGGAGGCGATCAACAGGGTACTGGGTAATCTGCTCAGAATTATCACATCCTCCAATTCAAAGAGCTGGGACGAATGTCTGCCGCACATAGAGTTTGCATATAACCGACATGTCCATAGTGCCACTCATGTATCTCCTTTTGAAGTTGTGTATGGTTTTAATCCACTAACCCCAGTCGATCTCCTGCCACTACCTTGTAGTGAGCATCTTAATTTCAATGGCAGGGACAGGGCCACAGTGATCAAAAACCTACACAAAGACGTGCGCGATAGTCTGGCGAAAGCTGCTGAGAGCTATGCCAAATATGCCAATCGGGGCCGGAAGAAGCTGATCCTGAAACCCGGAGATTGGGTCTAGGTTCATCTCCGAAAGGAGAGATTCCCAGCCCAAAGACATGGAAAATCGCTCCCCGCGGAGATGGACCATTCAAAGTGTTTGAAAAGATCAACGAAAACGCTTATAGGATTGAACTACCTTCTCACTACAATGTTCATCCTACATTCAATGTTGCAGATCTTTCTCTATACGAGCGGGATGAGGAGTTTGAAGCGGATCGGTTGATGGATCAACCTCCCCAAGGGGGTGGGGATGACATGGATGTCATGACACATGGCATCATGATTCCCTACTTCCCGGAAGGGCCGGTTTCGAAGCACCGAATAAAGAAGTTCATTAATTCAGTTTCTTTATTTTTATTTCAGGAAGCAGATAAACTGGAACCGAAGATGGAGCCCAAATTGAAGCTGCTGATGCAGGCAGAAGAATACCGGACAGGCCTGGGTCTCATTAATTTGGGACCCACCTTTTCCCACTGAATCCGGAAGAAAGGAGGCCTCGAGATGCACAGACAGATCAAAACAGCATAAGGAGGTCAAATGGAGGGCCCCACCGCCGGCGCCGTCGTCGCCGCCGTCACCGGAGCTCCGGCGAGATTGCCGGAACTTGGCCGGAATCTGGTCGGAAAGTTCGCCGGAACAGTGGCCGGTCAACGGAGTCAACGCCGGAACAGGAACGGAGGGCCCCACCCAGAACAGTTCAAAATTCTTCCAAGTATGGGAACTACGACGCTAAACAACGCTACGGCGCTATCCATGGACTACGTCGTCAATTACGTATAGCGTCGTCCTGAAGAAATGGAGGAAGAAGAAGCCTACGGCGCTACATCACCCTACGGCGCTATCCATTAGCATCGTCACTAAGGATAGCGTCGTAGTCGCTCCAGGAGCTCCCCTTCACAGATCCACTCTACGGCGCCAAGCAAGGCCGACGACGCTAGCCGTGTATAGCGTCGTACCTAGTATAGCGTCGTACCAGTGTCCAGTTTGCTTGTTTCCTTGTATCCAGTTTGTTGAAAACAATGGTAGGATTGTTTGTTTCAGTATTAGGGTTTTCCTCTATATATATGAGGTCCCCTTTCATTTGTAATCACTTTGATATTTTGAACAACCATATTTTCATCAATCAAAGTCACCTTTTTGAGAGCACTCATTGTGTTCTCAACAACTTGTGAGAATCCCTTTCGGTTTCATCACACCATTGAAGATTGGAACTTGCTTCAATGGCTCCAATGGATGTTGCACTCATGGTACTCGTTTGTTTAGGGTAAATCTCTATCCCATTCGGGTATACTTAGTCCCCTTCATCCATAAGTTTCTTATCCCTTTTATTTTCTTGTTATCTTGTTCTTATTTTTATTCTCCTCCTCAAACCTCATCCGGTGACCAACTTGGCCAAGCAATCGATCCATGGCATGGCCAGAGCTAGTTAAAAATTTCTTGCTCAAGTATTTTCCAGAAAGTAAAATAGATGAATGGGTAGACAAAATTTCTAGTTTCAAAATGAGGAAGGGAGAATCACTGAAGGATGCTAGGGATAGATTCTTTGATATGCTCAAAAGATGCCCACATCATGGTATTTTAGAGAGAAGATTATTGAAAATATTCTTCACAGGATTAACACCTACTTGGCAAATGATGATAAATGCTACTGGAGGGGAGCAATTGCTCCAGATGACATTGGAAAAAGTCTGGTCAACTATAGATACCATGACTGCAAGCAGAGCAGTACTTCAGGATGATGATCCACCCTCACCGACAAGAAAGAGTCTTGTCATTCATACAGACAAAAATGAAGAGAAGTTTGCAGCACTCACAAAACAGATTGCAGAATTATAGCTAGCCCAGAAAGTAAGTCAACAAATTTAGCATCAACAACAACAACCAATGATGATTCTTCAACCCACACCTATGGAACCAGTTTATCAATGTGGAATTTGTTCTGGACCTCATCATAATGATCAGTGCCCACAGCTTCAAGAAGCACCTAAGCAAGAAGAAAGCTGTAATTACACTGGTTTTCAAAACAAGCATCCAAACTTGAGCTATGCTAACACTCAAAATGCACAGAATGCACATCTTCTGAACCCCCCTCAACAGAACCAGCAGCAGTTTCGTCCTCAGCAACAATTTTATTCTCAACAGCAAATGTATCCTCGGAGACCTCCTCAACAAATGAATCAGCAAAACAGGCCATATGGACCGTTTGCACCAATACCTGCAAACTTTCCACCTCAACCAGTGCCACCAGTAGCTTATCCTAGTGTTCAAGATATCACTTATTCTACAAAAGTTGAGAATGCCCTGAAGGAGTTTATTGCCAAGCAAACTGAGACAAACAACCAGCTGCAGGCTTCAATAAAGAATGTTGAAAATTCAGTAACAGAGATGGCAAAGTTATTACAGCAAAGAGAAAAAGGGAAGCTACCAAGCTCTTCTGAAACTAATCCGCAATGTAAGGCAGTCACATTAAGGGGAGGAAAAGAAGTTGTAGATCTTCAATTTGAAAAGAAAAGAGAAAGGCTGCTGCAGCAGAAGAAGTTTAAAGATGTTTAAACATTAGAGGAGGATGATCAGTTTGAGGAAAGGCGGATTCTTGAGGAAAAGAGTTTGGAAAAGAATGTTTCAGAACACTCCTTTCCAAAGGAAAAAGAGGGAGGTAATAATATCCCTAACTCTACAGGTAACAAAAAGGACCTACTGGATGAACACATGCCCAGGGTACCATATCATGGGAGACTCAAAATGATCTTCAAGAAATTAAATTTAAGAAATTTCTTGAAAAGATTAAGGCCATTGAAATCTCAATCCCTTTGGTTGAAATAATTGCAGAAATGCCCACTTACGCTAAGTTTCTGAAAGAATTGATTTCAGGGAAACGAAGTGCGGGAGAGCAGCAAATGGTGGTCCTAAATCAGAATTGCAGCATGGTTCTTCAACAAAGGATATCTCCAAAGCTTGAAGATCCAGGAAGCTTTACCTTACCTCTGATTATCAACTACAAAGAAGCTGGACGAGGCCTTTGTGACCTAGGAAGCAGCATCAATGTAATGCCACTTGCTATGGCCAAAAGTTTGGACTTAGGAAGGATGAGGCCAGTGAATATGATGCTCTTCTTTGCTGATCAGTCAAGTACCAGGCCAGAAGGAATTATTGAAGATGTTCTAGTGAGAACAGGAGGCCTATGTTTTCCAGCTGACTTCGTCATTTTGGATATTGATGAAGATGTCAGAATTCCTATCATACTAGGGAGACCTTTTCTGGTGACTGCAGGGGCTATGATTGATGCAAAGAATGGCATAGTTAAGCTTCATGTTCATGACCAAGAAGTCACCTTTGTTATGATGAAGATGGCAACATATCCTTTTAACGCTTTTGAATCCAATGTAACTGGGATGGAATAGACTCGAGTACTATAGAGGTAGAAAATGTTCTAGATAGCTTTGATCTCTTTACTACTGATGTAACCGAGAACAATCTCACCCCACTCACAAATGCTGAAGATGCTACTTTTGCTTACTTGTGAGCGGTTAGATTCGCTGATCCTGAGACTGGTGAAATCAAAGACGGATCAGAAAGTGAGGATATGACATCTTCAGAGCAATCTGAGGATGACATTGACAAAACAGATCCTACAGAAGAAGGATCTGATTTAAAATTGGAAGTGCAAATTCGAAGCAAATTAATTCCATCTGTAGAAAGCCCACCAGAGCTTGAGCTTAAAGTATTACCAGAACATATTAAATATGCCTTTTTGGCAGATAAAAAGAAGCTTCTGGTAATAATTTCGTCTAAATTGAATGAAGAACAGGAACAAGCTCTGGTAGACATTCTTAAGAGTCATATTCATGCAATAGCTTGGACTATAGCCGATATTAAAGGCATTAGCCCTCACATTTGTATGCACAGGATTCTAATGGAAGATGAGTATAAACCATCCAGATAACCACAGAGGAGGCTAAATCCACCAATGCAGGAAGTTGTCAGAAAGGAGGTAATCAAACTACTTGATGCAGGTATAATCTATCCTATTTCTGATAGCAAATGGGTAAGTCCAACACAAGTTGTACCTAAAAAGGGTGGAATTTGCATTGTGACTAATGAACATGGTGATGAAGTAGCTACAAGACCAGTAACTGGATGGAGAGTTTGCATTGATTATAGAAAATTGAATACTGCCACAAGGAAAGATCATTTCCCTTTACCTTTTATTGATCAAATGTTAGAAATATTGTCAGGTAAACCATTTTACAGCTTTTTAGATGACTATTCTGGTTATAATCAAATAGTCATTGCTAGTGAAGATCATGAGAAAACAACTTTTACTTGCTCATATGGAACATTTGCTTACAGAAGAATGCCCTTTGGATTATGTAATGCTCCTGCCACTTTTCAAAGATGTATGATGAGTATCTTTTCTGATTTTATTGAAAAATGCAT
This sequence comes from Hygrophila difformis, assembly GCA_030278955.1. Lineage (NCBI taxonomy): Eukaryota > Viridiplantae > Streptophyta > Magnoliopsida > Lamiales > Acanthaceae > Hygrophila > Hygrophila difformis. The sequence continues at coordinate 40,757,606 of JAOANR010000008.1, read as the reverse complement.
TGAAGTGTTCATGGATGATTTTAGTGTTTATGGAACTAACTTTGAGGACTGTTTACAAAATCTGTCAAAAATTTTGCAGAGATGTGAAGACACTAACCTGGTTCTCAATTGGGAGAAGTGTCACTTTATGGTTCAAGAGGGGATTTTCCTAAGACAAAAAGTATCTAGAGCAGGAATAGAAGTGGACAAGGCTAATGTTTCTGTGATAGCAAATTTGCCACCTCCTAAAACAATCAAGGCAGTAAGGAGTTTTCTTGGTCATGCTGGTTTTTATAGAAGGTTTATCAAGGATTTTTCTAAAATAGCAAGACCCTTGTGCAACCTTCTTCATAAGGATGTTTCATTCAGCTTTGATGAAGATTGTTTAATTGCTTTCAAAACTCTGAAGGAGAAACTTATCACTGCACCTATAGTTCAGTCTCCTTATTGGAATCTACCTTTTGAACTCATGTGTGATGCCAGTGATAATGCAGTGGGTGCAGTTTTGGGGCAACATAAAGAAGGCAAACACCATGTTATTTACTATGCCAGTCATACTCTTAATGATGCTCAGATAAACTACACCACTACAGAAAAGGAAATGTATGTTGTAGTGTTTGCTTTTGATAAGTTTAGGCAATATCTTATTGGAGCTCAGACTATAGTTTACACAGATCATTCTGCATTAAGATATCTTTTCTCAAAGCAAGAAGCCAAACCAAGGTTGATAAGATGGGTTTTACTTCTACAAGAGTTTGATATTATTATTAAAGACAGAAGAGGGAAAGACAATAGAGTAGCAGATCATCTTTCAAGATTGGAAGAAAGAACAGAAAAGGAGGAAGTTGTAAATGACAAATTTCTAGATTAACAATTGTATGCTTTGCAGCTACATCAATTAGATTGTCCTTGGTTTTCTGACTTTGCCAATTATTTGGCTTGTAAAATTATTCCTAAGTTTAAAAACTCACATCAGAAGTCGAAATTTTTCAGAGAGATTCAGAAATACTACTGGGATGACCCCTTTTTATTTAAGTTTTGTTCTGATCAGGTTATTAGGCGTTATGTCCATGAGAAAGAAAGATTCCAAATTGTTAGGAAATGCCATGAGAATCCTTTAGGAGGTCATCATGGCCCTGCTAGAACTGCTAGAAAGGTTCTAGACTGTAGTTTCTTTTGGCCAACTATCTTCTTGGATTGCCAAAAACTTATAAAGATGTGTGACAGATGCCAAAGATTGGGGAATGTTTCAACGAGGGAAGAAATGCCTCAAAAAGGAATCTTAGAAGTAGAAATATTTGATGTTTGGGGGATTGATTTTATGGGACCTTTCCCTCCTTCATATGGTAATCACGGATTGATTTTATGGGACCTTTTCCTCCTTCATATAGTAATCACTACATTTTAGTAGCTATGGACTATATCTCAAAATAGGTTGAAGCAGTGGCTTTGCCTAACAATGAAGCTAAACAAGTCACTAGATTCTTGCAGAAGAGCATTTTTACTAGGTTTGGAGCTCCTCGTGCCATAATATCGGATGGAGGATCTCACTTTGTGAATAAACTTTTTGAGAAGTTGCTTAAGTAATATGGTGTTCATCCTAAAGTTGGATCACCATATCATCCTCAGACAAGTGGACATGTGGAGGTATCTAACAAAGAAATCAAGCATATTTTGCAAGCTTCTTTGAACATTACAAGAAAAGACTGGTCCAAGAAACTAGATGATGCCTTATGAGCATACAGAACTGCTTTCAAGACTCCTATAGGAATGTCTCCTTACAGGCTAGTCTTTGGTAAAGCTTGTCATCTTCCAGTTGAGTTAGAACATAGAGCATATTGGGCCATTAAGATGCTTAATATGGATGTTCAGCTGGGATAAGAAAAGAGGAAATTTGATCTGTCGAAACTGGAAGAGATGAGACTGGAAGTATATGAAAGTAACAAGATTTATAAAGATCAAACTAAGAAAATTCATGATGCAAAAATAAAACATAAAGAATTTTATGTTGGTCAAATGGTTTTGCTTTATAATTCTCGTCTGAAATTGTTTCCAGGTAAGCTGAGATCAAGGTGGATAGGGCCATTCCCCGTTGTAGCTGTTCATGACAATGGAGCTGTCACAATTATGCTTAATGAAGGAGAAAAGACAGTAAATGGGCACAGGCTTAAGGAATATATTGGTCAACAAGATTTAAATATTCAAACTCAATATTTGGATAATCCATAGTTCTCTGAATTTCTAATTTCTCTAAATATATATATATATATATAAAGGGGGTGGGGTACTACCCAGGTTAACTGAGTAGTATTCCCCTTTTCTTAAGAATATTGTTAATTCTCTATTTTTTTTTGTGTTTTCCAGGATTTCAAGAAATGAAGCTGTGATGGAATAAGAAGGAAAAAGAAAAAATTCTTCAATCAGGTTTTTGAGTATTGAACAAATTTTCATAAGTTTAATTTTTGATCCTTCAATTTAAGTATTCACGCCTTGTTTTGAACTAACAGAGCGTAGATGAAATTGAAGTATAACGACTCACGCTTTATTAAAACTTATAAAGCGAGGAGGAAATTTCAAGTTTTGTTTGATATACAAAATTTGATCAGGATTATTATTGGATTAATTCTGAGTGTATGAAATTCTGATAATCTTCTCTCGCTTTGTTTTTAAAAACATTAGTGTGAGGAACTAAATGTCCACGCCTTGTCAAACTCATAAAGCGTGAGCAAGTTCTTAAACAGACCATAGAAAATTTTCCTCGCTTTGATGATTTACAAAGAGAGGGACACCCTATATGGTCACGCGCTTATGATAAATAAAGCGAGAGCTTGGAAATTTGAACGGATAGATTTTTCAAACTTTGAAGGACTAAAATACCCTTTCAGACCCTTCTTCTTCCTTTTCACTAAACCATCACACGTCGTTTCAATCTTCTGTAATTATGTTGGAGTTTAATTCTTCTTGGCTATAAATTCCATACAATCCTTCTTCCCTGTACTCCCAAACACTCATCTATCCTCTCATTCCCCGAAACCTTCATTAGAAATTTAGAATGGCCGAAGTAGCCCCCAATCATAGAACTTCCATTTCAGACATTCCTGATGAAATTTTAGGGGATATTTTGTCAAGATTGGGTAGGGAAGAGATTAAGGATGTGGCCAGAGCAGCCCCTACTTGCAAGAAGTTTCATAGAGCAAGCAAGCTACCCGTGGTTCGAAGAAGGGCTCTTGTGTTCAAGCAGGTTACTGCAGAAAGAACTTTTGATAGTGAATACAGAGTGTGTTTTGAAGAGATGCAGAGAAGCACATAATTTCATGCTCAATCCAGAACCTGCTCTGTTGGCTTTTCGTGATACAAGACTGATGGAATCTGCTTTTCAAGTTCTTCGACCAGGAATAGAGGATGATCATCACCCTTCAATTTTCATCAAAGCCTTCATTCTGATGAGTTCAGAGAGTTTGGAGAAGATTGATGAAGGGTTGTATTTGTTGGGATCAATTTTCAAGGAAGAAGACCACATTCGGAGGATGAAGGAGAAGATTAGCATAATTTTTGCCAACAGTGAGGAGGAGCCAAATCCTTTCTTAGGGCAAAAACATAGGGAATTTTGTGATTACTTGGCCCCACATGATAAGAACTTAATTTTGCAACCTCCACACTACAATTATGGTGCCACAAACATCAACTGTTTGTGTTGTGAGGTTACAATTCTAATCAAGGATTTGAGGGTATCCTTTAATGAGTATGTGGATGAACTTGAATCAGACTTTGATTCTGATTTAGAATCTGATTAGGCTGATTGTTTTGGTCCTTGTACTTTCTATTCTAATGTAATCACTTTAGTCTATGATTTTGTATAAATGGATTTTTGTGAATGGTTTAATTCTCGCGTTGTTTTTCTTTTATAAAGTTGTTCTTAATCCATAAAATTTCCATCACAAGTTTATTAACTCAGTTTTGAGTCAATTTCAAATCCGCTGATAAGGCAAGCATAGACTTAATTATTAAAATCTAAAGAGAGGGATAACACTTGAGTACCCTACTCTGCAGTTTTCTTAAGACTAGGCCGGCCCATTCTCTATATTTTTTTCTCCTTCGCATCTTTTCAAATCACTTCCAAATCCTTCTCTCTCTCTCTCTCTCTCTCTCTCTCTCTCTCTCTCTCTCTCTCTCTCTCAAGAAAACCGCCATAGTCTAGTTTTTCTCGTCCATTGCGTAGCATTTTCACTTCCAGAAACCTGATCAAGGAAAGAGATGGCAGGCGATAATCCGTAAGATTCTTAGTTCATCTTATTTTCTCCTTGGTGATGCTTCGCTTTGCAATGTTTTCTTTATTGTTTGCATAGACAATGCTTGCTTCGCAATACTAGGGTTTGCATTTTGCATTTCTCTCTTGACTGCGATTTTGTGAAAACTTTTAGAATCATAGTCTTAGATTTCTCATTAATATAACCAGAGCTAATTCTCTCTTTAAAACTCGCCTAAGAGCACTAATACTGGAGAGCAATCTTCTGAGTTCTCTGTGCTACGACTGACTGATCTTCCACTGGATATCATTGGAGAGATTTTGTCACGAGTAGGGCGGAGCAGCTTCAGGGACTTGCTCCACTGTAAATCTACTTGCACTTTGTTCAGAACTGCTTCAAATCATCCTTCTGTATTGCGGAGGTTCAACCTAGAAGATGTTGATTTTAAAAATATCTCTAATGAGTCTTCCAGGAAGATTAATTTTCTACATTCCTGTGCAAGGGCTCATAACCTTACTCTGAATCTTCAGAAAGCAATGGAATTATTTACACAGGGTGAAGAAACTGAAGATCTACAAATCCTGGATGAGGGGATTTATGATAATCATAAGTTTTCTCAGTACATTAAAGCTTTGTGCTACTTGAGTAAAACCACTCAGGGAGAAATAGATAAAGGGATCTATCTAATAAGCCCAATATTAAATGATAGATCTAATAGCTATGATTTTAGATATAACTTTCTTACTTTAATTTCAGAATGGGAAATTATTCCAAACCCATTTTTAGGACAGACTAAGAGAGAATTTTGTAAGTTTTGAAGAGCATAACTGGGAGATTGTACATGGGCCACCGTTCTTTAACTATCATGCTGATCAAGTCACTTGCCTTTGTTGCGATGCACCCAAAACAGTAGCAGATTTCAGATTATGGGCAAGAGAAGCTTGATCTACTCATAACTCTGCTGAAGATTTTTCTGATGAAGAAGGAGAGGGATGATATGTTTAATAAGCTTTTCTAATTGTTATTCTAGTGCTAGATGTAATTTTGGCCAGTAATCTAAGTCTCTTATATTTTGTAAGGCAGCATGGTAGTGAAAATAAAATTTGATCTTTAATTTTTCAGTTACTTTTCAAATAAATGTCGTTCTCTGAATTTTGTGTTTCTGTTCTTTGCAAACAAAAATGTTAGAATTCCTCAACTCTTAGAAACTCAATTAATTGACTTGCCCACTGAGTTGTTGGAAGACATTCTGTCGAGATTGGGAAAGGTTAGCGTGAGGGAACTTCTTAGAGTCTCAGAGATATCCACACAGTTTCTTGCAGCAAGCAGATCACCTCTAGTCTTTAAGAGAGTTAATTTGGAAACTTGTATGAGGTGGAGAGAAAACATTTATTCCAGCAACCAGGAGAGATTTATCAAAGAATGTCAGAATGCAGGAAATTACATGTTTAATCTTGAACCTGCACTTTTAGCATTTGTTGACAACAAAGATGAAAAGAAAGCATATGATCTTTTGAAGCCTGGCCTTGATGATAAGCATCAACCTTCCATCTTCTTAAGAAGCCTTCTATTGTTATCTAAGCAAGACAATAAACTCAATGAAGAAGGAATACAATTGATCAGATCAGTAGCCTCAGACGTTTTAGAAGTAGTCTTCATTAAAATTCATGTCTTCCACTGGCTACTCCAGTGTGTAAAAATTCCAAATCCTTTCCATGATCAAGAAGAAAGGAGCTTTTGCAAGGATCATTCTCTGCTTGAACGTGAATTTTTACCTCCAAATGTTAGGATGGATTGCATTCCCTGTCAATTCTTTGACATAGTTAGACAGTTCAGGTTATTCTGTGGTGAAGTTTTTCCTGATGCAGAATTGTGGAGTGATTCTGATGATGAGGAAATCAACAATCCTTGAGTAGGCTAATATTTCTTAGTTAGGAAGATGGTCTGTCATAACTTTTGTAATCACTTTATGATTTCGGGCTGTAATTTCTTTCAAGCTTTTATGCTCTTTATGGAATATTGAACTTCTTAATTGCTCTTTATTAAACTAAATTGCAATATCTTGTTAATTCTACTCAGTTTTGAAACTGGAAGCTCCTCCAAGAACCCAAGAATTTCGGGACAAAAATCTGGATCAGGGGTCACTCAGATCACAGATCTTCCTTATGAGATTCTTGGTAATATTCTGTCAAGGCTGGCATTCGATCACTTGGAAGCTGTCTTTAACTGTAAGCTAGTTTGCAAGGCATTGAATGAGGCTTCTAAGCATCAGTTGGTTCTAAAGAAGGCCTCTCTTGAAGACTTCTCTCTTTTGGGACTGGGAACATTTGAACCAACAAAAATTGACTTTCTCGAAAGCTGCAGAGATGCAGGAAATTGGATGTTCCGGTTAACTAAGGCTTTGCGACTTTTGTGGAGGATAAAAATGAGAAAGCAGCATTTGATCTTCTTGATCCTGCTATCTCTGATAACTATCCTCCATCCACCTACATAAAAGCCCTTATGCTTTTAAGTAAGGATGCTGTTGAGGAGCAAGAGAAAGGAATTTGGCTTTTTGCATCACTTTGCAAGAGTAGACGCAGGCTGAATAATCTCCAGTTCCAAATTAGAGGATGGATGTCAAATGATGCTGAATTCTACTCTCCTTTTCTAGGACAACCTAAGAAACGATTTTGCAGTGATTGAACTCTATTTGTTAACAATCACAAACGGCCTAGAAACCAATATGGAGTCAGTACAATTTACTGTATGAGGTATTTGGTCACTGAACATTGTAATTGTTTCACTAGATTCGGGAATGGACTTGAATTCCCCCCTCTTTGATTTCAGTTTGGATCTACAAGATCCTTTGTATTTGAATATTTCAATGCTTCTGCATATTCTGTAAGAGTGACATTTGGTGAGATGTGTTTTGACTTTGCTTGATTTAATGCTTTAATTCTTCATGCATTATATTTTTCTCTACTAAGAATTTAATTAATGATTAATTCCTTCACATTTAGAGCAAATCTCTAAATGTGAGTATGGTGATTTGTTAAATTCTAAATTGAGAAAAGATTGATACTATGTTCTCTATTCACACTTTCACCTTCACATTTAGAGCAAAACTCTAAATGTGAGGATGGTGATCATGATTTAATCGGTTTTCTTTTATCCTTCTTTAAAGGATCCATAAGATGACTTTTGAAGAACTCCAAGCTCGAAGTGTCGAGTCAGACAAGAAAGAACAGTCATTTTGGAAAATGAAGATAACAGAAAAAACGGTGAAAGATATTCAGAAAAGTTGTGGATGGTTAGGAAAGGAAATCTCACCTGCAATCTTTTATGTCAATCCGCTGATGATTCAACATATACCTGATAAGGAGAAGGAATCATTGATGATTGACTTAGAAGAAGCATTTTGGGTTAGGATGAGTCATTTTTGGGAAGATCAAATGGTCAATCTTATTAATGACAAACATCTCCCTAATGATATCAGACTTGAAAGACTTCTTGAAAGGGAGAAGAAATGTATGGCTGAATGGAACCAAGAATGCTATAGAATCATTAACCCAAAGGACCATATGGGGTTAGAGTTGGATTACTTTGATCCCCAGCCACTGCCTAAATATGTGAGAAGACTCACTAAATATTGCTGCAAGCTTAAGGAGATTAGGAATGCCCGAGTTTATGATCCTCAACAGGCACTCCTTGCATACATGCCTCTAGCATTTTTGAACAAGAAGGGACCTGTTGAATAAAATTTCTTGACAAATTTGGCATTACACAGAATCATTGATGCTCGGATCAATCTTAGACACGCCCTTGAGCCTCATTTTCAAAAAGCTAAACAAGGCAAGATGGAAGGGAAAGATGTTCTTAGGACCATTCAGGAAGCCAGAAACAGTTGGATAAGAAATATGAATTAATGGGCTAAGGGGGGGAATCTCAAGAAAAGAATACTCAGGCCAGGGCTAGTGAGAAAACCTGATGAAGAGTTTCCACTAGAGAATTTTGCTGATTTAATGCCTGAACAGCAGGCATGGGTTAAGGATGCAGAGGAAAGAGAAGCTGAGAGAACAGGAAAGAACAGGAAGCAAAGATCAGATGCAAAGCAGACACCACAAAATATAGTCAGGAATATTTTCAGAGAGTCTGTCATAAATGAAGGCTTGGAACCTACAAAGAATTTCAGGAAGATTTCAGCCCCAACAATAACACCAGCAGATGCAGACCTTCTCGTTACAGATAGACCACATAAGATCATGAAGAGATTACCTCCACCTCTCCACCAAGAAGTTCATGGACTTGTTCACAAGAGAAAGAAGGAATTCATTCAGAAGTATATTCGATATGACAGTATGTGAAGAGAACGCATACAAGGAACATAGAGTTTATACTGATCAGACACAAGGAAAGATTCAGCAGATAATCATTGATGATTAGGATGCATGGAATGAGAAGTATCTGAATAGAAAGGGGATGAACATGATGCTTAAAGGTTTAGGAAAGACCAATTATATTAAGAAAAACCTTTCTGATACAGATACCACAAATGAAGAAGAAAAACTTGACAGGATACGACAGATAGAAGCAATTACGAGGGTTGTAAATGAAGGACCTATGGAAGTTACTCCAGAAGAGCAGGAGTCTATTTATGAGTATCATAGGCTTAGACAGAAGGAAAATCGTGAATTCGAAGAATTTATGAAAGCTCATGAGAAAAAGGGTAAGAAGAAAGTGTCTACCAGGAAAAGAAAGTCACATATTCCCAGTTCAAGTTCTTCAGAAGAAGCACCTTCAGTTAAGAAAAGGAATCAGAGTAGGATGAAGAAACACAAGTCTGGGAAAACTAGCCAATCTTCTAAGAAGAGGAAACATGAAGATGAATTGACAGTTAAAGAAGCTATGGACTTGAAAACCGGAACTCCAGAAACAAGGAAATTGATGGATGAAAATAAAGAGTTGTTACAACCATCTCAGGGAAAGAAGGAAGTTGTTATTTACAAAAGAAAGGGAAAGTTGCGCTCTAAGCAGCAGGAGCCTATTCCTGAGGAACTTAAGCAGCAAGAACCCTCTCCTGAGAAGATAGTACAACAAGAAACTGTTCCTGAGAAGGAAAATCAATAAGCTAAGGAGCCTGATAAACCTATCAAGAAATTCAGAATTAAAATGAAGGCCAGGAAACCAAAGTTTGTAGTTCATGACATCAGTTCTGAAGAAGAAAAGGTTGAACCAACTTTGGGAGTAGTGCCTTATACAGGAGGATCAGAACTTGTTCCTTTCAGTAATCTGGAAATGGGAGACATTGATCCCTAGGGCTGGAAGTCATGTATTGATGAATATCAACCTGAAGCACAAGAACCAATGCATCCAACCACTGAACTTCAACTGACTGAGGTCATTTCAGAAAAGGACTTGGAAGGTCAGGCTGAAGATCAACAGGCTCAAGTTAATCAAACTCTAATACAAGTCAGATTGACCTAGAAGGATTTTCAGAAAAAGGAAATGAACATGAAACCCTTGAAGATCTCACTAAGGAAATTGAAAATTCTCCTAGAGCAGTGGATCAGGTAGAACAAAATGCATCACCAGCACAAAATTCAATTGACCAAGAAGCTCTAGATCTAGTCAATGAATTAGTGGGAGATACAGTTCAAGAAGGATTGATCCAAGATTTGCAAGAGTTTGATGATTTGAATTTGCATGGAATCACTGTTGGAAATATGAACTCATCTTTGGAAGGTCTAAGTAAGAAATACAGAAAGCTGGCCAGAGAAGGAGGGAATGCACATACTTCAGTGGATCAAACAAATGAATATGCAGTTAAGCTTGAGTTGGAACTAGAAAAAGTGAAACAACAGATAAATCCTGAGCAAGTATTGGAGCCAAGCCCATTAGCACTCCAAGCTTATAGAAAAGAAATTCAAAGAAATGAAATCCAGGAGAACCAAGACAAACAGATGGTTGTGTATGAAGGTAATGCTAAGGAGAAACAGCAAAGAGAGTATTTGGTGGAACAGACTGTTAACCAACGTCTAAAAGCAGAGACATTTGCTGAGAGTCAAATGAATCAATGGGTTCTTTCATCTCAAATTAGGAATGAGGTAGTTCATAGAGCAGTCTCAAGGATGCAAGATCCTGTTTGGATCGAAGAACAGAAGAAGAAAGCGGAAGAGCATTTTGGAATTCAGGAAGCTACCGTTTCAGAACCCTCTGCTGTCCTGCTTTTGTTGAATGAACCTGTACATGATGAGCCCATAGAAACTCTGAACCAGCAAAGTTTAGAGGTCACTGAAAAGATAGACAGCAGCACATCATTGATTCATGACTCAAGACATAGGTAACCTTCAACACAATGATACTGAGGAGGTTCAAGAAGGAAATCCAGAACCTGTTCAAGAAGAAAATCCAGAACATGTTCAGTAAGAAAATGTGGAACCTGCTCAAGAAGGAAATCAGTCAGAAGGTGAAGAAAATGAAAATGCTGAAAATGATCAGGAAGAAGCACACGAATCTGGAGGAAGTGAATCAGATACTTCTGAAGGATCTTCACCTGGAAAAGAAGTTCCAGAGCTTATGCCTTGAGTTATTGGGGAAAGAATAGCCCAAAAGTGAGGTTGTCAATTCCTGATAGCATTGAGAAAAGGACTGAATTCACTGAGGAGGAAATCAAGGCTAAATTTAATGGAAGAAAAGAAGCACTAGAGAACTACTTGGGAATGTCTAAGATGATTGTTCCAGACAAAGGATTTCATCCTAAGTACCTGAGTCACAAGTGTATTAATTACTGGAGAAGGATCAATGAATGGGATATCTTCATGAGTCATAACAACAAATGTGGTTATGTGGAGTTGACCAGGGAATTCTATGCTAATTTTGATGTAGAGGCTGAAACAACATGGATCAGGGGTAAAACAGTGCAAGTCACTGTAGAGACTCTGAATGATTTGATACAGGCACCTCTACTGGAACAACCAGAAGTCAGATCTGAGATTCTCTTAAGGAAAAAGACTCAGGGCTTTAAGCTTACTAATGCTAGGAAATTGGCATTAGGATTTTGTTCAACACACAGAGGAACTGAGCAGAATAAGATCCCATTAAAGAATTTGAAGCTTGAGTATTTGCCAACACTTGATTTCTATTACTCAAAGCTCAGGCCTACTACTAATTTCTAAGGGCCTTCTGCTGGAACTTTTGAGGGATCTGCTTTACTATGGTCAGGAAGAAAGTGTACTGCTGCACACCATGTGCTCAGTGTCATCAAGTCAAGAGTTGGGGAAGACGTATCATTAACTTATCCAAATCTTATTAGAAGGCTTTGTGAAAAACAAGGAGTGTCAATGACACCATTCTTAGCAGAGATTATAAAGATAGATCCTCCTATTCCCTTGCCAGTGGACACCTTTAGGGGAGAATTGGTTTATCAAATGCCAGATCTAGAGGAACAAACTTCTGAAGGTTCAGGATCAAAGGTACCATCCCCTAAGGCCAGACAACCCAAACTTCCTTTAAGATCAAAATCATCTCAGTCTAAAGCTGCGGTGAAGAGGACAAAGATGTCAGAAGCATCTCCTGCATTAAATGCCATTCCTGAAGATGAGGAGCTCGAAGACACTTCTGCACCATCTCAACCTCTAAGACAACGAATAAGGAACACAGTGTCAGTGGATGAATCTCAGAATATGAGTACTTCAATCCAAAGTTTTCCACAGTCCATGGAAATGCTGGTGAAAACTATGTCAGAAGCCAAGCACATCCAAAGGGAGATCGAACAAAAGAGAATCGAGCTTGACACACCAGAATTCAAACTGAAGAGAAACTCAGGAAAGAGGAGATGGAAAGACAAGATAAAATAAGGAAGGAAGAATGGGATATACAAGAAAGAATGAGGAGAGAGGAGATGGAAATATTTGAGAGATTAAGGAAAGAAGAACTTGAGGAAAGAAGACAGGAACGAGAGAGGGAAATGGAGCTGAGGAAGCAAGAGCAGCAAAATAGTACAAGACTAGTAGAAATCCTTGCTAACTTAGTTTCAGACTTGAAAAAGCCACCTTCAGTACCACCAAAAGATCCAAGCAGTGATGCAGGTCCATCCTGAAATCACAGGGGAATTTCTGGAACTTTCTCTTTTCTGCTTATTAATCTTCTCAGTTTTCCTTTTATTGTTTCTCTTTTCATAAATCTTCATTTCTCTCTTAAAAGTGTGAATTAGTTCTAGAATGGAGTTAATGTGAGAATTATTTTGTGAGGTGAATCTCCATGTTATGTTAATGCTTTAATAATTTGAACCAGAACCTCAAGTGGGATAGAGAGCTAGTGAAGAAGTAGAAGATTAAGTCTAAGTGGCTAATTACAGAAACATCAATTTTAAGATTCTGACTGCATGCAGAGCTGCTCTTGACAACTGTTGAATGCTGAGAACTTTGAGATTGATTGATGTCATTACTGGATGAATAATTTGATGATTTTGTGATTGTATTGACTTGAGTGATTTGCATATTATAAACAACAAAACTGCACTAAGGTTAGAAGGATTAATCCAATCTAGTCTCTCTTAAAAGATGAGTGTGCATATCAAGTGAAGTATGAGTCCAAAGCCAAAACAAGGGAAACTTTAGAACAAACGTGGTAAAATAATGTGGATATAAGTAGCTGGCACAGCTGCCCCTCTGACTTACGAGTTGAAGAACTTTAAAAGAGCAAAGTCAAGGGTAGGGGAGTTGAAGTTTCATCTGCAATGTCAGGTCATGCGACTCCTCCTAATAATGTGAAACCGAGCTATTGAAAGCCACGAGAAGCCACCACTTGATATAAAAAAAAAATCTTATTCTCTTTGGCTAAGGATTCAGAAGCACAAGGTATGCACATAAGTTGGATAGGATTGAGCGTGAAAGGAGAAATTTGACTAAGGGGCAGAACAATAATTCACAAAAATGCAAATCACTTTTTTTAATGTTTTTATGAAATCTGGTAAATTGGACGTCAGGTATGAAGCATCAATCAGTTGAATGAGTTGAGCTTGAGATAGTTGGAAAAGAGAAGGCAATGATCCATGAAAGATCTTGCAATAATACTTAATTTTGGAAGCCACAAATTGGACTTGTTCTTTGAAACTTTATAAGTTTCTTACCACTTGAGGACAAGTGGTTCTAAATGTGAGGATGGTGATGACAGTCACTCATGACTGTCATTTTCGTCCAATTTGGTGTCTTGATGACAAGTTTCTGATCATGTTTTCATAGATTTTTAATGAATAATTGGAGAAGATATGCAAAGATTTTGGAAAGATCAAGATTACGAAGATATTTGGAAATTGCATAGAAATAGCCTGAAAGTTGTAGATTTTAACATAAGTGTTTCATGCTGTGTTTTTATCTGAACTAATCCTCGCTTTGTTGATTGAGCAGAAGACAAGCTGTAAAGCTCACAATAAACATTGCGAGGAGGGAATAGGAACATTGCGAGGACCTCAGGGCTGTAATCCGGACTTGATCAAAGGAAATTGCAAAACTGAAGGCTACGCGATAAGTAAACTGACATTGCGAGCAGTTGAAGACTATGCGAGTTGTGAAGCCAGAAGAGTTATAGCGAGAGGAAGTTTTGAAGAAAGATTGGGAATTATCTCGCTGTAACATTGTAATACCAGAGATTTTTATGAAAAGGAATGGGATTAAATTCGGGAAGGAAAAAAATTTTAATTCCAAGAACCGTGAAGTCAAAAATGATTTAAAGAAATAAATCATTGCACGGTAATTGAAAGACGACGAATTCAAAGCCAACGAATTCAAACTCGAATGATTCAAGATTTCGAATACGAAATTTATTAGAGATGAAATAAATTTAAGACAGGAACCATGATCCGAGAATGACTCGAAAAATCGAGCCCGAAAATGTAGGAGGATAGAAGTCCGAAAGAGAGTAGAAAAGACCCGACGGATCGCACGACCCGGTCCGGACCGCAGTCCAGACCGGAGCCGCGCGGCAACGCGCCAACACAGCAGCAAAACGGATAGACGCGGACAAGAATGGAAATACGTGATTTCTTGCCAAATTTCGACCCGAAAACTATGGTAACTTACCTAGGATGGTAGGGGTGAGTTATAGTCAGATTTGATACTCTTTGTGTCCCCTTTTCAGCCCCAAACCGTCTTCCCTCCCTCTCAATACTCATAACACTCTCAAAACCCTAGCTTGTGCATTCAAAGGCCACCCGACGAAGGAATCCGACGAAGAAGATGAAGTTGGACGAGATCCCGCGCTTTTCGAGCACCGTGTATTGGTAAGGATGAGATTTCAATCCCTTTTCCATAGCCCAAGTCGAATTTAGAACCTGACTTTTATTATTTCTCTCTTATAATCGCAAATCGGGACCGAAGAAGAAGGAGATCGGTGGAAGATACCCGCTCGTCGCGACCCTAGACAACCCGAGAGAGCCCTGTGACGATCCTAAACTCTAACACAGTAAGTTAACTCCTTGTGTATCAATTTTGGAGTCCCTTGGTCGAGTGCTTCGAGAGATCTAAACAAAACACTAAAATCTGTCACCAAGAACTCACCTTTGCGCGATTTCTAAAATCCAACAAAAACCCCTACTTCGAGTGTTCAAACCTAAAAATTCAAAACTAAGAATTTGATCCTAACACCTTAATCTAGGTTGTGTTAAAATTTCAAAAATTTTTATCGAGTTCTGTCCCCCAAGATCGAATCTGGTTTATTCCTGCGTTTTTCTCAAATCGAAAACTGTGGACAGATTTGCGTATCCGACTTCTTCGATGTTTTTCTAATGGATCCCATCAAAACTAATTCTTGGTATAAAAATGAAAATTGTAGAGAACTGTTTTAAGAACGTGTCTGTAAATTTTCGTAATTTTTTATTAACGTTTGGACCGCCAAATGCGATCTGGTTGTTCTGCGTCTTAAAGGAAAACTAGGAACAGAAATTCTAATTGCACTTGTTGCGGAAATCTGATCTGATTGGGAGTGTTTCCGGACATATTGCCTCTGATAAAACTTGTTCATTTTTTGTGTCTTGTACGCGCCTGTAAAATTTCATAATTTTTAGAGATCGTTTACTTGGTCAAAAACGTGTTTTAAAAACAGTGCGCTGATACCGGGAAGTTGACAGATTTTGAGTTTTGAAAAGATTGTGAAATTCGACTTGTTTCCTCACCTAATTTCGAGAAACTTAAAACATGAAAGTTGTTCGTAAAGATGTTTTTAAGCTTCTGATTAAATTTCAGAATGTTTGACTTTGAAATGAATTTTTAAATTAAAAAGGTGTAACCTGTGACGAATTGGATTTTTCGAACTTGAGAAAAAAACTCGAACTATGAAATGCGACGTTGAATCTTTTTATACGACAAAACATAAACTTTCTAAAAATCCCGTTCACTAGGCTGAGCCGATCTTCATGCTATTATTATTTTGAGACTGCCTCGTTAGTGGTCTCCCTAATATTTGAGATTGCCTCGTTAGTGATCTCGCGCGCTGTATTTATTTGGACTGCCTCGTTAATGGTCCTATGATTATTGAGACTGCCTCGTTAGTGGTCTCCCATTTATTTAGACTGCCTCGTTAGTGGTCTTATGATTTGAGATTGTCTCGTTAGTGATCTCCTTACTATGCCAAAACGCCAGTTGTGCACATGGCCTGCCAAAACGGCAATCGATATACATGCCTGTCAAATTGACAATAGATACACACGGCTTGTCAAAATGGCAATCGATATACACGGCTTGCCGGAACGGCAATCGAGATACATGGCTAGCCAAAACGGCAGTCAATACTGATATGGATGCGGCCGCCGGTTCACCGGCTAACTGATCATGCTTATTGAGATTGACTTGTTAGTGATCTCCCTCGTGTTGTGTCCTCTTCTTAGTTATCGGGATAATATTAAAAGACTTGTGGATGTATTCAATTAAGTTGTATTTACTTATCACGCTTTTAAATTACGTTTTTTTATTTACATCTTTAAATTTTGCATTCTAGTCTCGCAAATTAATTATGTTTTTCTGCTGCAAGTAAAATTATGAATTTTTAATATTTTAATTAAGCCTGAGTAAAAGTAAAATTTTTAAATTAATTAAATAATTTTTAAAGCCCCTTTATTGTTACGTTAGGGATTAACTTACTCAGTATTTTATATACTGATAAAACCCGTGGTTTATTTTTCTATTACAGAGTACGGAGCATGATCATGCATCGGGGGATCACTTTGGACATTTAGTTAATTATTTTACATGACTTGCATACGTGCTTGTTAACCCGTGTTTTGGCCATGTCGGCCCTATATTTTAATTTCCGCTGCAACTTAGTATTATTATTGTCATGTATGGATGATATTACATTATTATTTTTAAGTAATTCCGGACTTGCTTTTAAAACTCTTTTCAATACCCATAGCCTTGCATCTCTTTAGCAAGCTCGAAATGGTTCGTGTCTTGCTAGGGAGGTGTGGCGGTGGCATCCCGGCCTGGGTTATCAAATCTGGGGTGTTACAAACATGAAAAGCACTTTATGTTAACTCATGCTTTGAAGGAACTGGGACAAGGCGTGAGACGAGCTACTCTGACGCGAGCGGTTATCAACCAGGCGGAAAGAAGTTTCCGAGCGCCTCTATAAATAGGACCCTTCGGAGATCAGCTCAACTAAATGGAGGACGAAAGAATAGCTCAAATTCTCCCGTTCATTTTTAGAGTTTTCATAGGTAGGGTAGCTAGGGTTTAATTCTGCAGATTATCTTCGTGTTCTTTAGATTTGTAATTCGATTCGCAATTAGATTTCTTTGAATTCTGTTTAGTAGTTTAGCTTAAGAGTGATCTGGAAAGAGGATTTGCTATCAGGATGATTCTGTTAAATCATTACGACGATCACCATCTTGTTTTTACCGACTTCATCGATCGGATTCACGATATTCTGGTTTTAAATCAGATTTCCAGGTGTACTCGTTTACATTTTCTTTTGCAAATTTCGTCATGAAGGAAGATCAGATGTTAAATCTTTTGTTTTTATCTTGCAGATTGCAATCTTGAATGGTTACAGCAGAATTCGGTATTCTTTAACACTGTTTGAGAGAAGTATAAACCTCGAATGCAATATTAGCTCTTGAAATCATAAATTTGTTAGTCAGATTTACAGATTCACGATGGTATCATCTTTTCAACTTGAAATCTGGTTGGCATAATTACTCAGGAAGCTTGAATTTTGTTATTGAGTTAGGTATTAAACTGGCAGAGTTATTGATTCCATAAAATCTTCTGCTTTTAGTATACTTTGATCTTAATTCTTTATGCAATCTGTAAAGATTAACACCCAGAATTAATTGAAGTTCCTAAAGACCCACGCAGTGTTAATCATCGTGTGATAATCTTTAAGAACTAAAAAACTCTAAATTCTCAATTTCTGAGGTTTCAAATTCTGTCTTCGTTGTATTCTTAATGAGTATTATGAGGAGGAGTTATATTCGATCTCAGGATTTGACATTTTCCTTCGTAAAAGGACTAATCCTCGCTTCAATCATCACAAAGATTGGTGCGAGGAGTAATCCTATTTACTTCAATTTTAAACAAGTTATATCAGGACCCTCGCGATGTCCATTTGGACAAAGCGAAGGAATAATCCTGATGTAGCATCAAAATTGGTTCCTATTTCAAGGAAGCCAAAGATTTATCCCTTATACCTATATATCTTCTATTTTATAAGTGGGAGTTAAGTAGCCTCGCTGCATTCTTACAGATTTTATTGCGAGGGACTCAATTCTCGGTATTATCCAAATCTGAGGAACATTCTATAAATAATAGCTCCCTCCACGCTGTACAGATATAGCGCGCGGAAAATTAGAGTGTTCGTAGTTTAAAACCCAAGACAATTACAGCGAGCTATCTTGGACACTTATTTTGTGGAATTATTCCTTAAATCTTTTTCATAGGAAAGTAATTTCCTAATTCTGTCTAGCTCCTAATCTATATTTTGGGAGCACTCTAGCATTTTGCTTAAGAGGATTCAGAACCCTCATCGTTTCTTTATACATATATTACTACTTTTACCTATGATATTTTGGGATATTTCCCAGACTAAGATGAGTATTCTTACTTCTTAACATAAATTCACATTTCGTATCTGTATTTTATATCATTATTTTCTTAAGCACACTGAGGGACACGATGATATAAGTTTTCTCAAACATCTTTTACTCAGGATGATTAAGAACCAACTTGTTCTTTAGTTGGGCATTTAGTACCTGTCGTTTAAAAGGGAAAGATGTTTCAAAAACCATCTTTTGTCCCAATAATTAATGAGAATTTGGAAGAGTTAACCTCCAGGGTTCATAACTATATGATATCCTAATCATCTGCTATGGGTAGGAGGTTAGGCAACTTGCTCATTTTCATTAATCCTGAGTTAAATCATGGGTATTTGGATTTATTTACAGAGAAATTTCATGCTAAAACATCTGTGTGAATCTGAGTAGTCCAGATAAGTCAAGGACTTTGATTAGCAAATTTATCTTGATATACTTACAGGACTATTATTTCTTACAAATACTTGATGGAATTACTTTGAGACGTTTGAGTCTTGAGCAACCCTTGGATGATAGATTTAAATACTAGCTTTTCATTTCTTGTAGAGGACATCCAAGATAGGAGCATAAGATATCTTCCTATCCTCAAAGTAATGAGAGGACAACTTCAAGTTCAGACTAATGCATGATGATTAAGATGTGACCTTGAGTTTTCAATGGCTTAATCTGAATTTGAAAGAGACAGATTAAGTGATAACTCTAAAATCTGTTGCTAAGAAATGAGTCTGACCGGTCATTTCTTAATAATAGTATCTCATGATTTCAGTGCTTAAAATGTCATGACACTGGATCACCAGTACTTGTCTTTGGAAAGTGATCAAAGACATGAAGAGTTGATTAACTTGTTTAGATGATTCATCTTGACTCACTGAGCTTCCATTTTACTATTTTTCATTGAAGTATGACTGCTCTACCTTAGTCTTATTTTGTTTGATTGTCATTAAGTCCATAATATTCTTTTTTTAAACTCATGAATCTATAAATGCATTCAATCCATTTTTACTTTTAATACTGCTTTCTTTAATTTTCTCATAGCTTTTATGCATTTATTTCTCAACACTTTTTCATTAGAAATAATCATTACTCCATTATGAACCAGAGGATGTATTGGTGTTCTAAGATTTGCAATGTTATTAGCGCACTTCTATCGTGTTACTCTCCAGAGAACGATCCCGACAATTAAAAATAAATACTGCAAGCTTGATACCGTGCGCTTTCGGTAGGCAAATTAGGCATGCTCTTGAACAATCCTATGAGAATTATGTTTAAAGAGAGTTGAGAGTTATGTAGCAGGTTTGTGCCTAAAAGCTTCAGGCTTCCTTAAGTTCTTCCCAGGGGTAGGCTTCTTCGCCTTTCTCTGCATTCGTTTGAAAGTTTTGCCACCACTCATCGGCTTCGCCTCCTAAGTAGTAGGTCGCTACACGTATCTTCTCCTTGTCAGGGCATTTGATAGCGTTCAAAATTTTATTAAAGGTACGGATCCACCCCTCTAGATTGGCAGGATCCTCTTGCCCATCATAGTGTGGTGATTGATAAGGATTCACTAACGCTAGGTAGTTGATTCGAGCTACAGGCGGAGGTACTTCTGCTTGTGCCCTATGCACCTCAGCATTTCCTAGCGCTACAAGAACTTCCTCTACAGTTTTTAAACGTTCCTCCATATTGTTGGGCACAGGAGGCACTCGTTCTCCTAGGTTCTGAGGAGTCTCATTGTTGTTGGGCATTTTGGGGAGGTCGGTGTCAGTGTCGTTTGGGCTTACCTTCCTCGGTTTTCTCCTGGGGGCCATTTTCTGTTATTACGCATGCAAATATGAGTTTCTAATCTAAGGAACGTTAGGAGTCAGGAAAATTTGAAAGATAGATCAGTAAAGGCCGTTAATAGATGTAGGCACCCTAAATTAAGTGATCAAGATCTAGGACTAGGCAAAGTTAGTCTTTAGCAAGCACTCCTAAGTCAAAGTCATGTCGAATTCTAATTTAAGAGTGTTTCTTAACGCCGATAATTCACATAAAAGAGCTAGTGCAATTATGTATGTATGCATATGCAATCCCCCCAATAAAATTTAATTTAAGCATGCATTTATTTATCCATGGGTTTTAAAAAAAAATTATGCCATGGATAATTTAAAGACAAGGATAAAATATTTGGACCACTATATTGGGCCAATAATAAATCTTTGGGCTAAAAAAAATATTGGGCTAAAAAATTTTGGGCTTTGAAATAGTAATGATAGTTTAAAATAACGGTTTTAAAAATAATACTAGTTTTTAAAATAATAGTTTAAAAATAATAATAGTAGCTTTAAAAATATTCCGGGCTCTGATACCATTCTGTAACACCCCGGATTTGATAACCCAGGCCTGGATGCCACCGCCACACCTCCCAAGCAAGACACGACTTCTTCGAGCTTGCTAGAGAGATGCAAGGCTATGGTTTTTCAGAATTTAAAAATTTCAAACAGCCCATTTATAAATATATAGCAAAAATCATTACATAGTATTATCTAAGTTTCAGCGGAATGTAATATTTAAATATAGGTATAGCAGCGGAATTATAAATAGGGCCAATATGGCCAAAACATGGGTTAAACAAGCCCGTTATGCAAGTCATGTATAAAAACGAGAGTAAACATTCCCAAAATCCCAATGCATGCTATGCTCATGTGTAAGCCTCATACTCTGAAAAGAAAAAGAGAAACAACGGTTTTGTCAGCATAAACATGCTGAGTAAGTTAACCCCTAGCATACAATAATGGGGTTTCAAAGCCTTTAATTATTTAAGAAAGAATTGACTTACGATTAGCACGATTGCATGCTCTATATAAACTAGCTCGACCAAATAATGGAATTTAATTGTATAAATCAAGGTATGGATTCCAAATGATCACAGATATAACTTGTAAGGCGATTAAATAAATTGGCATAAATTTAAAAGCACAATTTATCAAGGATTTAATTGAATCTCTTATAAATCTCTCGTTTCATTTCTTTTTCAGATCACCAATTCGCTAGGGCTCTTATGTCCACTAGCCTTACATAATCACCATTCGCTAGAGCTCTTATGTCCACTAGCCTTACGCTTGGGCTCTTATGTCCACAAGTATCATGGTCAATATTTTACTAGGGTTATCACGTCCGCTAGCCATACGATCAATATTTCGCTAAGGCTCTTATGTCCACTAGACATACGCTTGGGCGCTTATGTCCACAAGCCACATAGTCAATATTGATAGCATCCAGCTTTGGCATAAATCCCAATGTTTCAAAAGAATTTTTGTCTCTTTATCTAGACAGACCAATTTCAAAAATAAAGTTTTATAGTGTCGCTGTTCACGCCTTCTCCATTTAAAATTCATCTCAAGGTCAATTGATTTGAAATTTTCACAGTAGTTCAAGAACATATTCTAACGAACAACTTTCATGTTTCGAGTATTTCGAAATTAAGTGAGGAAGCAAGTGAAATTTTACAATCTTTGCAAAACATAAAATCTGTCCACTTTTCTAAAACAGCGCACTGATTTTCAAAAGAGTTATCGACATAGCAAAAAACCTCCAAAATTTATAAAATTTTACAGACACTTACACGACACCAAAATAAACAAGTTTCATTAGAGGCATTTTATGCAAAATCATTACGGTTTAATTCAGATTAATGCATCAAATTCGGATTCAAAATCTGTCGACTTTTACTTCAAGAACACATTCTGTTCAAATCAAGTTTTGACTATCCAAACTTTAATGAAAATGCACGAAAATTTACAGGCATAATCTTAAGACAATTATCTACAACTTTTATGTTTATACCAAAGATTAGTTTTGACCACAAGTGATATAAAAATGCACATCAAGTTCGACCAAGCAATCTGTCATGGTTTTTGAAAGAGTCATGCATTACAGAAAAAGTTCGACGCGGTTTGAAGTATCAAATCTTAATGAAAATGCATGAAATTTTACAGAGGTATTCAGACTCATAGATCTACAAATTTCATGTTTAACTCAAGTCCTAATTCGGCATAGATCCAAGGTCAAAATGGCTAACAAGTTTGCAAATCAATTCTGTCAACGTATGAACATTCGGTAAAAACGCAGTGTAGTTCAGGTCCGTTTTTGGGCATCAAAACTTAATGAAAAATTATGAAAAGTTTACAGAAGGTAGATCTATGTGTTAGGAACGATTCTTCAGTTTTGAGTTTTCTCGTTTGAAGACTTTTATGGGTCCGAAAAATTCATCCAAAAATGCTGCATGAGTGTAAATCTCTTATTCACAGATTTTATTAAGTTTCTTCGTTAGATCTTCGTGTTCGGGTTAAATTTTAGCCACCAAAACCGTATGTAAGAATTAATTTATATGATATGAGTTCTAAACAGTCCTTGGGTCGTCCGGAATCTACGGCTCTTCGCGAACGGATCTCCTCAACACGAATCTTCCTCCTTTGGCCAGGAATTCGAATCGAAAGAAGAAATCTAGAGTTAGATCGAATTTTCGGGTTCGAAAAGTTAGACGAAAACCTATGAACGACTTACCACAATCTGGAATACTAGAGTTCTTGTTCTCCACGCCTCCTTGGTCGATTTTCATCGCCGGAAAGTGATCGGAAAGCAAGAACTTGGTGGTTTCGGGTTTTGGGAGAAGTGAAGAGAGTTTGAGAGAATGTGGGACTGCTTCTAGGGTTATTTAGGTTGAAATTAGAGTGTAGGATCAGTTATAATTCGTCCAATATCCCTTCCACCGAATTGTGATTGTGTTTCCAAAGTCGGGGGTCGAAAACAAGGTAAGAAATCGTCGAAATCCGCAATATGATCACATCCTGTTACTTGGCGCGGTATAGCTCTAGACCGCGCGGAGACCGCGCGGCTCCGGCCTCAGCTGCGGTCTGGGCCGGGCCGTGCGATCCGTCGGGCCATTTCTCCTCTCTTTCGGACTCCTATCCTCCTACGTTTTCGGGCTCGATTTTTCGGGTCATTCTCGAATTACGATTTCTATCCTAAATTTATTTCGACTTAAATTGATTTTGTATTTGAAATCTTGAATCCGTCGAGTTTGGATTCGTCGGCTTCGAATCCGTCGACCTTCGATTCCCGTGCAATGATTTATTTATTTAAATCATTTCCGACTTCACGGCTCTTGGAATTAAAATTCTTTTCTTTTTTGAATTTAATTCCAATTCTTTCGACTCGATTCATGGAATGTCTTTGGGCTTCCTTTCCCTCTTTTTTTCCATTTTGAATTTTTGAATCTATCGGCGTTTCATTTCCGAGTAATAATTTATTGTGATAAATTATTTTCTTCTTCTCGGAGATATTTCGACCTTGATCGGATTAAAAAATTAATTTTATTCCTTTGGATGCCGATAAAAATCTATACTTAACTCGAAAACTTCGACTGTATTCATGAACCGGGACCGAAGAAGAAGAAGAGATGACGGGATCTAGACGCGTGCGAGGATCTCGAGGCCCAATTGTTCAATCTAAGACCACACACTTCGAAATCCAAGTAAGTTAACTCTTACATACGGTTTTGGTGGCCTAAAATACAATCGAACGTAAGGATTTAACTCAAGAACCTAAAAATCTGTCAATAGAAGAATTATATGCGCGCAGCGTTTGTAATTGAATTTTTCGGACCATTTGTAGCATTCAAACGAAAAAATGCAAAACTGAAAAGATGTTCTTAAGACATAGATCTACACTGTGTAAAAAGTTCAACATTTTTCGTTAAGGTTTGATGCCCGAAACTGAATCTGACCACGTCTGCGTGTTTTTCAAACTCAAAATTGTGACTGTGCACTACTCCGAACTTGTTCAATATTTTGACAGCAGATCTAGGCCGAATTACTTGTTAGGGTAAAATTAAAACTTGTAGATTATTGAGTCTAGATTAAGCTTGTAAAATTTCATAAATTTTTTAGGTCCGTTTGATGAGTCAAAAATCATATCTTTGAACACTGCGACAACCTGAATCCTGACAGCTTAGGGTTTTGGTAGAAATCTAAATTTTTGACTTGTTTCCTCACCTTGATTTGAAAAACTTAAAACACGAAAATTGTTCGCTACGACGTTTTTGAGCTACAGTGAAATTTTCAACTCATTTGACCTTGATATGAATTTTTAAACGAAAAAGGTGTGAACAGTGACGATATAGAAATCATATTTCGTGAAATTGGTCTTTTCTAAACAAACAGACGAAAGTCCTTTGAAAAGTAAAAACAACATTTTCGAATTCCCGTTACGACTTGATTAGAAACGAAGTAGGGGGTGAGTGCTCTGCAGGGTGCCCTCCTAACTATTCATGTCGTACCCGTGAGGACGATGGCGACCTGATACGAAACATTGAGCCAAAACAGCTAGAGACAGCGCTTACACTCTCGGGAGTATCCGTATGGGTTTCCCGAGGCTCCGGAGTGGTACTGGGTATGGCGGATATGGCTGCGGCCGCCGGACTACCGGCTAAACATTGTCGAGATTGCACTGCAATCGTGAAAAACTGGATACATGTGATCTTGAAGTAGCGGGGACTAAAAGACTTAAACTAAATTCTTATTAAATTGTGTTTTAAATTTATGTCAATTTATTTAGTTACCTTGCCATGTCATAATTATGTTTCTTTTGGAATCCATGCCTTTTAAATTATGCAACTAGATTTTATTAGTGAACCGGATTAATCTATATAGTGTAGACAACCTCGTTGAAGGTAATTCGTTTTTTTTTTAAATAATTAAGGGCTTTTAAACCTCACTATTGTATGCTAGGGGTTAGCTTACTCAGTATGTTTATACTGAAAAAACCGTTGCTTTATTTTTTCTTTCAGAGTATGAGGATTACGCATGAGCATGAGCATGCATGGTAATTTTAGGGAATAATAATTTATCATTTTACATGACTTGCATTTCGGGCCTGTTAACCCGACGTTTTGGCCATGTTGGCCCTATTTACATTCCGCTGTAATTTGAATAATGCTTATGATATTTTTATTAATTATTTATAAATGTGGGCTTGTTTTAAATAGTTTTTCTATAATATCATTAGCCTTGCATCTCTTTAGCACGCTCGAAGAAGTCGTGTCTTGCTAGGGAGGTGTGGCGGTGGCATCCCGGCCTATGTTACCAAAATAGGGGTGTTATACTACCTAATTACGAAATCCCAAGACTTGAACTATTTAGTAAAATGTACTATTAAGTGATTTGAGTACTTATTAGCTTATAACTTGTGATATCCCGTAAGAAGTCGTCACGCATCGAGGTGAAAATTTAATTTGCGCAACGAGAATAATTTTATTCTTGGCGTTACTTGGCATCACCATTTCGAGTATGACGCAACTTCGAGGACGAAGTTGATTTCTAAGGAGGGTAGATATAATACCCACGAATTTGAGAACGATTAAAAAAAATGGAATTTAATTCAAAAGAACGAAAAGAATTTAAATTCCATAAGTCCCGTGAAGTCGAAATAATTTAGTTAAATAAATTATTGCACGGGAGACGAAAGTCAACGAATTCAAGATTTCGAATACGAAATTAATTCGAGTTCGAAATGAATTTAAAATAGAAGTTTAAAGTCCAAGCATAACCCGACAATCGAAGCCCAAGAACATAGGAGGATAGAAGCCCAAAAGAGAGGAGAAAACGCCCGACGGGATCGCACGACCCAGTCTGGACGCGGGGTCCAGACCAGGCCACGCGCCCGCCGTGCAGTATTTGGTGAAAACCGCGCCAACACCGCGCCAACACAGTAGCAAAATGGACAGACATAGACAAGGATGGAAACACGCGATCTTGGCCCCGATTTTCGACCCCGAACATGGAAACTTACCTTAGTCATGTAGGGGGAAGTTATGGCTCATTATTAGGACGATTTTATGCCTTCTTAGCAGCCAGGATCTGCCCCAAAACCTTTCCACCACCCCTCTCAATCCTCATCCCTTCGAAACCCTAGTTTCTGCATTCAAAGGCCACCCGACGAAGGAATCCGACGAAGAAGACGAACTTGGACGAGACCATGCACTTGTCGAGCACCGTGTAGTGGTTAGGATGAAGTTTCAATCTCTTATTCATAGTCCCGAGTCGACTTAAGACCTGACATTTAGTTTCTTCCTCCCATATTCATAAATCGGGACCGAAGAGAAGGAGATGGGGTGTTTTGGACTTGCTCGTGGATCCCGGAGGCCATCCCGACGAATTTTAGGATTCTAAATCTCACCCTCTGTATATTGATTCTTCTCATAACAGTTTTGGTGCCCTGGAAACGAATGGAATGTAGGTCCTAAACAACATACTAAAATCTGACACGAGAAAACTCACCTTGCGCGTTTTCTGAAATCTAATAATCTGGAACTCTTCGGATCTTCAAACGGGAAAGAGTAAAAATACAAAGTTGTTCTTAAGACCTTAATCTATACTGTGTAGAAATTTCATGAATTTTCATCGTCATTGGTCCCTCAAATTCCATCTGGTTGCTGCTGCGTTTTCTGTGAAACCAAAAAGTAATGATAGCTTTTAAGTTTGAACTAGATCGGTGTTTTTCTATTGGATCCGATCGTAACTAGCCTTTTCTATAAAAACAAAGTTGTAGATAATCGTATCTAGATTATGCCTGCAAAATTTCTTAAAATTTCGTTAACGTTCGAACCTCTGAAACTGATCTGGTATAACCTGTGTCCTCTATGAATTCCGAAATGCTGATAAATTTGGAAACTCGAACTTAATGCACGAATCTGACTTGATCCGAGCACTTTTTGTATAATAATAAGCCTCTAATAAAAGTTCTTCATTTTCATGTCTAGTATGTGCCCGTAAATTTTCAGAATTTTTGAAGCTCATTTGATAGGTCAAAAATCCGTTTTAAAACTGTATGTCGAATCTGAAATCCTGGCAGTAGACAGGTCCGGTGGAAATCTAAAATTTTGACTTGTCTCCTCACCTTATTTCGAAAAACATAAAGAATGAAAGTTGTTCGTATTGATGTTATGAATCTACTGTATAAATTTCATAATGATCGCCTAAGAAATGGATTTTTAAGGCCGAAAGGCGTCGTGGACTTTTGTTATACATGTTGAAATTTAACTTTTGAAAACACATGATTGGCAAATTATGATTAAATGATAAAAATGATTTCAAAATCAAAAACCCGTTGCGATAGATTGAGTTAAATCTCCACGTACTAATTAGGGAGTGAGTGTTCTGAAGGTGCCCTCTAACTATTCACTTCGTGCCAAAACGGACGATGGTGACCCCTCTTATGATAATTATGCCAAAACAGCATCATGATTGGTGATGTATGAGTCTATACTCCTAGATGTATCCGTATGGGTTATCTAGGGCTCCAGAGTGTGTCTGTATAGGGTCCGCTGCATTCACTTACCTTGCGAGTTTGATTCCCCAAGGTGTATGTTTTCCTGCGGGTTCGATTCCCCAGGATATTGTTGACTCATATGGGTTCGATTCCCTATAATTATTTGAGTTCTTGCGGGTTCGATTCCCCAAGACGTGGCGTCCTTCTCTTAGTTAACGGGAAATTAAAGACTTATGCGAATTTTATTTATTAAATTTATATATGCCTTTAAATTCATGTCTACGCTTTTATTTAAATTTTTAATACCTTGTTGCCTTTTTAAATTAAATACGCCTTTAAATTATGCATCTTAAATTCTTTATTAATTATTCTGTCGAAGTATATTTTATATTACGTGCATGAGTGAAAAGGGTAAATTTTTATTCATTAAATTTTAAAACCCATTATTGTTATGTTAGGAATTAACTTACTCAGTATTTTATATACTGATAAACCGTTGCTTTATATTTTCTTTTACAGAGTATGGAGATTTGGCATGATTATATGCACGCATACTGGGCTCGGGTTTAAAACGATATCGCTATGTTGCATTTTTATTAAACTTTAATTAGACACTGTGGTTTGGTCATGCTGGCCCATACTTAAACTTTTCGCTGCGACTTATCTTATGTTGCATGGATGATATTATATTATTTTTAAATTAAACCTTTTTGGGCATGCTTTTAAATTACTTTGAAATACCTCAGCCTTAGCATCTCTCAAGTAAGCTCGAATGAGTCGTGTCTTGCTTGGGAGGTGTGGCGGTGGCATCCCGGCCTGGGTTACCAAAACCGGGTGTTACGTGACTATTATAAGACCACATATTATTTGAACAGTGTTCAAGTCCAATTAATTGATAATGCCTAAGTAGTTTATTAACTAGTCATAGTTAACAGAGTGGTTGGAGCTCAAGATTATTATATTAAATTGGAGGATTTGGACAAACAAATAATTTCAGGTATTTGAAGATTTAAGTCTTAGATCAACAACCAAACATAATAGTTCAAATAAGGCAACAATAATTTCATAGCAAGTATGTATTTAACCGGCACGTTAATTTATAAGCGTTAGGTTAAATAATATTGGGCATTGATTGAGTTATAGAATTAGCCATATACGATTAATCAAGAATTTTTAGCCAATTAGTTAATAATTCAAGGTCGACCCGATCTTTAAAAAAAAATTGTCCTAAATTAAGGGATTTGAAGAAAAAGCCTACTTTTGTTAATAGAGCAAATTAAAATATAATTTAAGTCTATTAAATTGATATTATGAGAACAAGATCATTGGAGGCTTGCATCATTTTTTCTCTTATGATACCCAATATTAATAGATGATTGATCGAATAATTATATCCATAAACTAGATTACGGAGATTTCTTCGATATGATTAAACTAGATATTTAAGTGAAGTAATTAGTTCGATTATGAAGTAATTTATATTAATTAGGTTACTCAGTCATTGGATTAACTTATAATTATAAGATTTATACCAATTAGTGCTTCATTAAGTCGATTAAATAATTATGTAATATGGGTCAAGGGTCCACAAGAAAACTAATTTATACTAGCCCAATTAATCTCCAAGATCCAAATACTACAACACAATTATCGGCCCAAACACCAAGCCCAAGCCATTAGCAAACCCCAACCCCTAACCTAATTGTTCTCGCCTCCGGGCCGCCATCGCCGGAGCGCTCCTGGCGCCGCCGCTCTCCGATCCCTATCCGCCGCCGCCACCATCTTTTCCCAAAGAAATCTCCACCACCACAGATCCGCCACCTCCGTCTCGCCCCCATTTCCATCCCAAATATCCTCCTCCTCTCCGCGGCCACCGCCGCCTTCATTCCTCCTCAGCCCACAAATCCGGCCACACCAAATCACCACCACCGAATCCCTTCCTCAACCCACAACAAGTCATAAACCAAAAAAAAAAAGAAGAGAAATCGAGGAGGAAGAAGGAGAAGGCCCACCGTTGCTGCCGCTCTTTGCCGCCGCAGATCGACGCCACCACAGCCACCGCCGATCGCCTCTACTTTCCCTCGCGCCGCTGCCTCCGGGCGAAACCACCACCGCGGCCGTCCATCCCCTTTTCTCATCCCCAACCCAAACTTTCTCAAAGCACAGCAAAACCAAATCAAAGAACAAGAAGAAAGAGATGGAAGAAAGGAAAAGGGCACGGTTGTTACCCTATTACCAATGGATCTCCGGGAATTTTTTATGTGTCTCCAAAGAACTACAAAAGCCTAAGCAGAATAGACTATGGAGAAGATTGACAAGAATTTGTGAGAAGAAAGGATGGGGCGTACTGGATAAAGAAAAAAGGGGAGGCGTGAGAGAGCAGCAAGATCTGATGAGAGGGAGCATTTCACAACTTTAAAATATCAGTTGATAGACTTTTGTGGATACATGTGAAGCTAAGACATCTCCAACCGAGAACACCAAACTCAAACTCAAAATGCAGTAAATATCACATCAAACAGTATTTCATCTCCAACCAAAAACACTAAATTCAAACTCAAAAGAATATTCTATAGAATATTCTCTTTTTAAGTCTTCAAAATAAAAAAGTAGTGTTGGAATAGTGTTGGTGTAGTGAATAGTGCAAATTCAAATTTGAGTTTGAGTTACTGCAAAATGAGGGAAAACACATTTTGCGTTTGCGTTTGCGTTTGGAGTACCATTGGAGCAAAATCTACCCATTTTTTAGGTTTTTGCGTTCGGTTGGAGATGCTCTAAAGGGGTGCAATTAAGACATATTTTGACCAATTAAAAAGGTGCTGTGAAATTGTCTATATAAACCCCCATCTCAAATGAAACTTACACCCCATCTCTCAATCTTAGTTTTCATTCTACTTCTTAAATCTTCCGGTTGTTCTTCCTCTGTCTCTGTCTTCACTTTCTACTCCTCCGTTTTCCTTTCTGTTTCTCTCTTCCCACTCTGCTACTAATTCCATAAAGATATTTTAGAAACTCAGTTAAGATTATTATAACTAGCCCGTAGAAGCGGTGAAGTGTTCGGGTAAGATTTATTAAAGTTATAAAATTCTTTTTAGTTACTATTTCTATTAGAATACTATTAGAGTATACTTAGTTAATATTAAAATTTTTGATAGTCAAATAGTTGTAAAAGGATATCTGCTTGTAGCCTACGCGGGTGTCGTATCCATTCCGTCTACGGTGACAGTAAGTAGATTATTGCTCTTTGGAGTAAGCCAAATTTATTTTAGCTTAAGCGTAAATTAAATACTGTTTTACTATATTTTAAATTTATGCTTATTGCTCCCTACTATTTTTGGATAATTGGTATGCCATTTTACTGTGCTTATTTAATTTCTACAATAAATCCTATGGATTTTTGGTATACCACTGTTATAGGTTGGATCGGTGTACTGGGTCGGACCACCTCCGCGCGGATGTGTGTAGTTCAAAGCTATCTGGGGCTTTCGAACTCCGGATGTGTGCAGTTCAAAGCTATCTGGGGACGTTGGAAAGATACCACTACCAGAGTCCATGTGGTTTGAGGAAATTTCTTACCTCCACCACAACCCTTGAATGTATTTGAGAATTGGGCCCCACAGCGGGGAACCTGCACATCATGATGGCTGAGAAATATATTTCTTGGTAACGCATAGTGTCATATTATCTTTTCTCGGGTTTAGATTTATATGGATTTTGTCTGTGCATAAATAAATTCTCGTTTTAGCATACCATTACCACAAATGTCTTTTTCTTCGGCCTCCTCCATCTCGTGGTTCTGAACATCCTGGGGACCACTGTGGTGGCTTCGAGGGGTTCCGGAAGTCGAAGGTGGAGTGGCCTGTGGTGTTTGCCTGTCGAACACTTCCTGTATCTTTAGCTGAGACGTCTCATGGTTTCCGATTGAACAACATTCCCATGCATTACCATGTCATCCTTGAAGGTGTCCACCCTATGATTTAAATCATCCATTCGTTGATCCATGTTGTCCAAATGAGTAGTCATTCTGAGCAACATGTCCATTAGATCCTTGTTCGAAGGTTGTCCTGAACCTGCCATGTCAGAAATCTAGACACAGAAAAATTAAGCAATATCTGAAAAGAAGATGAAAATATTATGTATAAACAGAAATGGAAATTATCGGGATCACTCGGATTAAGTCACTCAGCTTGCTCACAACCCGATGATCGAATGCTGGGTTAATTCACAACCTGGTCTCGTCTGCAGTCCGGAGTGATCATCAATAGATGCCCAAGTATTCAGAGAGTGAGGCCTGTTTGATGGACGCGCAATACACGGTTCAAATGTATCTGCTCGACTCAATTAAAAAATATAAGGCGGAGTTATGCGGCATGCAATGCAGATAATCAGTTCAACACCTTATTTGAGCAATTATAACAGCAACAGTGTATGTGGTCCCAATGTAAAAGTGAAATAAAATTAAAACCTCACTACACACTCGGAAAGTATCCCGAATGCTCAAATGACTTCTCGGGCTAGGTTTCACAAGGTGCCAGTCCGATATCCACTTTATTGTAAAAATTACTCAAGTGGCTTCTCGGGCTAGGGTTTCATGATTGTGCCAGTCCGATATTCAACTTATTGTATTCCACTCAAAATACTAAAATAAAATATCACTAGTGATGGAAATTGTGAAATTCCAACACTTGGAAAAATTTTCTTCTGGTGGTGTGGTTTGATTGATGGATGCGGTTTATCGAAAGAGACCGCACCAATGGCAGAGACCGCACCAGTGCTCCTTGGTCTGGATGGTGAAAATTGGCTTTCAGCAGGGTGATGCGGTTTAAATGGTTGCGGTTTAGACCGTACTGATGTAGGTAGACCGCACCGGGTGGGAACCCTTCAGACTCTGTAAAATTTCTTCAGCTCAGGTGATGCGGTTTAGGTGGGTGCGGTTTAGACCGCATCAATGTGAATAGACCGCACCAAATATGGATACTTAAAAAATTTTCAGAAATTTCTCCTCCTGGACTGGGATGCGGTTTAATAATGGGTGCGGTTTAATTGCAACAGACCGCACCTCTTAATAGACCGCACCTGTGTGTAACAAACCGCACCAATGTTTAAAAATTTGGAGTGATGTTTCCTTCTTGATGCCTGGGACGGCTGTCACATCACAATTAATTCCCCAAGATTGATTGTTCTCTTGTCAGCAAATCAAATGTCTTACAATGCTTTTACCCGGTTATTGGCTAGCACAATCCTGCCAACTTCTTGTCCAATGGGCAAACAAGCATGCAAGTATCTTCTTCAATATCAAGAACACTAGAGACAATCTTCAAATATTTCACCAAGAACACCTAGAACACTATGAGCAACCAAATCAAATCTCACACCCCAAACCCACAATATACCCAGTGTTGTGCTTGAAATATACTCAAATAATGTTTTAAACCAATATCAAGCATAGCAAGCACACACAAAGAGTAAAATGAGGGTTTAAAAAGTGAGATGGTCTCGGCTTAACAAGTGAGAAATGGTCTCGGTAGTGACAAATAATACTGCAAGAACAAGAACAAACAACAACAAGGACAATAACGAGGACAACAACACAAGAACAAATATTTGGTATTTTCGGAATAATAGTATTTTTAGGGTTTTCTCAGATTTTCTGATTTAAGAAAAACAAACACAAGAAAATATATTTTGGACAAGTAGAACCAAGATAAGCTCTGATACCAAATAAATTAGGATGCCATGGATCTCTTGGTTACTAACTTGCTTAGCATGGATTAAGAGAAGATTAAGCGGAAGATTAAGGAAGATAGATGAAGAACCGAAATGGAAAATAAGGGATAAGGAAGCAAAACCGCAACAAGAGTCGTCGGGGGAAGCAACCAAGGTGTTTGAAACCGTGACCTCAACCCAATCCTTCCACTCGAGCCTCGGTTTGGTAATCAACAATGGATACCTCGGTCCAAGATTGATGAATGTTTCCCAACAAACATATAAAGAGTGTGTGAGAGTGATGGGAACTCACAAATGATCTTTGAAGAGAAAATGGATAATTTCATTCAAGCAAAGATGTGTTACAAATGAAGGGAAGGTCATATATATAGACCAACCCTTTAAACAAACCCTCGGAAGGATTAAACAACAAAAGAAAATAAAAGAAATGAAGAAAACATAAAAAAACTGGCTCAGGTGCGGTCTAAGCACAGTAGTGCGGTTTAGACCGCACGCGGTGCGGTTTAGACCGCATCCGGTAGAATGAATCCTTCTTCACAAATTGAGTAGATACGGTTTAGGCTGGGTGATGCGGTTTAGACCGCATGTGTTGCCATTTAGATCGCATCCGTCAAGAGAGACCGCATCTCTCGGACTTAGACTTTTCAGCACAAAGGATGGGATGCGGTCTAGGGTGGTGCGGTTTAGACCGCATTGCTTAGACCGCATCTGCTTGGCAAAAGACTTCTTGGCTGGGAATGGGTGATACGGTTTAGACCGCATGTAAGGGTAGTGCGGTTTAGACCGCATCTCAGTAGAGGATACCCATTCCCATGCCTTAGCCAAATTTTGATTTCCTAATTCCTACAATGTTTTTACTATTACAAAAATAATAATATCCGACCATCTTCCGACTTGGCCCAAATTTGTCTGGCGTCCGGCGGTGGTTCCGGCCAACTTCCGGCCAACTTTCCGGTGAGCTCCGTTTGACCTCCCGGTGATGCTCCGGTGCTCCGGCGGCTTCTCTGGTCATCTTCCGGCGACTCTCCGGCGACGGTGATGGCTTATTGCCTCAAAATTGGGGATTCCATGGGTGGAATCCCTCTAGCCTCTTCGAGCTGGATCAGGATCAATGTTTTCAGACTGCTACCTTCTTCTCTGTTGATTTCATCCGTGAATTCTGCAGTCTTGAGAAGGGTGGCAATCTGGTCCGTGAATTTCTTGGCCCGGTTCCTGGAGCGTGGTCCCGATGGGATAATTAAGGCTGCAGATTTGGCTCCCACGCCACTAGGGGTAGACCGCACCTAGGCTAAACTTGGCCAAAACGGACTTAGACAAAATTTGGGACTTGGTGCGGTCTAGGGTAGGTGGTGCGGTCTAAGTGGTGTAGACCGCACCTAGGGCGTTGACCGCACCTGTTTGGGCCAAAAAATATTCTTAGTGTTTCGGATGCCTTAGATACTTTCAAGGCATTTTCCTACACTATTATAAAATGATGCATGATCAAAATACATGTCTTGGAGCGCTTGTTCATCCACTCACACTTCCCGGTCATCATGTAGTATTGCTCCAGACATCTTCATGCTCGAACTGTAAGAGCATCATTGCTTCCGAGTGGATGTGGGAATACTGGAATCAGCTCCATTTCATCGTTCAATTCCATAGACGTCTTGAATGGACTATTAAATTAATGAACTCAATTTAATTGAGAAATTGGTCCATATAACTTAATAGTTGAATTTTGACTTCCACGTCATATCCCTAGAGGTTCTATCAAAGAATATTGATTCAAGAAGCTCATAATGGTCAACTGATGGGACACTTCGGTAAAAATGCCACAGCTGAGATCTTAACAGAGAAATTCTACTGGCCAAGTTTGAGAAAACAAGTTGGGGAATTCATTTCTAAGTGCATCGTCTGTTTAAACGTGAAATCCACGGTTAAGCCGCATGGTCTTTACCAAGCTTTACCAGTTCCAGCAGGACCGTGGTTGGATATTTCAATGGACTTCATGCTAGGTCTACCCCGTACTGCTCGAGGAAAAGATTCAATCTTTGTCGTGCTAGATAGATTCTCAAAGATGGCACATTTTCTGCCTTGCACGAAAACCAGCGATGCACTTCACATTGCCAAATTGTTTTTTTTCAAGGAGATAGTGAGACTGCACGGGATTCCGAAGTCGATTGTTTCGGACAGGGATGTTAAATTTATCAGTTACTTCTGGAAATCCCTCTGGAGCGAAATTGGAATGAAGTTGTTGTTTTCGACTGCATTCCACCGCAGACAGATGGGCAAACTGAAGCTGTCAACCGGGTGCTAGGTAATCTGCTTCGTATTATTACCTCTTCAAACTCGAAGAGCTGGGATGAATGCCTACCGTATATTGAATTTGCGTATAATAGGCACATCCATAGTGCGACTCATATCTCTCCATTTGAATGTGTTTATGGTTTTAACCCCTTATCCCCGATTGACCTTCTACCATTGCCTAGCAATGAGCATCTGAATGTAAATGGCAGAAACAGGGCTCAAGCAATCAAAGAGATGCACAAGAATGTGAAATAGAGCCTACAAAAATCGGCGGAAACCCATGCGCGATATCACGATAGGGAAAGAAAAAGACTGGTACTGAAACCAGGAGACTGGGTGTGGCTTCATTTGAGGAAAGAAAGATTTCCAACAAAGAGACGAACAAACTATCTCCACGAGGAGATGGACCTTTTAAAATTCTCGAACGGATTAACGATAATGCATATAAACTAGAACTACCAGAAGAATATGGAAACATTAATCCGTCCTTCAATGTTGCAGATCTTGTGCTGTATGAACGAGACGAACAGGACGAGTACGATGCTTGTTGGTTGATCGCTCAACCTCCTCAATGGGGAGGGAATGGCGTGGAAGCCAGAACGAGTGCTACAGTAATTCCTTTTCCGGAAGGACCCTGTTCGAGAAAACAAACCAAGAAGTTCACATCCAATGTTGCTGAATTTTTCCGAGATAATTTTGAGAAGGAGTTGTCCAAAATATCCCACACCCGATCCGAAGCAACTTTGCTCCTACAGCTCGAGCAAGCAGATGTCCGGGATCCGGATCCATAAACCCTTGAAGAGAGATCCGAGAAGAATATCATTTTTGCTATCATTTTGTAATAGTACAGTATTAGCATGCTTTAATTTGTCGAAGGCATGAAAACAGATATTAGATCATATTTTGTGAAGGAGTACGTGGAGCCATGCATGCACGTCCGCAGCCATGCACGCACGTCCAAGACCTCATTTTGGAGCCATGCACGTTACGTCGCAAGCCACCAGGCCACGTTGTGAGACCCTCTCACAACGTGACTCCTCCGTCGCAAGCCGAGCTGCCTCCGTCGTAAAACAGGACCCCACGTCGCGAAGCACCTCAAGCCACGTCGCTAGACAGCCTAGCGACGTGCATCGCTAGACCCACCTTCATGACGCACGTCGCCAACCCGAGCACTACGTCACGAAACGAAGCCCACATCGCCAAACCAAGGCCACGTCGCTAGACCCTTGCGACGTACGTCGCTAAGCCACCCTTCATGACGAGCTCTCCACGTCGCCAGCCCTGCTCCCTCGCGTCTCCAACCTATGGATCGCGACGTCCCTCACGTCGCTAGAGGGGATCTCACGACGCCCCTCACATCGCCAAGGGGGGATCACAACCGGATCTTTCCCTCACGACGAGCAGGCCATATTTTTGCTTCTCTTTTCATTTCTCTCTTTGTAATGTTATATATGGGGCATTGGCAAGTATATATAGCCTCCCTCTACCATTGTAAACACATCTTTTGTTTGAATGAGTACTTAGCATCATTTGCAAGCACTTCCAAAAGATCACCCATTTCATCCTTTTGATGCATAATCATTAGGATACTAAAATCAACTTGGTGTTGAAGCTTACCATATTGATCTTCAACCAAAAATTGAATTAATGAGATTGTGAGGACAAGACTTAGGGGCTTGTTTGCCTTCCATTGTTGATTTCTTGAGTTGGTAGCTTCCATATCCATCTCTTCTTCACCTCCTTGTTTCTTCTAATTTTCTCTTTTCAGGAATGTATCCTATGATCCTTGGCACATATGAACTACTTTCAACAATGTCAATCACTCAAAATATTGCAATTGAATACAAGGAAATAACTTGTAACACTTAGAGGTCAAGCAAACAAAATCGCACAAAATTGACAAGATGGCAGAATTTTCAAATCGACGATATCTCAAGCAATACGTAACCAAAACAAGTCATTCAAGTGCCTAAATTGAAGTTCACGATCTGAATTTGATGATAGGCACAAGAAACACCAGATTTGAACAAGAAACGATGCGGAAAAATGGCAAAACAGTAGCAGAATTCAAGCAAAACGGAAATCACGAAATTTTTGGTATTTTTATGATATCTAAACGAAAGATAAACGGTTGATCAATCCATACCATACTCTGATACCAAATTTAAAACTAATGCCATGGATCCTTATGGATGATCACGAAACAACAACAAAATCGAATCACGCAAAATCCTAAGCGGAGAAGAGATTGGAGAAGAAGAGTTGTGATCTGATTGACTAAACAAAAAAAATAATGCGGAATTGAAAAGGATAGTGGACTTAGCCTCATGACACGATCTCAATGGAAGCAACCAATGCGCCTTCTACATGGCCTCATCCACTCTAAATCGAGCAATCGACCGAGGGAACCCGAGGACGTCCATTCCTCGTCTCCACGAACAAAGCTACTCCAAGCTTCACCCGATTTCACGCCCTCACGTAGGCTAAACGTCTCTCATTTTCTCACTCTTCACAAGTGACGAAAATTGAAAGAAAGAAAGAATGAAATCTTCATTCCAAGAGAGAAAATTCTCAAAGTTTACAAAGGATCAAAAGTTACAAATGATTTCAAGTCTTCCCCTATTTATAGATGGAGGGAGGATGGGAATGACCTATGATTACAAGTAAAGATGACCTTCTAAAGTGGTAAACAAGTCATCTTGGAAGTTAAGCTCACACACTTAATGCCTTAAAAGTCAACAATGGAAGTTACATGTGACCTCCTCAAGAGGTAGCAAGTTGCACCCTTGGTAGTTATAACTTACTTAGCAAGTTGCAAGTCATCCTTACTTCCTCCTCAAAGCTTTCATCCCGCCATGTACCGAACTTCTCGCGCTATGTACCGAATTTCCTCACGCTTTGTCCCGAAATTTGGTCGCGCTATACTGATCTTCTTCTCGCGATGTACTGAACTTTGCTGAAACTATTTGTGAACTTTCGAAGTCACTTTTTATGTTTCCACTCGCCCTATACCTATAAAAGATGGGAAAAATCATAAGAACAAAGCACTTTTAAGGATATAGCATAGGGACAAAGCAAGGAAAAAGATATATAAAAAGACTAAGTGCCATGGATCGGATTGGATACGATTTATGGAGCAAGAACTAGATGAAGAACACAAGATGGAAAAACGGAAAAATAAAAGGATAAGTGAGATTTCCTCTTTGGATACTCAATCTTGGATCTTACTAACACATGAAGTGTTCACCAAATCCCTCAACCGATATCCTCACGGTGTCTATAAGATTGAGCACACCTCAAATACTCAAAAGAATTCAACCTAGATGGAAGAACTCATGGTGACCTTTCAAAACAAAGAAATCCACTCACCAAGTGTTCATCAATTAATTCATTTCAAAAGGTGGGTTACAAAATGAGGGGGGTGAGCATATATATAGCTCCCCCAAATCCAACAATCATTACAAAGGAAATAACAAGCCTAAAAGAAATTAAACAACTAGCTAAAGACATCAAACAACCTATAAACCCCAAGAAAATACTTAGCCTATGAAATGAGGAAGGTAGATGCGGTTTAAGGGGATATCAGGTGCGGTTAAGAGATCTCTTTTGGCAAGGTGCGGTTTAGTGCAACCAAAGGGGGATGCGTTCTGAAAGGTTATGAAGGGGTAGGTGCGGTTTACATATGTAAATATAGGGGTTGATGCGGTTTGTGAAATAAAGAAGAAAGGGGGATGCGGTTTAAAAGGCAAAGGTGAGGGATATGTTAGAAAAATGGGGAAGAGGCCAACAGGAGGGTGCGGTCTTCTCTCAACCCATGAGGTGCGGTCTTCTTGTGGCCAAAGGATGGAGGTGCGGTCTTCTTTGGGGCAGGTGCGGTATGAGACCGCACCTGCGGACTCTTCTTCTCCAAATGGATGCACGAGCAACAGGAGGTGGGGCGATGGCGCCGACGGGAGTGGAGGAGGTGGCCGGAGCTCGCGAGGGGTGGTAGGAAGGTTGGAGATGGTGCTGGGGCTGCCGGAGGCCAAGCCATGGACCGAGGCAGCATCGGGAACCTTGGCCGGAGGTGGTCGAAAGCTTGCGGCGGCAAGTCGGGGCTTCCTTCTCGGCAAAGCTTCGGTTTTCGGGGGCTCGCTGGAATAATGGAAAGGCTGCCGGAGCTTTGGAGAGAAGCTGTCGGAGGCCATGGTGATGATGGTGGCGAGGGAGGAGTGCAGCAGCTGGTGTCGGAGCTCGAAAGGATAATTGAAGAGTTTCCTCCATTGATGAAGATGACCGGAGACGGCCATGGATGTCCGCCGCTGAAAGGAGCTCATTGGAGAGTTTCCAGGGGTCCTAAAGTTGGGGACGAAGCTACTGGTAGATGGCGGGTTCGAGAGTGGTGCGGTAGCTCGATGCGGGCGGTGGCCGGAGTTGCAGGCGGGCACCGGAGCAGCTTCTTTGAGGGGCGGTAGCCGCTGTTGGTGGAGGGATGATGGTGGCCGGAGTGGGAAAGCGACGGAGCTTACGATGGCCAACAGCTTGAAGACGACCCGCCGTCTTCCGGTCGATGACGACAACTCAACGGAAGAGGTGGACGGAACTCGGTGTGGGCACCGTTGGAAGGAAGAGGGCATCGTGGGGTGGGCCGGAGGGTTGGCGGGCCTCGACTGAGCGAGGAGTGGGCCGGTCCATGGGAGGAGGCAGTCTGGGCCGGCTCAGATTGCTTGGACTAATCTCGCATTGGGCTCGGAGATTTGGGCCGGTTCCGAAGTGGGCTTTAGTGTAAAGGGCTGCTGAAGAGTGTGGGCCGGAAGGGAATGTGGGCCGGTGGTGCAGGCGTTCGGCTTGGACCGATTTGAAGACTGGGCCGAGTGGGGCTACTACTGGGCCGGACTGCCAATGGGCTTGTAGAGAGGATGGGCCTAGGTGGACTTTCAATTGGCTTGAGTCCAATGGATCTTTTCTTGAATTAAACCCAATATCATTTTGGTTCGATGCAACTAGACATGGGAACCCATTGACCGCCGTTGACCTGTTGACCTCCGGCATTGACCGGCGTTGACTTGCCGGAATCCGGCGGAATTCCGGTGATACTCCGGTGGGATTCCGGTGGTCTTCCGATAACCTTTGCGTCCATGGTTAGCTTTAATTCTTCCGCTTTCTTCATAATTAGTTCTTCCGGATAACATAAAATATTATTCTTCATGTTCCACATATCCGGATCGGATCGTCTATCAGTCGGGTCGGGTTGGTTGATCCGTGCTACCATGCCAGCGCGTCTGCTACAATGTTATCTTTTCCTTTCTGATACTTGATCACGTAGGGAAAAGTCTTAAGAAATGCACTCCAGCGTGCATGTCTCTTGTTGAGCCGGTCTTGAGATCTGATGTGTTTGATGGTTTCGTCATCAGTGTTGATGACAAATTCTCTTCCTCTCAGATAATGCTGCCACATCCTTAAGGCGCGCACAATTGCATACAATTCCTTGTCGTATGTCGAGTAATTCAGTTGTGCCCCACTGAATTTTTCGCTGTAGTATGCAATCGGCCTCCTTTCCTGCAGTAATACAGCCCCCATTCCAATTCCGGAAGCATCGCTTTCAACCTCGAATGGCAAGTCGAAATTGGGCAGCGCGAGGACAGGTGCATGAGTCAGCTTATCTTTGAGCTCGACGAACGCTTTCTGCTGAGCAGGCCCCCATTTGAAAGAATTTTTCTTTCTTGAGGAGAGCATTGATTGGGGCCACTATAATACTAAATACTCGGACGAATCGACGAAAGAAACCGCTCAAGCCTAGAAAACTGCGAACTTCCTGAACAGTTGTCGGCGGTTTCCATTCAGATATTGCTCGGATCTTTGATTCGTCCACTTTAAGTCCATCTTTTCCAACCACGAATCCCAGAAAAGTGACCTCTGACATATAGAAGATGCACTTCTCGTAGTTGGCATATAGCTGCATTGATCGAAGTCTGCTCAACACCTATTGAACATGCGAAACATGGTCGACATTAATGCAACTATAAATTAGGATATCGTCAAAATAAACAACAACAAATTTCCCAATAAATTGTCTTAGAGTTTCATTCATTAGACGCATAAACGTAGAAGGTGCGTTAGTCAGCCCGAATGGCATGACAAGCCACTCATATAGACCAAACTTGGTCTTGAAGGCGGTCTTCCATTCGTCGCCCGGTTGCATGTGAATTTGATGATATCTGCTCTTGAGATCGATCTTTGTAAAACACTGGCTCCTCCCAGATCATCCAACATGTCGTCCAGTCGGGGAATTGGATGACGGTATTTGATGGTGATAGCGTTAACTACACGGCAATCAACACACATTCTCCATTCACCGTTCTTCTTAGGTACAAGTAAGACTGGGACGGCACAAGGCGATAGACTTTCACGGACCTATCCCCTGTCAAGTAATGCTTGAACATGCTGCTGTACTTCCTTTGTTTCCTCCAGATTCATGCGGTAGGCTGGTCGGTTCGGGAGGGATGCTTTGAGAACGTAATCAATTCGGTGCTCAACGCCTCTCAATGGTGGGAGTCCAGCTGGGACTTCATCCGGAAAAACATCCTTGTTCCTGTTAAGCATTTTAGAAAATTCCAAAGGCAATTTAGGTGCAGCAGTGATAGTTCTAGAAATGGAATCATCAGGTTTAATGTAAGTAAGGAAATAGTGACCCGTAAATTCAGGCTCTAGTGCGGCTTGCTTGAACTCGGATTTAGTCAATATCAGACATTGACTGGCAGTAGTTGGACCGCTGGGTGATTCTCCAATCTTGGCTTTGCCCCTGGCCTTTGCTTTGAAATTAGCCTCCTCTTGGGCGATGTTTTCCTTCAACTTCTCTTGATCAAGCTGAACAACTTTAACATATAAAGGCTTGAACAAGTAATCACACTGCTCGTGCTTAAAGTACAGTACATTCGCTTTTCCTCTATACGTGGCATCCTTATCGAATAACCACGGCCTACCCAATAATACATGACAGGCGTCCATCGGCACAACATCGCACAGGACCTTCTCGGTGTATGTTCCTTTGGTAATCGGAACCCATGCTTGTTGTGTGACTTTTGTTCTGCCACTCTGATTCATCCACATCAATTGGTAGGGCTTGGAGTGCTCTTCAGTTGGTAGCATTAACCTGCGAACAGTGTATAAACTTACTACATTAGTGCAGCTACCGTTATCAACAATGACAGTGGCATTATTGCCTAAAATAGTACAACGACAATGGAAAAGATTCTCCCTTTGTTCATTGTCTACAGATTCTGGCTCTCGTCAGCACTCAAAGTTCTCATAGCAACCAAAATATTCACGTCGTCCTCATCTTCGGGCACGACTTCTGGATTGACCGGTTCTCCTTGGTGATACTCTTGTAGTTCAGGATCTTCGAATTCATGCTCATCTTCAGAATCATAGATCCTGAATACACCCGGTTCAACCTCGACCACAGGTCTTTGGTCCTCTCCAGTATTGAGG
The DNA here is from genome assembly GCA_030278955.1 of Hygrophila difformis. NCBI lineage: Eukaryota > Viridiplantae > Streptophyta > Magnoliopsida > Lamiales > Acanthaceae > Hygrophila > Hygrophila difformis. The sequence continues at coordinate 40,714,541 of JAOANR010000008.1, read as the reverse complement.
ATAGCCACTCTCTTTGGCGGATTGTTGCATATTGTCGCGTAATGACCTTTCTTTCCGCACTTGAAACAGATGATATCTCATGTATCTCTGGCGGGTGGTCTCTGTTCTCTGCCCTGAGCTGGAGCTGGGGCTCTGTTTCTTTCCTCTTGATTATAGGCCTTGAAAGCCTGTCCTAAATCAAACCCTCTCTGCCGATCCCGACCCTGCTGTTGCGGCTGCTGCGGTTGCGGCTGCCTGTAATTTGGTGGTGGTCGGATCAACCATGGCTTGTTAGGGTTGTAATTGTAATGTCCTGAGGGAGATGGAGTGGGCCAATAGGACTTCCTCTTCAGTTGGGCCTCATACCTAGCAGCCTTGCAAACTAGATCTGTGATGTTGATGTAACCCCTCATCTCCATTTCTTCATGGATTTCGGGCCTGAGGTGCTTGACAAATCTGGTGAGTGTGATTTGTGGTTCCTCATTCACTTGAGCCCTCCTCATGAGCATTTCCATCTCACGATAGTACTCTTATACAGTTTTAGTGCCTTGTTGGAGGTCCACTAATTTCATATACATATCAGGTTTATAGGTATGTGTACAAAACGATGTTTCATAATGTTCAATAAATACTCCCAATCGGTGACCTAAGGTCTCCCTGCAGTGTGAAGATCTGAGCAAAATTTCTGCCACCATAGCAGGGCATAGTCTCGGAACTCTGTCACAGCCAACTAAACCTTCTTGAAATCAGAGTAGTTGTTGCCAAGGATCATGAAGTGTCTAAACCGAAAAGAAGATCAAAAGCACAAATTCCAAAGAATTGGCCAAGTGGCCGAGAAGCAACACAAGATCAAAAGAAATGGAAATTACTTGGATGAAGAAGGATGAAACTTGAAACTCCAAGCAAGAACTCGAGCGACCCCCACCCTCCTATGGTGGAACCGTCCGCCGAGCTTGATTGATCTTCCAAGGGACCCGTGGAAGCTTCCTTCACGCCTCACGTGTCACGACCCCGATGGAGCTAGCCATGGAATCATTTCTTCGATCTCCTCTCCTTGATGCTCGGCCATGGTGGTGGAAGGTGGTGATGGCCGCAGCTTGGCAATAGGGAAAGGGAGAAAGGGATACACACTTGTTTGGTTCTAACTACCACTCTAGAGAATTGAAAAGAGAGAACTCTCAAATTTCAAAATAATGTGTTCAATTATCATCAAAAGCTAAAATTCATACAAGTGTAAGTGATGGCCTATTTAAAGGCCAAGCCTCACGCCCAAAACATGGAAAAGGGGGCGGTCAAAGAGCCAAACAAGGCCCTTACTCTCATCTCAACTCCGTCTTAACTTCCAACCAATGTAACTCCTCACAAACACAACCAACACTAAGACACAAACCTAGGACTATCCTAGTCAACCTACTAGTATTAGTATGTCTCAATACATATATCTTGATGAGATCATACTTATTGAGAAAATACAAGCAAACATCTAATCAAGATTGTTTTTACACATGTAATGGAAACATAGGTAGACATGTCTTGTGCCTTGTCTCTTTCTTCATATCTCCTTCTCTTCTTCTCCAAATGCCTTCTTTTCTTCTTTCAAGCCTCATTCTTCATCTTCCCTTGTCAATATGATGCATACTCCATTGTTGTTGATTGTTGAAGTCGGGACGTCCTCGTCACTCTCAACCCCCTTGAGAAGGTTGAGACTTCAACCGATCTTGCTCCTCATCTCCAAGCTCATACAAGGTAAGATCTGAAATATTAAAAGAAGGATTAATACCATATTCACTAGGTAGATCCAATTTGTAAGCATTATCATTGATCCTCTCGATCACTCTAAATAGTCCATCTCCTCTTGGAGACAACTTATCCTTCCGTTGGGCCGGAAACCTTTCCTTCCTCATATGGACCCAAACCAAATCTCCCGGTTGAAGCACCACGGCCTTGCGTCCTCTATTGGCATATTTAGCATATGTTTGAGTTGCCTTCTCCAAACTTTCCTTGACTTGCACATGCATGTCCTTGATCCGTTTAGCTCGTTCCCTACCACTGACATTTAATTGCTCATTGCTTGGCAATGGCATAAGGTCAGTGGGCGTAAGAGGATTAAGTCCATAAACTACTTCAAAAGGAGACATATGAGTAGCAGAGTGAACATGACGATTGTAAGCAAACTCAATGTATGGCAAACATTCATCCCAACTCTTACTATTGCTACTCACAATGATTCTAAGTAGATTTCCTAAAACCCTATTCACATATTCAGTTTGACCATCAGTTTGAGGGTGATAAGAAGTAGAGAACAACAACTTATTTCCTATCTCATGCCACAAGGATTTCAAAAAATAGCTAATGAACTTAGAATATCTATCCGAAACAATGGTCTTAGGGACCCCATGCAATCTCACAATTTCCTTAAAGAAAAGTTTAGCTATGTGATGAGCTTCATTAGTTTATGGATGATCACAAAACAACAACAAAATCGTATCATGACACGATTGGAGAAGAGATTGGAGAAGAAGAGTTGTGATCCGATGGATTAAACTAAAAACAATGCGGAATTGAAAAGGATAGTGGACTTAGCCTCATGACACGATCTCGATGGAAGCAACCAATGTGCCTTCTACATGGCCTCATCCACTCCAAATCGAGCAATCGACCGAGGGAACCCGAGGACGTCCATTCCTCGTCCCCACGAACAAAGCTACTCCAAGCTTCACCCGATTTCACGCCCTCACGTAGGCTAAACGTCTCTCATTTTCTCACCCTTCACAAGTGACGAAAATTGAAAAAAAGAAAGAATGAAATCTTCATTCCAAGAGAGAAAATTCTCAAAGTTTACAAGGGATCAAAAGTTGTGGAAGATTACAAATGAGCTCCTATTTATAGATGGAGGGAAGAGCAAGTGACCTCCAATCACAAGTCATATGCAACCTTCTAAATTGGTAAACAAGTTACAATGGAAGTTACACTCATCCACTTAATGCCTTAAAAGTCAACAAAGGTGGTTACATGTGACCGGTTCAATGGGTAGCAAGTTCACTCCTTTGTAAGCCTTCACCTTCCCATCAAGTTGCAAGTCATCTCAACTTCCTTCCCAAGCTTCACCGCCAATGTACCAAACTTCCTCACGCTATATACCGAATTTTGGCTTGCGCAATATTGACTTTCTTCTCGCGATGTACTCACTTTTTGCTGAAATGATTTATGAGCTTCCAAAATCACTCTTACGCTTCCACTCGCCCTATACCTATTAAAGATGGGAAAAATCATAAGAACAAAGCACTTACAAAGGTATAGCATAGGCACAAAGCAAGGGAAAAGATATATCAAAAAGACTAAGGCATGGAAGTGTTCTTCGGATGTCCTTAACACCTTCAAAACAAGATTAGAAGTCATTAAGAGATGTTCAGTACTTAATCAAGTTCATAATCATGATTATCAAAGTATGACACCTCATCCAAAACTAGTTTAAGGTTGTTTAAACTTGACTAGGTTTGTTTTAGGAAGATGTAATAGAAATCATGGTTTCTTGTGTCCCTTTCATGACTCCTCTTTTTAGCATATGTTAAGGACTCGATTCCCGGAGTTCTAGAACTCCGATTGAAGCAAAAGAAACTAAAGCTATACACCTTGACAAGGCATCCGCTACCACGTTGTCTTTTCCCTTGTTGTACTTGATGATGTAGGGAAATGTCTCTATGAATGAAATACACCCGGCATGCCTTCGATTAAGCTTTTGTTGACTCCTCAAATGCTTCAATGTCTCATGATCGGTATGTATCACAAACTCCTTTGCTAAGAGATAATGTTGCCAAGTTCTCAAAGCACACACAATGGCATATAACTCTTTATCATAAGTAGGGTAATTTAAAACCGAACAACCAAATTTTTCACTATGAAATGCAATAGGTTTACCCTCTTGTAGTAATACCGCTCCCATGCCTTTACCCGAAGCATCACACTCCAACTCAAAGGTCTTGTCAAAGTTTGGAAGTGCCAACACCGGTGCTTGAGTTAGCTTCTTCTTTAGTGTTTCAAATGCCTCTTGTTGATCTTTGCCCCATTTGGATGGAACTCCCTTTTTAAGCAATCCTGTCAAAGGAGAGGCAATAAGACTAAAATTAGCAACAAATCTTGTAAAGAAGCCACATAATCCAAGAAAACTCCTAATTTCTCCTATGTTAGTAGGAGGTGTCCAATCTTGGATAGCCTTGATCTTTGACGCATCTACCTTGAGTCCTTCTTTGCTCACTACAAAACCAAGGAATACAACTTGATTAGTATGGAAAGTACATTTCTTAAAATTAGCATACAACTTTTCTTCTCTAAGCTTTTCCAAAACTAGCCTAACATGCTCAACATGATCTTCTTCATTCTTACTATATATCAAGATATCATCAAAATACACTACCACAAAATGACCAATGAAAGATCTAAGCACATGATTCATTAAACGCATAAAAGTAGATGGTGCATTAGTTAGCCCGAATAGCATAACTAACCACTCATACAAACCCATTTTGTTCTTGAATGCGGTCTTCCACTCATCCCCCGGTTGCATCCTTATTTGATGGTATCCACTTCTCAAGTCTATCTTTGAAAACACTTGGGAACCATGCAACTTATCCAACATCTCGTCCAACCTTGGAATGGGATGCCTATACTTGATTGTGATAGCATTCACCGCCCTACAATCCACACACATGCGCCAAGAACCATCCTTTTTAGGCACTAAGATCACGGGTACCGCGCATGGAGAAAGACTTTCTCTCACCCATCCTTTGTCCAACAACTCTTGGACTTGTCTTTGGATCTCCTTTCCTTCTTCCGGATTGCACTTATATGCGGCCCTATTAGGAAATGAAGACCCCGGAATGAAGTCCATGCGAGGCTCAATCCTCTTATTGGTGGTAGCCCCTTGGGTAATTCATCGGGATAAACATCTTGATGCCATGGATCTCTTGGTTACTAACTTGCTTAGAAGGATTAAGAGATGATTAAGCGGAAGATTAAGAAAATGAAGAAGACTAGAGATGAAGAAATAGAACCAAAAATGAAAATCAAAGGGATAAGGAAGCAAAACTGCAACAAGAATCGTCGGGGAAAGCGACCAAGGTATTCGAAACCTTGACCTCAACCCAATCCTTCTACTCGAGCCTCGGTTTGGTAATCAACAAAGGATACTTCGGTCCAAGATTGATGAATGTTTCTAAGCAAACATAAAAAGAGTGTGTGAGAGTATGTGTAAACTCACAATGATCTTTGAAGAGAGAAATATTCAACATTCATTCAAGCAAAGATTGTCTACAAGTGTTTCGGAGGTCATATATATAGACCTCTTTACAAAGGGTAAAACAGGAATAAGGAAAATACATATCTGAAGGCAAAAATAGCCAAAATTACATTGGGTGCGGTTTACTGGCAGTGGTGCGGTTTAACATAGCGGTACGGTTTAGACCGCACATGGTAGAGGTAGACCGCACCATGCAGAAATGAGCTCTTCTTCACAAATGCAGGAGGAGCGGTTTAGGCCATGGGGTGCAGTTGAAGACCGCACCTGTCGAGAGACCGCACCTCTCGGATTAGCCATTTCAGCACAAAGGGATGTGGTGCGGTTTAGGGTGGTGCGGTGTAGACCGCACCTCAGTGTAGACCGCACCTAGTAGGCCGCACCTGCTGGAAATGGGATCCTCTTCATGGAAATGGGTGGTGCGGTTAAAGGGGTAGACCGCGCCTGTTGTTTAGACCGCACCACTTGTGGAAAATCTTCCAAGTGTTGGATCCTCTTGACCTCCTCATGCTATTTGATCTGTTGGTGCATCTTGAGGTCTTCTTCCTTCCAGCTTTATTCTGACATCACAGGACCCGGGTGACTGGGTCCTGGGTCTTCTTCCAGTCTGATCATGATCAATGCCTTCAAATTGCTACCTTCCTCCTTGTTGATTTCATCTGTGAATTCTGCAGACTTGAGGAGGCTGGCAATTCGTTCTGTGAATTTCTAAGCCTGGTTCCTGGAGCATGGTCCCGATGGAATAATTAATGCTGCAGATTTGGCTCCCACGCCATCCCCTCCCCCTTGAGAAGTTTGAGCCATCAACCGAACAAGCTCTTCACCGTCTTCCTCGTAGAGGGCGAGATCTGCAACATTAAAAGTAGCATTAATTCCATACTCAGGAGGCAATTCTAACCTATATGCATTGTCATTGATCTTCTCCAAAACTATGAATGGACCGTCCCCCCGTGGGGAAAGTTTGTCGCGTCTCTGTAGTGGAAATCTCTCCTTGCGCATATGGAACCAAACCCAATCCCCGGGTTTCAATAACAGCTTTCTTCGTCCTCTGTTGGCATATTTGGCATATGTTTCCGTTGCCTTCTTGAGGCTCTCCTGGACGTTCTTGTGCAGCTCTTGAATAGCCCGAGCCCTGTCCCTGCCATTAACATTAAAATGCTCATTGCAAGGCAATGGCAGCAAATCGACAGTGTTAGTGGGTTGAAACCATAGACAATTTCGAATGGTGACATGTTAGTGGCACTGTGGGCGTGTCTATTATATGCGAACTCTATGTAGGGTAGACACTCGTCCCAGCTCTTGTAACTGGAAGCAGTAATGATCCGCAGCAGATTACCCAAGACTCTGTTGACGGCTTAAGTTTGCCCGTCTGTTTGAGGGTGATAAGCTGTGGAGAACAAGAGTTTTGTACCAATCTCATGCCACAGAGATTTCCAAAAATAGCTGACAAACTTTGTGTCTCGGTCCGACACAATCGTCTCCAGAATTCCATGGAGATGCACCACTTCCTTGAAGAATAATTTAGCAATGTTGCCATGGATCTCTTGGTTACTAACATGCTTAAGAGAGATTAAGGAGAGATTAAGCGGAAGATTAAAGAGATGATGAAGAGCCGAAATAAAAATAAAAGGGATAAGGAAGTAAAACCGCAACAAGAATCGTCGGGGGAAGCAACCAAGGTGTTCGAAACCTTGACCTCAACCCAATCCTTCCACTCGAGCCTCGGTGGCGTGGAAGCTAGGACGAGTGCTACCGTAATTCCATTTCCGAATGGACCCTGTTCGAGAAAACAGACAAAGAAGTTCACATCCCACGTTGCTGAATTTTTGAAGAATAATTTTGAGAAAGAGCTGTTCAAGATTTCCAACATCCGATCTGAAGCAACTTTACTCCTACAGCTCGAGCAAGCAGATGTCTGGGATCCGGATCCATAAACCCGGAAGACTGATCGGATGAAGAATATTGTATTTTGCTATTTTTTTAATAGTATGGTATTTATATGCCTTAAAATGTCTAAGGCATAAAAACGATAGAAAATCCTAATTTTGTAATGGAGTACTCGAAGCCATGCATGCACGTACACAACCATGCATGCGCGTCCAAGACTTCAAATTTGGAGAAGGCCACGTTGCTTGACGAAGCCTCCCACGTCGCGAGCCTTGCGACCCACGTCGCGAGACCTTCCAGCCACGGCGTGAACCACCGTATCGCCAAGCTCACCACCACGTCGCGATCCTCACCAGCCACGTCGCCAGACGTCTCACGACGTACGTTACTAACCACCCCTTCACGATGCACATCGCCAAGCCTCCGGACCCGCGTCACCAACCATCCTCTAGCGACGCCACTCACGTCGCTAACCAACTTCCGGACGCCGTCGCCAGCCGCCTAGCGCTGCCATCGCCAGTCTCACGCCACGTCGTGAGACCCCCTCACGACGTGGCCCTTCGCCTCGCGACGGCCAGCACCAATTTTTGTGCTCTTTTCATTTCTTCTCATTTAATGTTACGTATGGGGCATTGGCAACTATATATATGCCTCCCCATTCATTTGTATGAACAATCTTTTGTTTGAATGAGTAAGACTTAGCCATTGTTGCAAGCACTTCCAAAAGATCACCCATTTCATCCTTATGAACCAAGTTCATTAGGATAATTATATCAACTTGGTGTTGAAGCTTACCATGTTGATTAACAACCAACAATTGAATTAATGAGGTTGTGAGGACAAGACATAAGGGCTTGTTTTCCTTCCATTGTTGATTTCTTGAGTTGGTAACTTCCTTATCTTCTTCTTCTTCACTTCCTTGTTTCTTCTTATTTTTCTTGTTTCAAGAATATATTCTATGATCCTTGGAATTAGTTAGAATTTGGTATCAGAGCCAAAGATAGGATCTTTCTTGAGTTTTAAATCCAAAAACACCAAAAACATCCAAAAAAATAGAAAATCCTAAATTGGACAGAATCTGTTCAGACTCATTTTGGACTTAAGAATTTGAAATTTGGCAAATCTGGGCATATATTTGGATTCCTCATGTTGAGTAGATGACTTTCCATATGTGGATCATCAAAATTGGAGTTCATATGACAAAGTTATGATTAATTGAAGAAATTGGTGTTGTTCTTGATTCCATTCGAAAATTTCACCAACTTTGGATTTTGATCTTGTTTTTCATGTGTTAATGGACTATATATGTGTATTAATGGTGTAAGTGATCATGTGTTTAAGTTATTAATTGGTAAATTACACCAAGAATTCCAAACCAAGAGTTTGAGTGTTCTTCATATTTAAATCCACCACCTTGCTTGTTCATCATCTCCATCATTGTTCTTATCAATCTTCAAGGTGTTCTTGATCACTAAATTCTTGATCCATAAAACAAAATTTGTGAAGTGTTTGGAGGGGACAATCTGTTGCATTGAAAATTGTAAGCCGCCCATGATATGAATTAGTGTGATTACTCAAGTGTGTTTGGGACAAGATAACAAATGTGACATCATCAACCTATACGTGTATCCCATCCAAGTAAAAAAAGTGCGGCTGTCCGTAAACTCCATCCTTCACATCGCCAAACACCCTTTTTCGTCCCAAAATCCTTCTCACGTCGCTAAACATATTCCCCCGTTGCAATCCTCTTCCACTCACGTCGCCATCCTCCCCTCTCGTCCCTAACCCCTCTCTCGACGTGAGCCTTTCCCGTCCCTAACCTAACTCGTGTCCGAAACCCTCCTCCTGCGACGAGCCAAGAGTCTCACGACGGGACCATCCTCTCTTGCGACGTGCATCTCTCTATTGAGCAATATTTTTCAAAATTTTTCCTAAGTCGGATATATACAGATGGCACTTGGTTCCTCTGATTTATTTTAAATCACAAACACAAAGTTGAAGTTTTAATTAGGCAATATTCTACTCTTAAAATTCGTCTCGTAACAAGTGAAACCTAGCTGTTGAAATTCCTTCGGAAAAATTTTATCTGATATCTTGGAGAGTACAGTTGAAAGTTTTTTGTTGAAGTACTGATATATTGGGAAACCAGTGTGATCATTCGGGAGTCGAGTGTAGTGAGATCTCTTTTCAGAATTTTTAACCCTTGTTAGGATTTCGGAATTTAAAGTGTAAATTGCAATCAATCGTAGTAACGCAAAATCCTTACATTGTGATCACATATATTCAGTACATTAATATCTGTAATTATTTTACTCTTATTTTCATTTTAAATTGTCAAGTCTAGTAGTGTGTCCAACAGTCTTGTTTTCAGCCTCAATCTCAAGCATGGTTGAAATCTTCACGGAAGAATCGGACCAAGAGAGTAAAATTCGAGAGTGCTTCTCGGGTGATACTTCTACTGTTGTGCAAGTGCTACTAACTTTTCATATATATATAGATTTGTTTTTTGTAGATTAAACTGATAAAATGGCAGGAGTATCCGGAACATCCAACTCTGAAATCATCAACTTTCTTCAGTCATTGAACCAGAAAAAGGAACGAATTGATAAAAAGATTGAAGATATTAATACCAAAGTAGATAGTCAGATTGGGGATCCGTTAGGGTGCCGCGACATGATGTGATGCGGCACATCATAGCCATTCATTTAATTTATAAACTAATGGTTGAGATCAACTTGAAGGGTAAAATAGTAAATTTGATATATTCCTCCCAAATATAGTTTATTACATTTCAGCGACAGCTTTGGTACATTTAAGTGATATGTTGATTAATAGCGACAAGCTACAATATATTTTAGCGACATGAAAAGTGTTTTCAGCGACGTCTTCTGTGTATTTCAGCGACGTATGATAGTATATTTTAGCGACGTGTTATAGTAATTTTCAGCGACTTGATAATGTGCATTTCAGCGACTTCGTAAAGTTGCAACTCTATTTCTTTCGTTTAACATATTTCAGCGACGACTTCTATGTAGTTCAGCGACGTGTTATAATATATTTCAGCGACATGCTGTAGTATTTTTCAACGACTGGATGATGTGCATTTCAGCGACTTCGTAAAAGTTGCAGCTCAAATTCCGTGGTTTAACATATTTCAGCGATGAGTTGTATGTATTTCAGCGATATACCATTTACAACCTTATATGTATTTCAGCGACGAGACCATTATATATATTTTTTGGAAAATTTTACCCTTATCCATTTACAACCCTTGGATGTAAATGAACGGTTGTGATTGATGCCTTGATATGCTGCGGATTTCATGATTGCACCATAACCGAACCCGTCAGATTTAGGGTCTGCACACTGAATTGGAAGACAGACTCAGACTTCAGGGCACAATTGTGGAGCAACACATTAACCGAACGGTACAAAGGCATTTAATGGGAGATATAGAAGTACCGAATCCAAATGCTCCGCACAATACACTGGACACAGAACAGAGTGAAATTCATCCTGATGATGATATGGCTGAAGCAGAACAGGAACTTGAGGAACAGTACCATGTGCACCGGGACCCCGAGCACCTGCCAGAAACAATGCTCAACCACCCCCACCTGCAGCAGCACCTCGAGTACCTAGGGCACCAAGAGGCCGAAGGTTTCGAAATAATCAGGATGATGAGGAGCAAGAAATCAAAGGAATTAAATTTGATCTTCCAGTGTTCAAGGGAACACCTGATCCGGCAGAGTTTATTGAATGGAAGGATTCCATTGAGTTGATTTTTGACTGCCACAATTATTCTGAGCGGAAGAAGGTACAGATTGCAGTAACTCAGTTTAAGGATTATGCTCTAGCTTAGTGGCAGAAGACCGCAAAGGAAATCAAGGAACGCGGATTCAGACCGACCGAGACTTGGGATGATCTAATCAGGCTGATGCAGCAAAGATTTGTACCGTCCTACTACAGGAAAAGCTTGTATCATAAAATGACAACTCTGACTCAGGGCAACAAGACAGTCCACGAGTACTACCAGGAAATGGAGAAACTGACGACTCATTGCGGAGTTAGAGAAGATGAGAAAATCACGAATGCCAGGTTCATGGAAGGGCTGAGAAAGGATATCCGAGATGAAGTTGACTAAAGAGGCTACGAGCATACCAAATATTTGGTACATCTTGCAGCCAAAATTGAGTCACAACATAAGAATCGGGCACCATGGATCACATTTGGAAGCAGTTCATCCGGACCAAGTAAACCTTGGCCTGGAAAGAATTAGACAGGAAAAGAGTGGGCCCGCATTGAGGACAAGCCCAAGCCACCACAACCAAAAGGATTCGAACTGGCAAAAGAGTTTAAAGTTTACAAGCCACCTGTTCAAAACACTCAACCGGCACGACCAAAGAGGGACATCAAAGATGTCATGTGCTTTAAATGTCAGAGAAAAGGACATTATGCAAATGAGTGTCCTTTCACTAAGCGAGTTGCAGTGCTAGAAAGCGGTCATCTAAAAATCATAGAATCCGATGAGGAAGGATCAGCTGAGGAAGAGCAAGAAGAAATTGCTCTAATTAAAATTGAAGAAGTCAGTGGTGAACACGAAGTAGTCGAGGAGATAGAAGAGCGAGTGTTAACTACTTTCGTGGCAGTGAGAGCTTTAAATGCAGACAAATTGAACAACCACCAACTGACGAACAACGGGAAAATTTATTTCAATGTCATTGCGATTTAAATGGTAATTTGGCTTCTGTTATTGTAGATAACGTTAGTTGCACTTACGTTGTTAGTACATATACTATTCGCAGGTTAGGGCTACCTACTGAAGACCATCCGAAGCCATACCAATTACACTGGATGAATGACAATGGGACCTTGAAAGTGAGCCAACGCGCAAAAGTGCCAATCAAGATCGGCTCATACGTTGAAAAAGTTTGGTGTGATGTCGTACCAATAACGGCCTTTCATATGCTGTTGGGAAGGCCATGGTTGTATGATAATGACGTCACATATCATGGAAAAGACAATTCTTTATCTTTTAAATTTTGTTAAAAATTGTATACTGTAAAGCCTCTTCCGATCAAGACTGTAAAGATTGATCACGAACGGTTACGGGAGAACATGCGCAAAGAAGAAGCCGAGCACAAGGCGAAGCAAAAAGGCAAAGCCAAGGTCTCAAGATTAGAGATTTCTGACAAAAGTTCTGAACCACGCCTTTTGCTGACAAAGAATGAATTTGATCAAGCGATGCAGCGCGACAATCCAACAGGTCACTGTTTTCTAGCCTATTATAAACATGTTGATGTTATTCGTAGAACTTGCAATGCTGCACCTGAATTTCCTGATGAATTTTCTAGGATGCTGGAACACAATAAAGACGTATTCCCAGAAGAAGTACCTGCCGGACTACCACCTCTTCATGGTATTGAACATCAGATTGATTTTGTACCGGGTGCTTCTATTCCAAACTGACCAGCATACCCTAGGACACCGGAAGAAACTAAGGAGATTCAGTCACAAGTTCAAAAATTGCTTGATAAAGGATGGCTTCGTGAAAGCCTTTCACCATGCGCGGTGCCAGTGTTACTTGTTCCGAAGAAAGAAGGTTCATGGCGAATTGCGTAGACTGCAGAGCCGTTAATGCCATTACTGTCAAGTACCGGCACCCCATTCCCTGACTTGATGATATGCTTGACGAGCTTGGTCATGCCAACATCTTCTCGAAGATTGATCTTAGGAGCGGTTACCATCAAATCCAAATGAAACCCGGAGATGAATGGAAAACGGCTGCCAAGACAAAATTCGGACTTTACGAATGGCTTGTTATGCCATTTGGTCTTACCAATGCGCCATCGACATTTATGCGTCTCATGAATGAGACTTTGCACCCATTTATTAATAAATTCGTTTTAGTATACTTTCATGATATTTTAATTTATAGTCATGATGAACCTGATCACGTCTCCCATGTCCAACAGGTTATCAACAGGTTGCGCGAAACAAAGTTGTACGCTAACATGGAGAAGTGTACATTTCACACAATAGAGCTGAATTTTCTAGGGTTTATCGTTGGACGCGGAGGATTAAAGGTTGACGAACAGAAAGTCAATGCCATTGCTGATTGGCCACCTTTGAAAAGTGTTCATGAGGTTCAACAGTTCTTAGGACTCTGCAGATTTTTCCGACGTTTTGTTCCGCAGTTCAGTGTCATGCCGTGCCCCTCACGACCCTAATTAAAAAGGATCTACCTTTTAAGTGGGGGCCAACGGAAGAGAAGGCGTTCGCTGATTTGAAAGAGAAATTAACACATGCTCCGGTACTAGCATTGCCGAATTTCGATCTCCCGTTTGAAATTGATTGTGATGCATCTGGAACGGGAATGGGAGCTGTGTTGATTCAAGAAGGTCGTCCGTTAGCTTATCACAATGAGAAATTTTCTGGAGCCTCATTGAATTATTCCACTTATGATAAGGAATTATTTGCTGTGGTAAGAGCCTTGAGAGTTTGGCAGCACTACCTTCGGGGTCGAGAGTTCGTCATCAACACGGACCATGAAACTCTGAAGCACATCCGAGGACAAGGACAGTTGAGCAAGCGACATGCACGCTGGAGCCAATTCATTGAAGGTTTTCCCTATGTCATCAGATACAAAAAGGGAAAAGATAACGTGGTCGCGGATGCCTTGTCCCGCAGAGCAACACTTGTTGCCGTAGCAATGACATATCTATTGGGATTCGAGCATATCAAGACTCTATATGCTACCGATCCAGATTTTGAAGAGGTGTACCGGCAAACAGAGGTACACGGACATAAAGAGTTTTCCAGACTTGATGGTTTTCTCTACCGAGAGAATCAGTTGTGTATTCCTCGAGGTTCTATCAGAGAATTGCTTATTCAGGAAGCTCATAATGGTCAACTGATGGGACATTTCGGAAAGAATGCTACAACTGAGATTTTAGCCGAAAAATTTTATTGGCCGGGATTGAGGAAACAAGTCGAAGAGTTTATTGCTAAGTGCATTGTGTGTTTAAAGGCAAAATCCACGGTTAAGCCTTATGGTCTTTACCAAGCTTTACCAGTTCCCGCAGGACCGTGGTTGGATAATTCTATGGATTTCACGCTTTGTCTACCCCGCACTGCACGTGGAAAAGATTCGATCTTCGTTGTGGTAGACAGATTTTCAAAGATGGCACATTTCTTGCCTTGCACGTAAACCAGTGATGCACTTCACATTGCAAAACTGTTTTTCAAAGAGATAGTGAGATTGCACGGGATTCCGAAGTCAATTGTGTCTGACAGAGATGTCAAATTTATCAGCTACTTCTGGAAATCCCTTTGGAGCGAAATTGGAACGAAGCTGTTATTTTCAATTGCATTCCACCCGCAGACAGATGGACAAACTAAAGCTGTCAACCGGGTACTAGGTAATCTGCGTCGTACTATAACCGCTTCAAACTCGAAGAGTTGGGATGAGTGCCTAGCGTACATTGAATTTGCATACAATAGGCACATCCATAGTGCAACTCATATTTTTCCGTTTGAATGTGTTTAGGGTTTTAACCCCCTTATCCCCGATTGACCTTCTGCCATTGCCTAGCAATGAGCATTTAAATGTAAATGGCAGAAACAGGGCTCAAGCGATCAAAGAGATGCACAAGAACGTTAAAGAAAGCCTCCAGAAATCGGCGGAGACATACTCACGATATCATGATAGGGGAAGGAAAAGACTGTTGCTGAAACCAGGAGACTGGGTGTGGCTTCATTTACGGAAAGAACGATTCCCAGCAAAGAGACGCAGCAAGCTATCTCCACGAGGAGATGGACCATTTAAAATTTTAGAACGGATTAATGATAATACATATAAACTGGAATTACCTGAAGAATATGGAAATATTAATCTGTCCTTTAATGTTGCAGATCTTATGCTGTATGAACGAGACGAACAGGACGAGTACGATGCTTGTCGGTTGATCGCTCAACCTCCTCAAGAGGGAGGGAATGGCGTGGAAGCCAGGACGAGTGCTACAGTGTTTCCATTTCCCGATGGACCCTGTTCGAGAAAACAGACAAATAAGTTCACATCCCACGTTGCTGAATTTTTTAAGAATAATTTTGAGAAAGAGCTGTTCAAGATTTCCAACCCGATCTGAAGCAACTTTGCTCCTACAGCTCGAGCAAGTAGATGTCCGGGATCCGGATCCATAAACCCGGAAGACTGATCGGATGAAGAATATTGTATTTTGCTATTTTGTAATAGTATAGTATTTATATGCCTTAAAATTTCTAAGGCATAAAAACGATAGAAAACCCTAATTTTGTAACGGACTACGTGAAGCCATGCATGCACGTACACAGCCATGCATGCGCGTCCAAGACTTCAAAGTTTGGAGAAGGCCACGTCGCTAGACGAAGCCTCCCACATCGCGAGCCTCGCGACCCACGTCGCGAGACCTTCCAGTCACAGCGTGAACCACCGCATCGCCAAGCTCACCACCACGTCGCGATCCTCACCAGCCATGTCGCCAGACGTCTCACGACGTACATCGCTAACCACCCCTTCACGACGCACGTCGCCAAGCCTCCGGACCCGCGTCGCCAACCATCCTCTAGCGACGCCACTCACGTCGCTAACCAGCTTCCGGACGCCGTCGCCAGCCGCCTAGCGCCGCCGTCGCCAGTCTCACGGCATGTCGTGAGACCCCCTCACGACGTCTCTCACGTCGCAAGCCACGTCATGCGACGTGGCCCTTCGCCTCGCGACGGCCAGCACCAATTTTTGTGCTCTTTTCATTTCTTCTCATGTAATGTTACGTATGGGACATTGGCAACTATATATATGCCTCCCCCTTCATTTGTATGAACAATATTTTGTTTGAATGAGTAAGACTTAGCCATTGTTGCAAGCACTACCAAAAGATCACCCATTTCATCCTTATGAACCAAGTTCATTAGGATAATTATATCAAATTGGTGTTGAAGCTTACCATGTTGATTATCAACCAATAATTGAATTAATAAGGTTGTGAGGACAAGACATAGGGGCTTGTTTGCCTTCCATTGTTGATTTCTTGAGTTGGTAGCTTCCTTATCTTCTTCTTCTTCACCTCCTTGTTTCTTCTTATTTTTCTTGTTTCAAGAATGCATCCTATGATCCTTGGCACTCGGTTTGGTAATCAACAAAGGATGCTTCGGTCCAAGATTGATGAATGTTTCCCAACAAACATACAAAGAGTGTGTGAGAGTATGTGTAAATTCACAATGATCTTCGAAGAGAGAAATATTCAATATTCATTCAAGCAAAGATGTGTACAAATGTTTGGGAGGTCATATATATAGACCTCAATACAAAGCGGTAAAACAGGAATAAGAAAAATACATAGTTGAAGGTAAAATGGCCAAAATACGCATCGGGTGTGGTTTACTTGCAGTGGTGCGATTTATCATAGTGGTGCGGTTTAGACCGCACCCGGTACAGGTAGACCGCACCATGCAGGAATGAGCTCTTCTTCACAAATGGGGGAGGTGCGGTTTAGGCTAGGTGGTGCGGTTTAAGACCGCACCTATCGAGAGACCGCACCTGTCGAGACCGCGCCTCTCGGACTTAGCCTTTTCAACACAAAAGGATGTGGTGCGGTTTAGGGTGGTGCGGTTTAGACCGCACCTCAGTGTAGACCGCACCTGCTGGAAATGGGATCCTCTTCATGGAAATGGGTGGTGCGGTTTAAGGGTGGTGGTGCGGTTAAAAGGGGTAGACCGCACCTGTTGTTTAGACCGCACCACTTGTGGAAAATCTTCCAAGTGTTGGATCCTCTTGACCTCCTCATGCTATTTGATCTGTTGGTGCATCTTGAGGTCTTCTTCCTTCCAGCTTTATTCTTATATCACAGGACCTGGTGGACTGGGTCTTGGGCCTTCTTCCAGTCTGATCATGATCAATGCCTTCAAACTGCTACCTCCTTCTCTGTTGATTTCGTCTGTGAATTCTGCAGTTTTGAGAAGGTGGGCAATTTGTTCCGTGAATTTCTTGGCCCGGTTCCTAGAGTATGTTCCCGTGGAATAATTACTGTTGCAGATTTGGCTACCACGCCAAATGTGGTGGGCGTCGTTCGTCTTCGTGCAAGGGATGAAATGAGCCATCTTGCTAAATCTGTCTACCACTACAAAGATTGAATCCTTGTTCCGTGCAGTTCATGGTAGCTCCAGCACAAAGTCCATTGAGAGATCAATCCATGGTCCCTCGGGAATTGGTAGAGGCATATATAACCCGTGTGGCTTCGAAATGGATTTCGCCTTCAAACAGACGATGCATTTGGAGATCAGATCGTCCACTTCTGTCCTCATTCCCGGCCAATAAAAGCGTTCACTTAAAATTCCAAAAGTGCCAGTCCTTCCGAAATGTCCCATAAGGTCTTCACTGTGAACTTCTTTGATCAGCAACTCTCTAACGGATCCCTTAGGAATGCACAGCCGGTTCTCATAATACAGAAATCCATCCAGTCTTGAGAATTCTTTGAACCCATGCCTTTCGGTTTCTGCCAAAAAGTCTTTGAAATCAGGATCAGTGGCATATTGATCCTTAATATGCTCGAAGCCAATCAAATGCGTCGTGGCAATGGCCGCCAAGGCCGTTCTGCGGGATAGGGCATCAGCAACAATGTTTTATTTCCCCTTTTTGTACTTGAGCACATAAGGGAAAGTCTCAATGAATCCGCTCCAGTGTGAATGCCTCTTCCCCAACTGGCCTTGGTTTCGAATGTGTTTGAGGGTTTCGTGGTCCGTGTGAATGATGAACTCACGACCCCGAAGATAGTGTTGCCACGTCTTAAATGCTTGAACCACAGCGTAGAGTTCTTTGTCATTAGTCGAATAGTTCAACTGTGCTCCAGAGAACTTTTCGCTGTGGTATGCCATTGGCTTACCATTCTGCAACAAAACTGCTCCCATGCCCGTCCCTGATGCATCGCATTCCACTTTGAACGGCAAATCGAAATCTGGTAGAGCTAGCACCGGTGCATGAGTCAGTTTGGACTTCAACTCTTCAAAACTTTTCTGTTCTGACGGCCCCCACTTGTAAGTAAGTCCCTTCTTAAGCAGCGATGTCAGGGGTGCCGCGATCAGACTGAAATTCGGGACGAATCTCTGACAGAAACCACATAGACCCAAGAATTATCGGACTTCATGTACGCTCGTGGGTGGTTTTCATTCCGAGATCGCCTTAATTTTTGTCTCGTCGACCTTGAGACCGCCACGTCCAACGATATATCCCAAGAATGAGAGTTCAGTTGCATGGAAGGTGCACTTCTCCTTGTTGGCATATAACTGAACTTCCCGTAACCTGTTAAATACTTGTTGGACATGGGAAAGATGATCAGAATCATTAGAACTATACACTAAGATATCGTCAAAATATACAACTACAAATTTATTTATAAATGGACGAACGGTTGCATTAAGCTGCATGAAGGTAGACGGTGCGTTCGTCAATCCAAATGGCATAACGAGCCATTCATATAATCCAAATTTCGTCTTGAACGCCGTCTTCCAATCATCTCCCGGTTGCATCCGGATTTGATGATAACCACTTCGTAAGTCAAGTTTTGAGAAGATGCTGGCGTGACCCAGCTCGTCAAGCATGTCATCCAATCGCGGGATCGGGTGCCGGTACTTGATTGTGATAGCGTTCACAGCTCCACAATCCACACACATGCGTCATGTTCCGTTTTTCTTGGGAACCAATAAGACAAGCACAGCACACGGTGAGAGGCTCTCTCGAACCCACCCCTTATCCATCAGCTCTTGCACTTGTCTCTGCACATCTTTAGTTTCCTCCGGATTCATTCTATAGGCTGGCTGGTTTGGAATTGAAGCGCCTGGCACGAAATCGATTTGTGTTCGTTCCCGCACAGAGGGGGTAGACCGGCCAGTACTTCATCCGGGAAAATATCTGAATTTTCTTCTAGCATCCTGGAAAAATTAAAAGGGATATTAGATGCAGCGGTGCAAGTTCTGTAAATATCATCAACAGGTTTTGCAAAAGCAAGGAAACAGTAACCTGTTGAGCCTAGTGCGCGCATTGTTTGCACAAAATCGGTTCGTGCCGTCAGAAGGCAAGGATTGGCAGAGGTGCTCTCAATGCAGAGGGTCTTCCCTTTATCCTTCGATTTTCGCTCTATGCCATGGATCGGATTCCAGATACAATAGGACTTTGACGAAGACGCGGAAAATAAAATAAAAGATAGACGAAACCTACCAATTTGATCAAGAGAATTGAGATGGAGTTAAACCTCGAGGGAATAAGCGGACCTCCTCTTCCAATGATCCTCCTTGGATGAAGTCGAGCAATCCAGTTTCAAAGATTGCAAGGTGAGTTTGCCAATTGAAACACACAAAGTTTAAGAAACACTCGGGATATCGACTTTTGAAAAAGAGAATTGTATTCATCAAATTAATCAAAAGTACTTACAATAATAATGGGAGGGCCTATTTATAGGAGATAGGTAGTCCCAACAACTAAGGGAATAAATCCCACAATATAAGGAAACTAAATATACTAAATCTATCTTAAACAAGGAAACAAATAAACTAGCAAGATACTCCTATTAAATAAGGAAACAAATATGCTAACAAAATATATGGAACAAGATATCTTTCTACATGCAGTATCACTTCCACGCTTCCTTGCTCACGCAACGTCTTGGAATGGTTGTCGCGTAAAAATAACAGTGCTGAGTAAACAGTATTCTTGCTTCAGGACTCATGCCTTGTTCTTTATAAAACGCTATGTTTATTGGAACAAAGCGTGTGGAAATGTAGTATGGAAAGCTGCTTCCGGAATTGGCTAAGTCTCGGCCATTTGTCCACGTTTTGTCTAGAATTTGAGAGGCAATGAAGCGTAGGCATATAGCGTGAGAAGCCTCTCCAGAATTGGCTAAGTCTTTTCCCACCTCAACTTCTTCTTCCTTTAGTTCCAATATGATCATAGTCTTCCCTTCAAGTGTTGGTTTAGTCTGCTCCCATTCGTCAGCATAAGTCCGTAGCAGTCTGGCCACTTGGTCTGTAAACCTTTTAGCTCTTTGCCTCGAACATGGGCCTTCGAGGTGGAGGAAGATTGCCCCGATTTGAGATGCAGCGATTGTTGGGACGTAGAGAAGGTCCGTCCTCGGCAATGGAGATAAAGGGATGATGTCGGTGGTGCCGACGAGCTCAGTGGAGCTTTGGTGGAGCAGTCGTTGTCCGGAGACGATGGAGGCAGAGGCAGGCTGCGGGCAGCTTCTTGGAAACGATGATGGCTGTTGGTCACAGCAAGGTGACGCTGAAGATAATTCCAGGGTTTGTTGGAGATGAAGGAGTGTGATCCACCGGAGAGATGAAGATGGTGATGATAGTGGAAGTCGTGAGTTACAGATGTGGAGATGGAGTAGTTGGGCTCGTGTCTCACTTGGGCTAAGACTTGTCTCCATGTAATTAATTGATTCAAGCCCAATCGAATTCGGATTCCGGTTATATGATTGGTTGATCCGGGCTACCATGCCATATCCTCCCCCTTTAAGAGCTTTGGACTCCAAAGCTGGAAGAGACATCACAATTGTAGGATCAACCATGAAATTTGGACCTGCACAAACCAAAATTCCATTAGAGTTGCATTTTTGCTCAAGTTCAGAAAATTCAAAATTTGTCATGAAAGTCTCAGAGATATTGTCCATTAGACATATGTATTTCTCGGATTGTGCTTGTAACATGATGTTTAGTCTGCATCTCGGATCAACTTCAAGATATTCATCCCTGCAAAAATAATGAAGATTTTCAGATGCAACAGTGAATGTTCTTTCAAAATTAGATTTAAACATATCAGAAATTGGAGCTTGATCACCAAGATTATGCAATGCTGGCATTGACTTAGAAAAACCACTAGAAACACTTGGTGATGTTCGCTCAGGGCCAGGGAAAAATCGTCGTTTAGATCTTGAAAAATGACGAGCTCGTACATGCACCTTGATACTTTTCACTCCAAAAGATGAAATTAAATATCGCATATGACTCAAAGGAATTTTTCCAGTATAGTGAAATGTACCATGATCAGTATCCATTCTATCAAGCAAAATCAATTTTTCAAATAATTCCAAATGGTACTGATTAGGCTTCAAGCTTTTAGCATGTTCCTAAAATGGATCAATATACTCAGAATTTAATTCAGGAATTTTGCAATTATAAACTGACCTCATTTGTTGCTCACGATTTTGGGATTCCTCAGACATATCCAAAGTAGAGAAGTGAAAAGATTTTACCTTTGGATGCTTTAAAGGATTCTCAGCAATTTTAACATGTAAGGTGCCAATAGAAGTCTCATTGATTTGAGACGATGGACTGCACAAGCTTTCGTTTGTTGGACTTTCAATTTCAATCATGTCTGATAAATCATTATGGACCTCAGTCGAATTTGTAGTGCTTGGAATCAATGGTTCTGTGACTTGCTCAATTGTAGTCCGTGGAGTTGCCAGTTCTTCTTCAGTAGCATTGAGAACTACCTTGTTAGATTGATCACATTCTTCTCCCAATTCTTGTTTCTCATGATTCTATGCTTTCAACTTGTCAGACCATGCCTGTAGGATTTAAGATACACTTGAAAACTCTTCAGTTTGTGCTGACTGTTGACATTGAGAACTTTCAGTTGGTTGTCCTGCAAAATTAAGAGGAAAATTATCAGTTGGTCTCTTAGCAAGTTCTTCAAGTTCTTCCTCTTCTTCTTCTACTCGCTTCTTCAGTCCCTCAGATTCTCTTCTAACTATTGCCATAGATAATGGCTTCAGCAGATATTCCCTTTTTCCTTTCTTGAATTCCATGGTGTTTTCTTTCTCATGATGAATCACCCTATTTTTACTCAACCATGGTTTTCCTAGCAGTACATGACAATCATACATATGAATCAAATCACATAAAACATATTCAAAATAGGTTCCTATTTTAATTGGAATGTAAGCTTGATGTGTCACTCTGACTAGGTCACTGGAATTCATCATTTGACGCATGTATGGTTTCTTGTGTTCCTCCAATGGTGAATTTAATCTGCGTACACAATAGGAAGAAACCAAATTAGTGCAACTCTGTTGATCAACAATAATCATAGCACCTTTATCATTAATGGAACAAAATCAAAGAAAAAGATTATCCCTTTGAAAATCATTCACTGGAATTTTCCCCTCAGATTTGGATAATTTCAGATTGCTTATGTTTTCCATTTTTGCAGTAAGCTCTTTGAATTGTTGAGCAAGCATGGCTTGAACTGCTTCCATGGTCAATCGAGTATCATCTGCCATAGCAAACACTAAAGAATATAGATATAAGAAGTTAGTAAAAAGAATGGAGTATTTGGGTGATCTCACTCTTGTCACACAGTGTAGTAATCAATTGGTTTGTCGCCAATTCTTCTTCAGAACTTTCTTGCTTTGGTCACCCACTTGGATCAAATTCATAGGATTGCGCTTTGAAGTAATGTACGCACAGTACAAGAATCAAGTTGTACTGTTCGACTCAATCAAGAACCGCAACAAACAGCAGAGTGTGATAAATCAGTGCAGGTAATGTCAAGTTCAATGCGTTAGTCAAATAATTGCAATCAATTGTCTCCTCACAATATAGACTGAACCCACTGAAATATGAGAAGTGACTCCCCAACACTCGACTCAATCCCCCAAAGATATAGAAAGTAGATGATATGAATTATAGAAGCACGATCAGCTTTTTCTTTCTCCTTTTTTTTTTCACTTGTGGCTTTCAACAGCTAGGTATCACTTTTAACAGGCGAATGCTAGCTATATATATCCACTTTTTTTTTTACTATGCTGATCACGATTTGTTTGCTGAACACTTGATGAATTTCAGATTTTCTTTTTCTTTCGGATGCACGCACGCTTTTGTGGAAAGATTTTGTTTCGTGAGAAAATAGTGAATATGGCGTGAGGAAATAAAGATTTCAGCAAATTTTGGGTTTAAAAAAATCACAGCCCCCAAAAATAGTCCCCACGTAACAAACTAGTAACAAATCCTAACAAACTGATCCCCTTGTAACAAACCCGTAATCCCCACTAACAAACTCGTAATCTTCCCATAACAAACTCTGTACTAACAAATTCTGATCTCCCAATAACACACTTAATATCAGCCGAATAGATAAAAAGAAATCTCTCAAGAACACCCAAGAAAATTTGATGAATTTGGATGAATATACCAAGAACACCAAGAACACACAGTGCGCTCTTGAGACAATTTAAAGCAATAAATTCGACTAAACCAGTGAATAATCAATCACAAGCTAAGATTTTCAATCACGGAGGCCAAATAAACGAAAACACGCTCAAAACAAGCTGGCACAAGGATCAAAGAGACGGATCCTTTAAAATTTCGTCAAAAACGCACAAGAACAGCATGTAATCTTCAAATGACCATATCTTTCTCAAATCTTATCCGATTTGGAAGATCTTTATATGCAGATTTATGTATTCGACACGAGGATTTCAAATATCAAATTAGATTTCACAAATAACAGATGACTCAATACCAGATATTCAAAACAGAATTCTGGCGTGAATAGTGACACAAGAACACGAAGAATTTTTTTGGATTTTTGATTTATATGAATTGAAATACACCTATTGAACTAGAATCGAGGCTCTGATACCAAATTTATAATACTGCCATGGATCGGATTCCAGACAAAATAGGACTTTGACGAAGACGCGGAAAATAAAATAAAAGATAGACGAAACCTACCAATTTGATCAAGAGAATTGAGATGGAGTTAAACCTCGAGGGAATAAGTGCACATCCTCTTCCAATAATCCTCCTTGGATGAAGTCGAGCAATCCAGTTTCGAAGATTGCAAGGTGAGTTTGCCAATTGAAACACACAAAGTTTAAGAAACACTCGGGATATCGACTTTTGAAAAAGAGAATTGTATTCATCAAATTAATCAAAAGTACTTACAATAATAATGGGAGGGCCTATTTATAGGAGATAGGCAGTCCCAACAACTAAGGGAATAAATCCCACAATATAAGGAAACTAAATATACTAAATCTATCTTAAACAAGGAAACAAATAAACTAGCAAGATACTCCTATTAAATAAGGAAACAAATATGCTAACAAAAGATATGGAACAAGATATGTTTCTGCATGCAGTATCACTTCCACGCTTCCTTGCTCACGCAACGTCTTGGAATGGTTGTCGCGTAAAAATAACAGTGCTGAGTAAACAGTATTCTTGCTTCAGGACTCATGCCTTGTTCTTTATAAAACGCTATGTTTATTGGAACAAAGCGTGTGGAAATGTAGTATGGAAAGCTGCTTCCGGAATTGGCTAAGTCTCGGCCATTTGTCCACGTTTTGTCTAGAATTTGAGAGGCAATGAAGCGTAGGCATATAGCGTGAGAAGCTTCTCCAGAATTGGCTAAGTCTTTTCCCACCTCAACTTCTTCTTCCTTCAGTTCCAATATGATCATAGTCTTCCCTTCAAGTGTTGGTTTAGTCTGCTCCCATTCGTCAGCATAAGTCCGTAGCAGTCCGGCCACTTGGTCTGTAAACCTTTTAGCTCTTTGCCTCGAACATGGGCCTTCGAGGTGGAGGAAGATTGCCCCGATTTGAGATGCAGCGGTTGTTGGGACGTAGAGAAGGTCCGTCCTCGGCAATGGAGATGAAGGGATGATGCCGGTGGTGCCGACGAGCTCAGTGGAGCTTTGGTGGAGCAGTCGTTGTCCGGAGACGACGGAGGAAGAGGCAGGCTGCAGGCAGCTTCTTGGAACGATGATGGCTGTTGGTCACAGCAAGGTGACGCTGAAGATAATTCCAGGGTTTGTTGGAGATGAAGGAGTGTGATCCACCAGAGATATGAAGATGGTGATGATGGTGGAAGTCGTGAGTTACAGATATGGAGATGGAGTAGTTGGGCTCGTGTCTCACTTGGGCTAAGACTTGTCTCCATGTAATTTATTGATTCAAGCCCAATCGAATTCGGATTCCGATTATATGATTGGTTGATCCGGGCTACCATGCCACTCTGCCTCGTCCTTCTTCATGTTGGCTCGAGAACTTCTTGATCTGCCCGAACCATTTTCACAGACATTGCTTGACGTTTATTTTCTTTTGCTTAAAAAATAAAAGACAAACAATTGGCACGACCCTTATATTTGACATCGCGATCATATAACCACGGTCGGCCCAGAAGTATAGGAATGACGTCACAAATAACACTTTCAGAATAGGACCCGATCTTGATAGGAATTTTGGCTCTTCGGTTGCCTTTCAGGTCGCTATTGTCATTCATCCAGTGGAGGTGGTAGGGACTCGGATGTTCTTCAGTCGGGATGCCTAACCTGCGAACAACATAAGCACTCACAACATTTGCCATGGATCATAGGATACATTCTAGAAAATACAAAAGATGAACAAGCTAGTAGGTGGTATGTTTTTACCCTAAGAAAAATAAAATAAAGGATAGGGAAGCAACCAACTCAAGAATCTAACAATGGAAGGCAAATAAGCTCCTACGTCTTATCCTCACGACCTCATTATCTTCAATTGTTGGTGATAATCTTCTTGGATAGCTTCAAGTCCAAGTAGATGAAGAAATCCACTCAAGCTCGCACTTTAAGGGCAAGAAGGCTCATACGTCCAACCCTCCATTTTCCATGTTTACAATTGTAGATTGTTTAACAACCTAGAATTCTTCAAGCTCTAAGTGTTGAAAACCATAAAATGAGATGTTCATTTAGGGGGATGATCTTTTGGAGGTCTTGCAAAAATGCTAAGTCTTATCATTCAAGAAAAGATGACTTCTACAATGAAGGGGATGCCATTTATATACTATGGTCAATGCCAAAAGGTGAAAATACATGGAAAAATGAAAAGAGGGTAAAATTTGGTGAGGGGTGCGGTTTGGCTTGGGTTGGTGCGGTCTAGACCGCACCTATGGTGGTACACCGCACCACCTATGAAAATGGTGGCAAAAATGGCTAAGGGAGGGGTGAGGGTGTAGACCGCACCCATTGAAAATGGAACAAGGGGAAAATTTCGGGGTGGTGGAGTTTGGTGGGGTTGGTGCGGTCTAAAGGTGGTTTAGACCGCACCAAGGGTGCGTTGACCGCACCAATTTTGGCCCAAAAATTATTCTAAGTGTTTTCTGATGCCTTGGAAATTTTCAAGGAATTTCCCTACACTATTACAAAATTAACAAAATGTGGTCTTCTTCTTCCGATCACTCTTCCTGTATCATTGAGAGGAATCCCGAACATCTGCTTGCTCGAGCTGTAAGAGCAAAGTTGCTTCGGATCGGATTGTGGATACTTTCGTCAGCTCCTTCTCAAAATGATCATTCAAAAATTCAGCAACACGGGTTGTGAACTTCTTCGTTTGCTTCCTCGAACAGGGTCCATCTGGAAATGGAATTACTGTAGCTATCGTTCTGGCTTCCACGCCAGCATTAGTGCAACTCCCATTATCGACAATTACAGAAGCAACGTTATCCTTCATACCACAATGACAGTAAAATAAATTCTCCCTTTGCTCGTCAGAACGAGGTTTTTCTTTTGATCGTTCAGCACTGAGAGTCCGCATGGCCACCAGATTGGTCAATTTGTGATCCTCTTCAACTGTTTCCTCGGCTGCGTAGAATTCGTCACTGTCATCGGAGTCCTCCATTTCTTCTCTCTCAGCCTGTTCATTTTGTTCATCATCAGAGTCTATTATTCTCCAAGATCCGTCTTCTATGAGTGCAGCTCTTTTGGTGAAAGGGCATTCAGGTGAGTAATGTCCCTTTCGACCGCATTTAAAGCATGTGACCTCTTTCTTCCGATCCTTATCAAATCTTGGCCTCTCGATGACCGCAGGTTTAGGACCTTCCGGACGGTAGGTCTTAAATTCCTTGGCCATCTCGAATCCCTTCGGCTTTGGCTTATCTTTCCTGGGAATAAAAGTCTTTTGATTCCAAGGTTTCTGTGAACTGGATCCGGAATCCTCTCTGTAGTGAGATTTCTGCACTCGAGGTCGATCATCAGTCTCAAGCTTTATGGTTAGCTCCACCAAATCGGACAGAGTGTCGTATGGTCGCAGCTAAGCCTCCTTTCGGATCTCGATTCGGAGTCCTTTGAGAAATCTAGACTCTGTGATGCCTTCATCTTCTTCAACTCCGGCTTTCATCAAAAGAGTCTCCATCTCTTTAAAATATTCCTCTACCGACTTGTTCCCTTGAACAAGAAATGCAAGTTTGTCATATAAGTCATGTCGTTAGTGAGATGGTACAAATCTGTTCTCCATGGCCCGTGTCAGTGTGGCCCAAGTCTGAATGGGATCATAGCCATTCCTATGGATGTCGTGAGTTGTCTTCTGCCACCATACCAACGCATAATCTTTGAATGCACAAACGACCACATTGACCTTTTTGATATCTGCGTAGTTATGGCAGTTCAAAATAAGCTCCATTGATTGCTTCCATTCAAGGAATTCATCCGGATTGGATGTCCCCTTGAATGTGAAAATGCCAAACTTGATCCCTTTCACGTCTCGGTCGATCTCATCATTACGGTTGTTTCGGCGGGGATTCCTGTCGAACACTAC
Organism: Hygrophila difformis; assembly: GCA_030278955.1. NCBI lineage: Eukaryota > Viridiplantae > Streptophyta > Magnoliopsida > Lamiales > Acanthaceae > Hygrophila > Hygrophila difformis. The sequence goes on along the minus strand of JAOANR010000008.1, from coordinate 40,686,779 downwards.
TTCATCTGGATCTGAATCAGATTCATGATGCTGATGTCTGGCTGGTCGGGGTGGAACAGGCATTCGCGGTGGTGGAAGATTTCCGGGTGTTTGTGGCACAAGATTGTTTCGACCAACTCGTCGGGGTCCCTGTTGACGGTTAAAGGCGAGATTCGCCTCATTCTGTTGTTGGGCCTCGAGTTCGGCTTCGGCCTCCTCCATTTCATGGTTCTGGATGCCCTGGGGCCCACTTTGGTGGCTCCGCGGGGTGCTCGAAGTCGTAGGTGGAGTGGCTTGTGGTGTTCGCCTGTCGAACACCTCCTGTATCTTTAGTTCAAGGCGCCTCATGGTTTCTGATTGAACAGCATTGCCATGCATGACCATGTCGTCCTTGAAGGTATCAACCCTTTGATTCAAATCATCCATCCGTTGGTCCATGTTGTCCAAACGAGCAGTCATTCTTTGCAGCATATCCATCAGATCCTTGTTGGAGGGTTGAACTGAACCTGCCATTTCAGAAAACTAGACACAGAAATATTAAGCAGAATCTGGAAAGAAAATGATAGCATTATGGAAAGCAAAAGAAGATGAAAATATTATGTATAAATAACAGATGGAATTTATCGGGATCACTCGGATAAAATCTCTCAGCTTGCTCACAACCCGGTGGCTGAATGCTGGGTTGATTCACAACCTGGTATCGTCTGCAGTCCAGAGTGATCACTAACATATGCCCAAGTGTTCAGAGAGTGAGGCCTGAGATGAGGAACGCGCAATACATGGATCAAATGTATCTGCTCGACTCAATTCAAAAATATAAGGTGGAATTATGTGTCATGCAATGCAATCAGTCTAGTTCAACACCTTATGCGAGCAATTATCAAAGCAACAGTGTATCTGGTCCCAATATAGAAGTGGAAAAATAGACCTCACTAAACACTCGGATAATACCCTGGATACTCAAATGACTTCTGGGGCTAGGTTTCACAAGGTGCCAGTCCGATATCCACTTTATTGTAAAAATTACTCAAGTGGCTTCTCGGGCTAGGGTTTCACGATTGTGCCAGTCCAATATTCACCTTATTGTATTCCACTCAAAATATAAGAATAAAAATAACACTCAAAATTTCGCCTGGAGGTGCGGTTTAATGGAAGAGACCGCACCAATGCTCGAGAGACCGCACCTATGCTCCTTAGACTGGGAGGTGAAAATGTGCTTCAGCAACAGGAGGTGCGGTTTAATGGAGGTGCGGTTTCAGACCACACCTGGCAAGTAGACCGCACCGGTTGACGGAGACCGCACCTGGTGGACCCTTCCTCCCAAGACTTGGTAAAATTTTCGTTCAATTGGTGCGGTGCGGTGCGGTGTATGGTCGAGGTGCAATTTAAGAGACCGCAACGAATGTGATAGACTGCACCAAGGCTGGATTCTTCAAATTTTTTTTCACTTCGGACAGAGGGGTGCGGTTTAATGGTGGTGCGGTTTAATGTGTGGAGATCGCACCAATTAATAGACCGCACCTGAGACTGACAGACCGCACCAGGAGAGAGAAATGTTGGCTCACAATTTTTGACTTTTTTCCTCCTTTTTCGGCAGCTTGTCTTGTACCTCCTTGGGGAATTAAATGCACAATATACTACAATATCCAACCTAGTACACAATGCTCAAGGTGCCGATTTTATTACAAATGATTGGACACTTTAATGATCAAAGCTATTACACACTAGCCTTTTACATGCAACATCAACCAATATTCCAATATTCTATACTATTACAATATCTTGTCAAGAACACCATGAAGATGCCAAGAACAAAATGAACACCAAGAACACTAAGAACAACCAAAACAAATCTCACACCCCAAACCCACAATAACCCCACTGTTGAGTTTAAATATGCTCTAATAATGTGTTAAACCAAATATCAAGCATAGCAAACACACACAATGAGAATAAGATGAGGGTTTAACAATTGAGATGGTCTCGGTAGTGACAAACAACAAGAACAACACAACATAACAACAAGAACATAAATATTTCGGTATTTTCGGAATAATAATATTTTTAGGGTTTTCTTGAACTTAAGAACACAAACACAAACACAAGGAAATATATTTTTGGATTTTTGAGAATAACAACAAGTAGAACCAAGAGGCTCTGATACCAAAAGAATTAGGATTCCATGGATCTCTTGGTTACTAACTTGCTTAAAAGGATTAAGAGATGATTAAGCGGAAGATTAAGAAAATGAAGAAGACTAGGGATGAAGAAATAGAACCGAAAATGAAAATAAAAGGGATAAGGAAGCAAAACCGCAACAAGAATCATCGGGGAAAGCAACCAAGGTGTTCGAAACCTTGACCTCAACCCAATCCTTCCACTCGAGCCTCGGTTTGGTAATCAACAAAGGATGCTTCGGTCCAAGATTGATGAATGTTTCCAAGCAAACATACAAAGAGTGTGTGAGAGTATGTGTAAACTCACAATGATCTTTGAAGAGAGAAATATTCAATATTCATTCAAGCAAAGATTGTCTACAAGTGTTTGGGAGGTCATATATATAGACCTCTTTACAAAGGGTAAAACAGGAATAAGGAAAATACATATCTGAAGGCCAAAATAGCCAAAATTACATCGGGTGCGGTTTAACATAGCGGTGCGCTTTAGACCGCACCTGGTAGAGGTAGACCGCACCATGCAGAAATGAGCTCTTCTTCACAAATGGAGGAGGTGCGGTTTAGGCCATGGGGTGCGGGTTAAGACCGCAACTGTCGAGAGACCGCACCTGTCCAGACCGCACCTCTCGGATTTAGCCTTTTCAGCACAAAGGGATGTGGTGCGGTTTAGGCTGGTGCGGTTTAGACCGCACCTAGTAGACCGCACCTGCTGGAAATGGGATCCCCTTCATGGAAATGGGCGGTGCGGTTTAAGGGGTGGTGGTGCGGTTAAAGGGGTAGACCGCACCTGTTGTTTAGATCGCACCACTTGTGGAAAATCTTCCAAGTGTTGGGTCCTCTTGACCTCCTCATGCTATTTGATCTGTTGGTGCATCTTGAGGTCTTCTTCCTTCCAGCTTTATTCTGACATCACAGGACCCGGGTGACTGGGTCCTGGGTCTTCTTCCAGTCTGATCATGATCAATGCCTTCAAATTGCTACCTTCCTCCTTGTTGATTTCATCCGTGAATTCTGCAGACTTGAGGAGGCTGGAAATTTGGTCCGTGAATTTCTTGGCCCGGTTCCTGGAGCATGGTCCCGATGGAATAATTAATGCTGCAGATTTGGCTCCCACACCACTTGATATTCTTCAAGCATTCTAGAAAAAGCGTAAGGGAAATTGGTGTTAGCCTTTATTTCATCATCAAAAACATCCTTACAAACTAACACTATACAATGATTAGAGGTATCATCATTCATCAACTCCCTTTTACAATCTTTGTAAGAAACCAAAATGTTGGAAGTGCTTCCTTCTTCTCGAGCTCCCTTTTTGGATCCGCCCTTAGTACTCTTCTTCTTGTATCCTTCTTCCTCCATGTTCCTCTTCAAGTTCACTTGATCCTTTTGCACTTCACAATCATAGTATCATCATGATAGAAACTAATAGAATTCAGAAGACCATTGTATTTGATAGCCTTGTCGGATTGCCAAGGCCTTCCTAAGAAGAGATGACATGCACTCATAGGAGTGACATCACATAATACTTCCTCCTTGTAAATTCCAATCACAATAGGAACTTGAGCTTGTAGTGTCACACTTTGAGATCCACTATCATTCATCCATTGGAGCTTGTATGGATTCGGGTGCTTGATAGTTGGAAGTGACAACTTTCTCACGGTGTAGGTGGATATCACATTGGTGTAACTCCCATTGTCTACTATGACAGACACATTCCTTCCTTAAATCTTGCATCTACAGTGGAAAAGATTGCTCCTTTGCTCCTTCACTCTATCCTGGTCATGATCCTCCTTTGACATGTGACCAAGCATCCTTGAAACTTTTCGACAGATTTTCCGCACGAGTAGTTTCAAAAACATCAAGTTTGAATTTATTAAATGAAAAGAGTTATGATTTATGGAAGGGGTTTAAGGATATATTAAGGCTGTCATTTTTTTATTACTCGTGTTAAGAAACTGTGGCCCGAAAGCGCACAGTGTCAAAAAATTGCAGTAATTTATAGTAAGACCGGATCGTTCACTGGAGGATGTGCGATAGAAGCAGGGCCCACGTCGTTTACAAAGATTTTCCACTCGGTTACTCGTTTCAGGTTTTGCATTGGTTTCTAACCACTACTTGACATAATTTAAACTAAATTATGAAAGCGATAAAAGTTATACTACAAAGCATGGTAAAATTATTCTAAAAAGCAATTAAATCTATTCTAATAAAGCAATAAAAATTAGGCGAAGAATGCGGATAACATTATTCTACGAAAGCAGATTTAAAGTGTGACAGAAGGGACAGAGAGGAAGTAATAAAGATTGGACAAGATTTAGATGAAACACAATTAAACTTCCATTTTAATTACACAGATCTTTGTTTGGGATAATTCGTCAGTTAGCTAACTCTCATGCTTTCTACACTATGTTCCCTTTAACAGACAGGTACTTACAGTGAGAATTTACATGCTCTTAAGACCTCAACTTCTAAGATACCATAGATTAATAACTCCCCCTGCCGAGGTATGTTATTTTTCCATGGTGGATAAGCAACACCTAACACATCATTAGTTGACATGCTAAGTGCTCCTATCACCCCCCTTGTCACACCCAATTGTCTAAATTAAACCCCGAACTAATCCACAACTCTTAAACCTTACAACCGGTGGCCAACCTCTAATTCTTCCGAGTGACCTCTATAAAAACATATAAAGGAAAGCAGTAAAGAAAGCATTTAAAAATCTATCACTCGGAAGTCTCAAAAGCTATCTCATTCCGTTAGCATAAAAGAGTCCTGGTTTCGATGACCAGATGCAGATTTAGAACTTCCCAAATATCAGTAAGCCACAGGGCTTATAACATCCGGTTAGTTATGAGATACAAACTGAGTGGAACAGACCTGTGAAGATCTATTCCGAATGTACTCACTCAAGACTCAATTGTAGGCTTTGGCGGAAGAAGCTAGTAGTTGAAAGAATACTCAACCCTACCTTAGAATTAACCACGGCCTACATGTTGTTCCTCTAGTATTATTTATCACATATTATCTGAATCCAAGTGGACACTGATTCGATGCAATACTTAATAGAAGATTTCCAACACACAGTAATTTTGAGAAAACAATTGATATTTGAAAATCATTCCCTAAACAGGTACTAAACTCTCAATTGAAACACAGATCCTTTCAGTCTAGATGAGACCTAATCGCTGACTCTGCTTCTAAGTTCTCAAAATCAACCCCCAGTAGAATATGAATTAGTCATAACTGTCAAACTATCCCTTACTTAGATCTGGATTTTATAAAATGATTTTTCGTGGAAATTTATTATGCAACATCTGATTTAAATCAAGACTTCTATGTCCAAGGGAAGGATCCCAAAATAATTATGACCACAACATCTACATAATAATATCATGCATACATGTATATGAGAAGTAAAATAAAATACCCCAAAATATATGGTGGGATTAGAGAGAATTTGATACACAAAGATGGATTAGCCTTGAGATAAGAAGAATTTGGCTAAAAGAGTGCCAGAAATAACTAGGGTGATCTGGACTGCAAACATCTGCTATCCAGTTCCCAACTATTCCAGATGGAATGATTTTTAGACAGTGAGAAACCCTTAATGACAGTGATCGCTATCACCAAAAGTCCTACTATCCATGAATGAGGAAAAACCCACATGTTCCTTACTATAGCATGATCATAACAGTGTTGATCGACACTGCCTGATATTACCATAGCTTGAAATTCAGGTTGAAATTAAGATAAAGAAAAGAAAACTGTATTTAATTAGGAATTGGCTGAGTGGCTAATCGTTATCCCTGTAAAGGGACCTTTTTGCCGGAGCTTCCACCAATCACTAATCAGACCATGCAAAATAACGAGTAATAATTAATACACAGAAGACGAGCTAATCGTTCTCCCGGTGAAGGGACCTTTTCGCCAACATTGACATATTTCCTATTACTCATTCATACACACCATTTAAGGGAAAAGATAAAATTAAAAGAATATTTTTGGGTATTGTGTAGGTATTAATCACACAATAATTTAGACATTAATGGGTTGAAATGTGTAATAGATAAAATTAGATGTAGTGGGCCTAAGCCCAATACACCCATGCAACTTACACAACTCAGAAAGTAAAATATTTTTGAGGTTTTAAAATAGAGAGAAGAGGTCAATTCGGTTTACTGGGTTAGGTGCAATATAAACCGAATTAACAATGCATGAGGAATGAAGTATTACCTTACCCAATTAATCCTTGCAAGGATGTGAAACATCATCTAATTCGGTTTATCAAGCAATTCGGTATAAAGCGAATTGGATAAACCGAATTGATGGGGTTGTCCCCTTACTCAAATTTGGCTAAGGCATTTACCTCCAAAGAGTGTTTAATTCGATTTACCAGGGCAATTCGGTATAGACCGAATTGATAAATCGAATTGGTTCAATAAGAAAAATAAACTAAGGCATGAAGGGATGATGTGCATACAATGTGGTTTCCAAAGTCAATTCGGTCTATATGTTCAATTCGGTCTAAGTCGAATTGCACAGACCGAATTGCATGGGAACCTCATGAAGATGACACTTTTTGCTATGTAATTCGGTCTTCATGGGCAATTCGGTTTAGACCGAATTGCATATGATTTTCACACAAGTAAATAAACAAACATTTTTACCATGTAATGCGGTCTTCATGGTCAATTCGATATAAATCGAATTGTCTTAGTTCGAATTGCATGCAGTTTTTCACATAAGTATTTGTTTTCTTGATTCACAAGTATTAATGCGGTTTCTAAGTTGATGTGGTTTATGATAGATAGGATTGACCCATCACTCATTTCACATCAATGTCATCTCGCATTCATACTTGTAAATATTTTGTGGTTATCCATAATCATGCATATTCAATGGGTAATAACATGGGTTAAAACCTAAAACCCACAAACAAGAAATTCTAGGATTAAAGACCTAAAACAACCTAAAAATTCTAAGAACATTATGCATAAAAATAAGAACACTTAAGTTGTCTAAGGCAACAATAAGCAAGATTCTAAACAAGAATATTAAAAGAAAGCATTTAAAACCTATTTCTAAGAAGTCTTAAATCATCTAAAAACCTAAGAACACTTATTTGAGCTCTAAGGCATAAAACCACACCAAAAACCCATTAAACATGCATTTATTAAGAATGAAAGCCAACTAGAAACACATTAAATGAAACCTAGTTGGAACAAACATTCATTCTACCATATTTATTGCTAAAGAAAGCATATAAAGGGTATAAAACACATGAGACAAAATCCATTTCTGGAAATTTTTCTTGCATTAAACACTTGAAAGCATATTAAATAACCCAAAACCATCATTGGATTGATGTTTGAGTTCATTTCTAACTAGAAAGCACATAAAAATATGGATATGGCTACTCTAGAAGGTAGTAAAAAGCTTTACAACTAAAACTAAGATTTAAAGCAATGAAACTAATCTATGGTGCATAAAAAAATAAACTAACTAAACTACCTACCTAACCCTTAAGGGGTGAAAAACCTGGAACTCCTTGTCTTCACCAAGTGTTGGTAACTGTATCTATCAGATGTTCTTTTCTTTGAGTGTTGGTGAAGGTCAGCTTTTATACTTGTTCTTCAAAACCCTTAGGCCCATCAGGGTCCATTAGCAATGGCATGCCTTTCTCACGTGTTCCACAGCTTCACTTGGATGTTTTTTAACTCAATTCGGTCTCCTTAGGCAATTCGATCTATACCGAATTGGTGTACATCGAATTGCATGAGGTCTCTCCTTGATATTTACCTTGGAATGTGGTCTTCAACATCAATTCGGTTCAAGTGTAGACCGAATTGCATGTTTCGAATTGCTTGTGGTCTCCTGCTTGGCTTCTCTATTCTGAGGCAATTCGGTCTATGTGGTCAATTCGTTTTAAACCGAATTGCATAGACCGAATTGGGCATATCTTCATCTCTTCCCAACACTTTGTTCATTCTTCTTCTATTCTTTCAGCAATTCGGTCTACATGGTCAATTCGATTTAGATCGAATTGCTGTAGACCGAATTGGTCTTCAACACTTTGTCAAAAATTTCATTTTGTGGGATTTTCACTCTTTTTCCCATCTTTTTATTCCTTTTTCTTTTCTTTTTCCTTTTTTCATGTTTTTGGATTTTTCTAACACAAATAAAATTAAAATTGCATATTTTTGTATTTTTCATTACCAGCTTATTATCCTTATAAACTTGCATTAATCTGTCGAATTCAAGTGCTTTCTTATTAAAATATAATAAGATTGAATCTTATTAAAATATAATAAGATTGAGAATCTATCTACCACGACAAAGATTGAATCTTTTCCTCGAGCAGTACGGGGTAGACCTAGCACGAAGTCCATAGAAATATCCAACCACGGTCCTGCTGTGCCATCCTCGATGCACTTAGCAATAAATTCTTCCACTTGTTTTCTCAATCCTGGCCAGTAGAATTTTTCTGCTAAGATCTCAGCTGTGGCATTCTTTCCGAAATGTCCCATCAGTTGACCATTGTGAGCTTCGTGAATTAATAATTCCCTGATAGAACCGCGTGGAATACACAGGCGATTTTCCCGGTAGAGAAAACCATCAAGTCTGGAGAATTCTTTGAACGCGTGTACCTCAGTCTGACGGTACACTTCCTAAAAATCTGGATCTATAGTATACAAAGTCTTGATATGCTCGAATCCTAACAAATGAGTCGTCGTCATAGCATCAAGTGTTGCTCTGCGGGACAAGGCATCCGCGACCACATTGTATTTCCCCTTTTTGTATCGGATGACATAGGGAAAACCTTCGATGAATTGGCTCCAGCGTGCATGTCGCTTACTCAATTGACCTTGTCCTCGGATGTGCTTCAGAGTTTCATGATCCGTATTGATGACGAATTCTCGACCCCGAAGATAATGCTGCCAAACTCTTAAAGCCCTCACCACAACAAATAATTCCTTATCATATGTAGAATAATTCAATGAAGCTCCAGAAAATTTTTCACTGTGGTACGCGATTGGACGACCTTCTTGAATCAACACATCTCCCATTCCCGTTCCGGATGCATCACATTCAATTTCAAATGGGAGATCGAAATTTCATAAAGCTAACACCGGAGCATGTCAATTTTTCTTTCAAATCAGCGAACGCCTTCTATTCCGTTGGCCCCCACTTAAAAGGCAGATCCTTTTTAAGTAGAGTTGTGAGGGGCGCGGCTATAACACTGAACTGCGGAACAAACCTTCTGAAAAATCCGCAGAGTCCAAGAAACTATCAAACCTCATGAACACTTTTCAATGGTGGCCAATCAGCAATGGCCTCGACTTTTTGCTCGTCAACCTTTAAACCTCCTCGTCCAACTATAAACCCCAGAAAATTCAGCTCTGTTGCTTGAAATGTACACTTCTCCATGTTAGCGTACAGCTTTGCTTCTCGCAACCTGTTGATAACCTGTTGGACATGAGAGATGTGATCAGGTTCGTCATGACTATAAATTAAAATATCGTCAAAATATACTACAACAAATTTATTTATAAATGGGCGCAAAGTCTCATTCATGAGATGTATAAATGTTGACGGCGCATTGGTAAGACCAAATGGCATAACAAGCCATTCGTAGAGTCCGAATTTGGTCTTAAAGGCTGTCTTCCATTCATCTCCGGTTTCATTCGGATTTGATGGTAACCGCTTCTACGATCAATCTTCGAGAAGATGTTTGCATGACCAAGCTCGCCAAGCATATCATCAAGGCGAGGGATGGGGTGCCGGTACTTGACAGTAATGGCATTAACAGCTCTGCAGTCTACGCACATTCGCCATGAACCGTCTTTCTTTGGTACTAAAAGGACTGGTAACGCGCATGGAGATAAACTTTTGCGCACCCATCCTTTATCAAGCAACTTTTGAACTTGGGACTGAATTTCCTTTGTTTCTTCCGGTGTCATCCGGTATGCTGGTCTATTTGGAATAGAAGCCTGGTACAAAATCAATCTGGTGTTCGATACCACGTAGAGGTGGTAATCCTACAGGTACTACTTCTGGGAATACTTCTTTATTGCGTTCCAACATCCTAGAAAATTCATCAGGAAATTCAGGTGCAACATTGCAAGTTCTATGAATATATTCAATAGGTTTATAATAGGCTAAGAAACAGTGACCTGTTGGATTGTCGTGATGCATTGCTTGATCAAATTCATTCTTTGTCAGCAAAAGGCATGGTTCGGAATTTTTATCATGAATTTCCAGTCTGGAAATTTTTGCTTTGCCCTTTTGCTTCGCCTTATGCTCATCTTCTGCTTTGCGCATGTTTTCATGAAGTCTCTCTTGATCAATCTTTACAGTTTCGATCAGAAGAGGTTTTACAGTATTTAATTTATTACAAAACTTGAAAGATAAAGAATTGTCCTTACCACGGTATGTGATGTCATTATCATATAGCCATGGTCTTCCTAGTAGAACATGACATGCCGTCATCGGTACGATATCACACCAGACTTTCTTTGCATACGAGCCAATTTTAATTGGAACATTGGCTCGCTGGCTCACTTTCAGACTTCCATTGTCATTCATCCAGTGTAAATGATATGGATTCGGATGATCTTCAATGGGTAGCCCTAACCTGCGTATAGTATATGTACTAACAACTTAAGTGCAGCTACCATTGTCAACAATTACAGAAGCCAAATTTCCATTTAAATCACAATGACAATGAAATAAATTTTCTCTCTGTTCGTCAGGTGGTGGTTGTTCAACTTTCTCTGCATTTAAAGCTCGCATTGCCACGAAAGTAGTTAAAACTCTTTCCTCGGTTTCTTCTACTACTTCGTGTTCACCGCTGACTTCCTCAATTTTGATCGGAGCGATTTCTTCTTCTACTTCCTCTGCTGATCCTTCCTCATCAGATTCAATGATTTTAAGATGACCGCTTTCCAACACTGCAACTCTTTTTGTGAAAGGACACTCGTTTGCACAATGTCCCTTTCTCTGGCACTTAAAACACATGACATCTTTGATGTCTCTCTTGGGTCTCGCTGGCTGAGTATTCTGCACAGGTGGCTTGTAAACTTTGAACTCCTTTGCCAGTTCAAATCCTTTTGGTTGAGGTGGCTTGGGCTTATCCTCAATTCTGGGCCACTCCTTTCCTGTCCAATTCTTTCCAGGCCAAGGTTTACTTGGTCCGGATGAACTGCTCCCAAATGTAATCCGCGGTGCCCGACTCTTATGCTGTGACTCAATCTTGGCTGCAAGGTGTACCAAATCTTTGGTATGATTGTAGCCTCTCAAGTCAACTTCATCTCTGATGTCCTTTCGGAGCTCTTCCATAAATCTGGCATTTGTGATTTCTTCATCTTCCCTAACTTCACAACGAGTCATTAGTTTTTCCATCTCTTGGTAATACTCGTTGACTAATCTTCCTCCCTGAGTTAGGGTTGTCATCTTATGGTACAAGCTTTTCCTGTAGTAAGATGGTACAAATCTATGTTGCATTAGTCTGACTAGATCTTCCCATGTCTCGGTTGGTCTATATCCGCGTTCTCTGATTTCCTTCGCGGTTTTCTGCCACCAAGCTAAGGGATAATCCTTAAACTGGGAAACTGCAATCTGTACCTTCTTGCGCTCAAAATAATTGTAGCAGTCAAAAATCAGTTCAATGGAATCTTTCCAATCAATACACTCTGACGGATCAGGTGGCGTAGTCGCTAGAACCAACGGATTAATTATTCCGATAATCCCCGAAGGGCCAGTCTCCAAACAAAGGGCCAAGAAATTTTCTGATGCACTGTATAAATTCTTCTTGCAGGAAACAGATAATCTGGAGCCCCAGGAATCCCAAAGACTGCAAATAATGATCCGGATAGATCAAGACCGGACAAGCTCGGAATCCATTAACATGGATTCCTCACCTCGGAATTAAATAAAGCTGGAAAAAAACCTCAGGATGCACACAGGAGCCCACGAGCATGAAGAGGCCAAAAGACTCCAACACTTGGAAAAATTTTCAGCAAGTGATGCCGTCTACTCCAACAGGTGAGGTCTAAACCGCACCACCACCTTAAACCGCATCACCCCCATTTCCATGAAGAAGAGTCCAAATCCAGAAGATGCGGTCTACGTGCATGCGGTCTAAACCACACCACCCTAAACCGCATCCCCCATTTTATGTTGAAGCAGCCGAAGATCAAGAGATGCGGTCTCTCAGATGCGGTCTAAAACGCATCGATGCGGTCTAAACTGCACCGCATGGCCTAGACCGCATCAGCTCAAATTATGAAGACAACTCCAAATCGAAGACATGCGGTCTAGCTCGACCAATGCGGTCTTCCTCATGCAGTCTAAACCGCACCACCTTGGCCGAGACCACATCATCCCAGAATGAGAATAAGAGACCATTTTCGACACATGCGGTCTCACCTGTACTGGTGTGGTCTAAACCGCACCACCTCGATAGACCGCATCGACTGCTTAAACCGTATCACTTTTGTAATTTTGGCTATTTTGTGCTCAACATTATATTTTTCTGTATATTCTTGTTTTGCATGTGGCTTGGACTACATATAGGTCCTCCCACTCCATTGTACACAACTTTGCTTAATTTGAAATCAATCTATCATATTTTCAAAGTTCAAAACCTAGAACACTCTCTCAAAAGAGTTCTTCCCCATCCGTGTTTGTCTTGAGCTCATGCTCATTTCCCTCACGCCATCAAGTTCGGAAGCTTGCTCGATGGATTGTCAATGAATGATGCACTTGAAGGAAGCCATTTGTCTTGAGTTCGTCTCACTTCCGTTGCCAAGTTCGGATCCCCTTCATTCATAAGCTTTCTTATCTCTTATCTTACAATTTAGTTTCATCATCTTTAGATAAATCCATCTTATTTTGTGTTCTTGTTCTTCATCATCTTCTATCTTGCTATTCCCCTAATCATCATTTTACCTAACCCTAAAATTTAATCCGGATATTTTCACTATTCAAGTCTCGATCTACGATATATATAAATTTATTTGGTATCAAAGCCAAACTTGTTAGTACAATATGATTATTCTCCATATTTTCTTGTTATTATCCATGTTTTATGTTGTGTTTCTCCTTGTTTGAAAATCTAGAAAACCCTAAAAATATTGGTGTTATTGCTCTCGGTTATATGCTCATAAATATTCCATGTTTACTGTTCACTGTTCATGAGCATTTATTGTGTTTGTGTTTGATAATGGCCAGAAATATCCATTATTTTCAATCAATTTCCGTGTCTAAAACGGGCATTTGATCGCATGCCAGTCTTATATTAAATAAGAAAGCAGTTGAATTGTACTGATTTATGCATACTTGTAAAAATAATAAGCTGGTATGAAAAATAAAAAAATATGTAATTTTATTACATTATGTGTTAGAAAAATCCAAAAACATGAGAAAAAGAAAAGAAAAGAAAAAGGAATAGAAAAGATGGAAAAAGAAAATGAAATTCCACAAAAATGCATTTTTTGACCTGTATGACGCTAGTTGTGTAAGACGCCAAAGGACCACGTCGTTCCCTGAGGTTTGACGTCGTAAGTCAGAAAAAGCAAAGGAAGACTCAAGAGGAAGGCCTACGACGTAATCCGAGCTTCACGTCATAGGCAGGGTTCGTCGTAAGTCCATGTTCCGCGTCGTGGAGGCCAGAATGAAGAGTCACGACGCCAACCAAGGGATGACGCAAGGGGATCACGTCGTGATGTTCCATGTCGTAGGTCGCCCAAGCAGGGACAATCTGTGTTTTCGGTCTGGGGACCCATGACGCCAAACCAGTCTGACGCCAAACAAGTTCCACGTCGTACACGGATCACGTCGTCGGTGGAGGATGAGGTCGTAGCATATTGTTCCACGACATGCATGGATGTTTCACGTCGTCAAGGCCCATGGGCCTAGGGTTTTGTGCCTATAAATAGGGCACGATCCCAAGGTGTTCAGCGTCAGAATTTCTTCACACTTTGGAGCAGATTCATGTAGGCAGCTTAGTTAGGTTTATTTTTCTGTATTATTTAAATTCTGCCTTCAGTTTAGTTTTAATTCTTGTTATTTAGTTGATGTTATTCTAGAGTTAGTGTTAGATAGCCAGTTTTATAATTTCCATTTTGGTTTGAACTTATGGTTCTTTTTGGTTTTTGGTTTGAAATATCCATTCATGGTATTATCAAACCTATTTATGAGAAAATGAGATTCAATCTTCATATTCATATCCCAAAAACATGAAATGGATAATCTAATCCATGGATTTTACTTGCTTTATTTTTCTTTTAGACCATTTGGTCTTTATGTGCTTTTATTATTTTTGCTCATCGTATGGTTGAATGAATGTATGAAAATGTGTTTAGAAGCATTATTATAGGCTGTGGGTTTGATTTTTGGCTTGCTGGTTAGTATAGATTTTTACTTATTTTTGTTTTGTAGCTTAGATTAATTTCTGCCTTGTTAATTTGTGCATCATCGATCCATTCAGCCTAGAAAATACCCAAAAATTGCATTATCTGCATTTTTCATCGTCATTGTTGCATTCTGGAAATGCTATGACGCCAACCGCCCTACGACGCTAACCACGTTGGGGTCGTAGGGCAGGTTTGGCGTCATAAGTGTTTTCTGGCCAAATTGTTTCACGTCGTGCATGTCCACGTCGTGATCCCACGGGTCACGACGTAATTCCCATGACTCATGACGTGAAACCCCAAATTTTGCATTTTATTTTCTGTCATTTACGATGTGGAACTCACGACGTGATCCTAGGATCGCATCGTAACTTAATGTTCCACGTCGTAACCCCCCCATTTTCAAAGAAAAATTTCTAAGGCATCTATGACGCCAACCGAACGATGCGATCCCATGGATCACGTCGTAACTTCAGTTTAGCGTCGTAAGTGTCCCCCATCCTATTTCTAAACCTGTATGATGCCAAACCTACAACGTGATCCTATCACGTCATAACTTTGGTTGGCGTCATACTCCACCAATTTTCACCCAAAAATTCCAAAATTATTTTTCTTCCAACCCACCATTATGTTGCATCCCTCACGTCGTAATCCCACGGATTATGATGTAATATCCTCTTGCAACATAAGGCGTTATGCTGCCAAAATTTTCATTCTCCATTTTACACTTAATAAATTGAACCCTTGTATCATTAATTTAATATCAAAATTAGCAATGATTAAGATCAATGATTAATTGGTGTAGGGAATTTTGTTCAATTCATCACTAAAAGATTATTTTACAAAATGGATTCATTTAATCTAAGTAGATAATCCGGACTATAATTAATTATGGAATGAAAGATTATTTAGGTTAATGAATAGTTATGGGTCCAAATCCATAACCTTGCATGAGAAACCAATGTCTCTCATGCGAGATTACTTTTCTTATTCTTTTATTCCATTTTATTTCATTTCAATTATTTTGGTCTTTGTCTGTATTGTGTGAAATGAAGAATAAGAGATATACAGAATAATATTGGTGAACGGTCCCTTTACAGGGAAATGATGTAGCCCGTAGTCTGTATGTTAATTACTGTTTGTTATTTTGCATGGTTTGGATAGTAATTGACGAGGTCAGGCGAACGGTCCTCTTACCAGGAAATGAAGTAGCCACTAAGTCAGTTCCTGTCCAAATACAGTTTTATTTTTCTATTTTGTTTTCAAACCCAAATCTCAAGCTGTGCCAACACTAGATGACACAGGTCAATGTCATCTGGCAATTAAGACAGTAAGAGAGCGTGTAGATTTTTATCTCACTTCATAGATAGTAACGATCTTAATGACAGCGACCACTGTCATTCGTGATCAATTTGCTGTCTAAAATTGCTCCACCTGAATGATGAAGGACTGGACCACAGAGAACTGCAGTCCAGTTCCCTTTGATTATTCTGCCACTCTTTAGTCTCTTACTGATTCCTTCTGTGATCCAAATTCTATCTCGACCCGCCTTATATTTAGGGTCAGTTTAATTTTACACTTCTCATATAAACCTATGCATGATATTATTATGTAAATATTGTGGTCGAATTATTTTGGGATCCTTACCTTGGACATAGAAGTTGTGTTTTTAATCAGATGTTTCATAATAAACTTCCAACCAAAATTCATTCATAAAATCCAGTTCCGAGTAAGGGATACATTCAACAGTTATGACTAATTCACATTCGACTGGGGGTTGATTTTATGAAATTAGAAGCAGAGTTAGCGATTAGGTTTCTTCTAGACTGAAAGGGTCTGTGTTTTAATTGAGAGTCTAGTACCTGTTTAGGGAATGATTATCAAACATCAATTATTTTCCAAAATTGTTGTATGTTGAAAATCTTATATTAAATATCTCACTGAATCAGAGTCCACTTAGGTTCAGATAAGGTGTGATAGATAATACGAGAAGAACAACATATGGGTCTTGGTTATTTTCTAAGATAGGGTTGAGTACTCTTTCAACTGCTATCCTCTTCTGCCAAAGCCTATTTTTGAGTCTTGAGTGAGTGCATCCGGAACAAACTAATTTATTAGTTTGTTTCATTAGTTTGTATCTCATAACCACCTGGGAGTAGGTAAACACTGCGAGCGGTTTACTGATGTCGGGGAATTCTTGATCTGCATCCGGTCATTAAGACTGGGGGCTCTCATTTACTACCAGTATGATGCTTTTAAAACCTCCGAGTGATAGGATTTTAAATGCTTTCTTTACCGCTTTCTTTTAAATGCTTTTGTAGAGGTCACTCGGATGTATTGAGAGAACTTCTAGCTGCTACTAGGAAAGGGAGTTATGGAATAGTTCAGGGCTTAATTTAAATCTTTGGGTGTGACCTGGGGAATGATGGAAGTACTTGGCATGTCAACTAATGATTTGTCAGGTGTTGCTTATCCACCACAGATGAATAACATACCCCGGCAGGGCAGTTATGCATCTATGGTATCTTAGAAAGTGCTGTCTTAGGTGCATGTAAATCCTTGCTGTGAGTACCTGTCTGTTAAAGGGAAAATAGTATAGGAAGCATGAGAGTTAGCTAACTGAACGAATTATCCCAAACAAAGAACCGTGTAACAAAATGGAAGTTTAATTATTGTCTATCTGAATCTTGTCCAATCTTTGTTCTTTTCTCCCTGTCCTTTCTGTCTCATTTTAAATCAGCTTCCTAGATAGTGTAGCATGAATTTATGGCTTTCCTAGAATAACTCTTATTTGCTTCCTGAGATTAATATTTGCTGCTCTATTAGAATAGACTTAACTGCTTCCTTAGAATAGAATTAATCTGCTTTATAGAATAGTTTATCTGCTTTCATGACATTATGTCAAATAGATGAGAGTAAAAACCAACTTTGAATTGAGTAACCGAGTAGAAAATCTTATAAAACGGCGTGGGACCTGCTTCTATCGCACATCCTCCAGTAAACGATCCGGACTTACTATAAATATTGCAATTTTTGACACCGTGCGCTTTAGGGCCACAGTTTCTTAACACGAGTAATAAAAACGTGACAACCTATAAATATATCCTTAATCCCAACTCCATCATCATAAATTCGTTTCATTGAATAAAACCTAAACCGGGATCACCTCATTATTATTCTTTCGAAAATACTCGTGTGGGAAATTGTCAAAAGTTTCATGGCGCCGTTGCCGGGGAGGATGCAGCGCCATTTATTAAGAGAATTAAACTCCTGATTTACTCATAGCTAGTGTACATATTTTATTCAAAAACAAAATAAAAATGCATTATTCTCAAAAATCAATTAAACATTTAGAATACTAAGACTCTAAATGTGAGGATGTTGATTTATGAGAAATAAATGCTTTATCTCAGTACCAATTCTAACCTGGGGATCAAGCAGGTACTGTCCTTATTGAACGAAGCTGTACATGCAACGAAGAAAGGAAACACTGCCTGAACTTCCACTCAACCTCGAGGTAGAAAGGGAAGCCAGACGAATCAGAGCCCTCACTAGACAGAGGAAAGAGCAGGAACAAAGGGAACGTGAAAGACAGTCACTACCTTCTTCCAGTACAAGCAGCGGAGTTTCTGACATGGCACAGCTACCAAGCAATCCACCCATTATTCCTAATAATCCAGTCATCATCGATAACAACCCACCACCATTACATGAAAACCGAGAAGGAGATGACGAGGATATAGATGACCCTCCATTGAATGAAATTCAAGGAAAGGGGAATCTCCCTAACGTTGGTAATCAAAATCTCAACCCACCACCTCCCCTAAACCAGTTTGATAACCAATAATCCAAACAATCAAAATTTCCAGATTCTTCAGTTCCAAAACCCTCAATACAATCAGAATTAGAATCCACCCAAGCCAAATGATTTCAATGACCCAAGAAACTACTATCCGAACCAGAACTTTTACCCACAGCATTATCAAGGAGGGCCGGGGAATAATCAACAGCCGGCAGCCGCTGATTATATGCAGCCCAATCTGGAGCCGTATCTGAACATTCCTGGGCGAGCACCAATCATGGCCAGGAACTTTGAATTAAAGCCGGCACTCATCAACCTTGTTCAGAGCAATCAGATCGCAGGCGCGAATCATGAAGACCCACATGACCATCTGCAAACATTCCTGGAATTGTGTGACACCATTAAGAACTATAATGTATCTCCTAACACTATTCGTTTGAGATTATTTCCATTTTCCTTGTCTAGTGGAGCACGAATGTGGTACAAATCACTGCCAGTCAATCAGAAATCCACATGGGAAGAGGTGATCAGAAATTTCCTTGCGAAGTACTTTCCGGAATCCAAGGTGGACGAATGCCGATCTAAAATTGCGGAGTTCAAAATGAAACTGGAAGAGTCCTTGTACGACGCCAAGGAGCGATTCTTCAATCTACTTAGGAAGTGTCCCCAGCATGGCTTCCATGACTGGGAACAACTGAGGAAATTTTACAGCGGTTTGACCCCATCCTGCAGATACATGCCTGATGCCGCTGGTGGAAAGCATTGTTGCACATGCCCATGGATCAGGCCTGGGCTAAAATTGAAACGATGACTGTGAACAGATCTGTTTTAACTGATGATGTTGATCCCCCTCCCCCTCGTGGTTTATGTGCTGTAGGTACAGCAGGAAAATCTGAATTGGATAAACTGAAGGATCAGGTGGCCGTGTTAGCCCCGAATCAAAAATCTGGAAGTTCTACTCAAGTTCAAAATGCTGAACCTATTTGTGGCTTTTGCCAAGGCCCACATCCTACTGATGCTTGTCAACAGGTGATGAACGAAAGCTGTAATTATGCGGGTGGATTTCAGAACCGACACCCCAATCTTTCTTATTCCAACAACAACGCTCTGAATTCACACCTATTAACCCAACCCCAGCAATTTAACCAACCAAGGCCTCAGCATTTCAACCCAAATTTTCAACCCCAGATTCTGCCCAGGCCAACACAAAATCAGAACTTCCAAAATTTCCAACAGCCCCAGACTCAGTTTGTTCCTAACCCAAACCAAGCCCAGAACCAGTGGAATCCACCTCCGTAGAAGCCCCCATCCAGACTTGAGAATATAATGACATAATTTATCTCTAGTCAGAAAGAGATAAACACACAGATGCAGGCTTCTATCAGAAACATGGAGACTCAGGTGACGCAGATGGCGAAGGAGCTTCAAAAAATAGATCAAAGGACTTTATCGAGTAACTCGGAAAAGAAGTCAATGCAAGGCTATCACATTAAAATCAGGAAAGGTTCTGGCAGGGCCACAGATTAAGGAATTGCAGGGGAGGGGGTCCTGGAAAAGAAAGTGTTGAGGAGAATCAGGGAACTGAGGAGGAAGGAGGAAAAGAAAAAGGAACTGAGACAGCTGATCTGACTGTTGGAGCTGATCTCAATGAAAAAACTGGTAAAGGTGAAGGTACAATTTCTGACCTTGCACCACAAAAATCTTTTGATAATAAAAAGTTCATGCCAAGGGTTCCATACCCGGCCAGACTTAAGAATAAAGAACAGGATCTTAAATTTGAAAAATTTCTGAAAAGGTTGCAAACAGTACAAATAACTATTCCTCTCATCGAATGATATCTGAAATGCCAGCATACGCTAAATTTCTGAAAGAATTAGTTTCAGGAAAAAGAAGAATTGAGAAGGAGGAACTGGTAGTTCTTAACAATACTTGCAGTGCTATCATCCAGCATAAGCTCCCCGAAAAGCAAGAAGATTCAGGGTTCAAGTATCAATGTCATGCCTTTAGCAATGGTGCAGCGCCTAAAGTTGGGAAAGATCGAGCCTGTCAGAATGAGGCTCCAGTTGGCTGACAGGTCCATTACAAAGCCCGTGGGCATCCTCAAGGACATCATAGTGAAGACTGGGAATATCTTATTCCCAGTAGATTTTGTGATACTGGACATAGAGGAGGATCTGGACATGCCATTGATCTTGGGGAGACAATTCCTCGCAACGGGCGGAGCACTGATTGATGCGAAAGCTGGGAAAGTAACATTGCGGGTCGATGAGGAGGAAGTTACGTTCGACATGGCACAATTGCATAAATACCCAGATGATGGGTTTTGTTCATCTAATTCTGTAATAGTTAGATCTGAGTGTGGAGAGGGAAAGAGCAATGACTCTGGATTTGAATTTGACTCTGGACATGTAATATCTGAGAATGGTGATGACAAGCAGGTACTGAAGCCTGCAGGCACGGAGCACGACTGCTGCAACGCCGTCTACTTTTCAGATCCCACTTCGGGGAGCGTAGAAGAGTTTGACGGCACACATTTCCATCAGGAGGATGGACAAGGCGCCTTTGAAGCAGAGGAGGCGGATCCTGCACCGAGGCAGGATTCGAAAGGTAAATCTAATTTTCCCCCGTCTAATTCTCGCAAATTACTCCCATCAGTGGAATGCCCACCAGAGCTTGAACTAAAAATTTTACCGGATCATCTCAAATATGCGTTTCTCACTGAATATAAAAAAGTTACCGGTAATTTTGTCAACTAAGCTGACACAAGAACAAGAAAACGCTCTGGTGGGAGTGCTTAAAAATATGTGCATGCAATCGGTTGGACCATTTCTGATATCAAATGAATAAGCCCTTCTGTCTGTATGCACAGGATTTTGATGGAGGAGGACTTTAAAATCTCACGCCAACCCCAACGAAGATTGAACCCACCGATGCTGGAAGTGGTAAGAAAAGAGGTTATCAAGCTCTTAGATGCTGGTATAATCTATCCTATCTCTGACAGCAAATGGGTCAGTCCCGTGCAGGTCGTTCCGAAGCGCGGTGGGATGTGTGTAACAAAAAATGAGCAAGGAGAGGAAATTGCGACGAGGCCAATCACTGGATGGAGAGTTTGCATTGAAACGGTGCTCGTCGGGGGCATTTCGGTAAAACGGTGCCCATCGGGTGGCCTGTCGGTAAAACGGTGCCCGTCGGGTGGCCTGTCAGTAAAACAGTGCCCGTCGAGTGGCCTGTCGGTAAAACGGTGCCCGTCGTGTGCATTTCGGAAAAACAGTGCCAGTCGGGTGGCCTGTCAGTAAAACGGTGCCCGTCGGTGGCCTGTCGGTAAAACGGTGCTCGTCGGGTGGCCTGCCAGTAAAACGGTGCCCGTCGGGTAGCCTGTCGGTAAAACGGTGCCCGTCGGGGGTATTTCAGTAAAACTGTGCCCGTCGGATGGCCTGTCGGTAAAACGGTGCCCATCGGGGGTATTTCGGTAAAACGGTACCGGTCGGGTGGCCAGTCAGTAAAACGGTGCCCGTTGGGTGGCCTGTCGGTAAAACGTTGCCCGTCGAGTGGCCTGTCGGTAAAACGGTGCGAGTCATGCGCATTTCGGAAAAACAGCGCTAGTCGGGTGGCCTGTCAGTAAAACGGTGCCCGTCGGTGGCCTGTCGGTAAAACGGTGCTCGTCGGGTGGCCTGCCAGTAAAACGGTGCCCGTCGGGTAGCCTGTCGGTAAAACGGTGCCCGTCGGGGGTATTTCGGTAAAACTGTGCCCGTCGGATGGCCTGTCGGTAAAACGGTGCCCGTCGGGGGTATTTCGGTAAAACGGTGCCCGTCGGGTGGCCTGTCAGTAAAACGGTGCCCGTTGGGTGGCCTGTCGGTAAAACGGTGCTCGTCGGGGGCATTTCGGTAAAACGGTGCCCATCGGGTGGCCTGTCGGTAAAACGGTGCCCGTCGGGTGGCCTGTCAGTAAAACAGTGCCCGTCGAGTGGCCTGTCGGTAAAACGGTGCCCGTCGGGGGTATTTCGATAAAACGGTGCCCGTCGGGTGGCCTGTCAGTAAAAGTGTGCCCGTTGGGTGGCCTGTCGGTAAAACAGTGCTCGTCGGGGGCATTTCGGTAAAACGGTGCCCATTGGGTGGCCTGTCAGTAAAACGGTGCCCGTCGGTGGTCTGTCGGTAAAACGGTGACCGTCGGGTTTATTTCGGTAATACCGTGCCCGTCGGGTGGCCTGTCGGTAAAACAGTGCCCGTCGGGTTTATTTCGGTAATACCGTGCCCGTCGGGTGGCCTGTCGGTAAAACGGTGCCCATCGGGGGTATTTCGGTAAAACGGTACCGGTCGGGTGGCCAGTCAGTAAAACGGTGCCCGTTGGGTGGCCTGTCGGTAAAACGTTGCCCGTCGAGTGGCCTGTCGGTAAAACGGTGCGAGTCATGCGCATTTCGGAAAAACAGCGCTAGTCGGGTGGCCTGTCAGTAAAACGGTGCCCGTCGATGGCATGTCGGTAATACGGTGCTCGTCGGGTGGCCTGTCAGTAAAACGGTGCCCGTCGGGTAGCCTGTCAGTAAAACGGTGCCCGTCGGGGGTATTTCGGTAAAACTGTGCCCGTCGGGTTGCCTGTCGGTAAAACGGTGCCCGTCGGGGGTATTTCGGTAAAACTGTGCCCGTCGGGTGGCCTGTCGGTAAAACGGTGCCCGTCGGGGGTATTTCGGTAAAACGGTGCCCGTCGGGTGGCCTGTCAGTAAAACGGTGCCCGTTCGGTGGCCTGTCGGTAAAACGGTGCTCGTCGGGGGCATTTCGGTAAAACGGTGCCCATCGGGTGGCCTGTCGGTAAAACGGTGCCCGTCGGGTGGCCTATCAGTAAAACAGTGCCCGTCGAGTGGCCTGTGGTAAAACGGTGCCCGTCGGGGGTATTTCGATAAAACGGTGCCCGTCGGGTGGCCTGTCAGTAAAAGTGTGCCCGTTGGGTGGCCTGTCGGTAAAACAGTGCTCGTCGGGGGCATTTCGGTAAAACGGTGCCCCTTGGGTGGCATGTCAGTAAAACGGTGCCCGTCGGGTGTATTTCGGTAATACTGTGCTCGTCGGGTGGCCTGTCGGTAAAACGGTGCCCATCAGGGGTATTTCGATAAAACGGTGCCGTTCGGGTGTCCTGTCAGTAAAACGATGCCTATTGGGTGGCATGTCGGTAAAACGGTGCCCATCGGGGTCATTTCGGTAAAACGGTGCCCATCGGGGTCATTTCGGTAAAATGGTGCCCGTCGGTGGCCTGTCGGTAAAACGGTGCTCGTCGGGTGGCCTGTCAGTAAAATGGTGCCCGTCGGGTGACCTGTCGGTAAAACGGTGCCCGTCGGGTGTATTTCGGTAATACTGTGCCCGTCGGGTGGCCTGTCGGTAAAACGGTGCCCATCGGGGGTATTTCGGTAAAACGGTACCGGTCGGGTGGCCTGTCAGTAACACGGTGCCCGTTGGGTGGCCTGTCGGTAAAATGGTGCCCGTCGAGTGGCCTGTCGGTAAAACGGTGCGAGTCGTGCGCATTTCGGAAAAACAGTGCTAGTCGGGTGGCCTGTCAGTAAAACGGTGCCCGTCGATGGCATGTCGGTAAAACGGTGCTCGTCGGGTGGCCTGCCAGTAAAACGGTGCCCGTCGGGTAGCCTGTCGGTAAAACGGTGCCCGTCGGGGGTATTTCGGTAAAACTGTGCCCGTCGGATGGCCTATTGGTAAAACGGTGCCCGTCGGGGGTATTTCGGTAAAACGGTGCCCGTCGGGTGTCCTGTCAGTAAAACGGTGCCCGTTCGGTGGCCTGTCGGTAAAACGGTGCTCGTCGGGGGCATTTCGGTAAAACGGTGCCCATCGGGTGGCCTGTGAGTAAAACGGTGCCCGTCGGGTGGCCTGTCAGTAAAACAGTGCCCGTCGAGTGGCCTGTGGTAAAACGGTGCCCGTCGGGGGTATTTCGATAAAACGGTGCCCGTCGGGTGGCCTGTCAGTAAAAGTGTGCCCGTTGGGTGGCCTGTCGGTAAAACAGTGCTCGTCGGGGGCATTTCGGTAAAACGGTGCCCCTTGGGTGGCCTGTCAGTAAAACGGTGCCCGTCGGTGGTCTGTCGGTAAAACGGTGACCGTCGGGTGGTCTGTCAGCAAAACGGTGCCCGTCGGTGGCGTGTACGTAAAACTGTGCCCGTCGGGTGGTCTGTCGGTAAAACGGTGCCCGTCGGGTTTATTTCGGTAATACCGTGCCCGTCGGGTGGCCTGTCGGTAAAACAGTGCCCGTCGGGTTTATTTCGGTAATACTGTGCCCGTCGGGTGGCCTGTCGGTAAAACGGTGCCCATCGGGGGTATTTCGGTAAAACGGTACCGGTCGGGTGGCCAGTCAGTAAAACGGTGCCCGTTGGGTGGCCTGTCGGTAAAACGTTGCCCGTCGAGTGGCCTGTCGGTAAAACGGTGCGAGTCATGCGCATTTCGGAAAAACAGCGCTAGTCGGGTGGCCTGTCAGTAAAACGGTGCCCGTCGATGGCATGTCGGTAAAACGGTGCTCGTCGGGTGGCCTGCCAGTAAAACGGTGCCCGTCGGGTAGCCTGTCGGTAAAACGGTGCCCGTCGGGGGTATTTCGGTAAAACTGTGCCCGTCGGATGGCCTGTTGGTAAAACGGTGCCCGTCGGGGGTATTTCGGTAAAACGGTGCCCGTCGGGTGGCCTGTCAGTAAAACGGTGCCCGTTCGGTGGCCTGTCGATAAAACGGTGCTCGTCGGGGGCATTTCGGTAAAACGGTGCCCATCGGGTGGCCTGTCGGTAAAACGGTGCCCGTCGGGTGGCCTGTCAGTAAAACAGTGCCCGTCGAGTGGCCTGTGGTAAAACGGTGCCCGTCGGGGGTATTTCGATAAAACGGTGCCCGTCGGGTGGCCTGTCAGTAAAAGTGTGCCCGTTGGGTGGCCTGTCGGTAAAACAGTGCTCGTCGGGGGCATTTCGGTAAAACGGTGCCCCTTGGGTGGCCTGTCAGTAAAACGGTGCCCGTCGGTGGTCTGTCGGTAAAACGGTGACCGTCGGGTTTATTTCGGTAATACCGTGCCCGTCGGGTGGCCTGTCGGTAAAACAGTGCCCGTCGGGTTTATTTCGGTAATACCGTGCCCGTCGGGTGGCCTGTCGGTAAAACGGTGCCCATCGGGGGTATTTCGGTAAAACGGTACCGGTCGGGTGGCCAGTCAGTAAAACGGTGCCCGTTGGGTGGCCTGTCGGTAAAACGTTGCCCGTCGAGTGGCCTGTCGGTAAAACGGTGCGAGTCATGCGCATTTCGGAAAAACAGCGCTAGTCGGGTGGCCTGTCAGTAAAACGGTGCCCGTCGATGGCATGTCGGTAATACGGTGCTCGTCGGGTGGCCTGTCAGTAAAACGGTGCCCGTCGGGTAGCCTGTCGGTAAAACGGTGCCCGTCGGGGGTATTTCGGTAAAACTGTGCCCGTCGGGTAGCCTGTCGGTAAAACGGTGCCCGTCGGGGGTATTTCGGTAAAACTGTGCCCGTCGGATGGCCTGTTGGTAAAACGGTGCCCGTCGGGGGTATTTCGGTAAAACGGTGCCCGTCGGGTGGCCTGTCAGTAAAACGGTGCCCGTTCGGTGGCCTGTCGGTAAAACGGTGCTCGTCGGGGGCATTTCGGTAAAACGGTGCCCATCGGGTGGCCTGTCGGTAAAACGGTGCCCGTCGGGTGGCCTATCAGTAAAACAGTGCCCGTCGAGTGGCCTGTGGTAAAACGGTGCCCGTCGGGGGTATTTCGATAAAACGGTGCCCGTCGGGTGGCCTGTCAGTAAAAGTGTGCCCGTTGGGTGGCCTGTCGGTAAAACAGTGCTCGTCGGGGGCATTTCGGTAAAACGGTGCCCCTTGGGTGGCATGTCAGTAAAACGGTGCCCGTCGGTGGTCTGTCGGTAAAACGGTGACCGTCGGGTGGTCTGTCAGCAAAACGGTGCCCGTCGGTGGCGTGTACGTAAAACTGTGCCCGTCGGGTGGCCTGTCGGTAAAACGGTGCCCGCCGGGTTTATTTCGGTAATACCGTGCCCGTCGGGTGGCCTGTCGGTGAAACAGTGCCCGTCGGGTTTATTTCGGTAATACCGTGCCCGTCGGGTGGCCTGTCGGTAAACGGTGCCCATCGGGGGTATTTCGGTAAAACGGTACCGGTCGGGTGGCCAGTCAGTAAAACGGTGCCCGTTGGGTGGCCTGTCGGTAAAACGTTGCCCGTCGAGTGGCCTGTCGGTAAAACGGTGCGAGTCATGCGCATTTCGGAAAAACAGCGCTAGTCGGGTGGCCTGTCAGTAAAACGGTGCCCGTCGGTGGCCTGTCGGTAAAACGGTGCTCGTCGGGTGGCCTGCCAGTAAAACGGTGCCCGTCGGGTAGCCTGTCGATAAAACGGTGCCCGTCGGGGGTATTTCGGTAAAACTGTGCCCGTCGGATGGCCTGTCGGTAAAACGGTGCCCGTCGGGGGTATTTCGGTAAAACGGTGCCCGTCGGGTGGCCTGTCGGTAAAACGGTGCCCATCAGGGGTATTTCGATAAAACGGTGCCGGTCGGGTGGCCTGTCAGTAAAACGATGCCTGTTGGGTGGCATGTCGGTAAAACGGTGCCCATCGGGGTCATTTCGGTAAAACGGTGCCCATCGTGGTCATTTCGGTAAAATGGTGCCCGTCGGTGGCCTGTCGGTAAAACGGTGCTCGTCGGGTGGCCTGTCAGTAAAATGGTGCCCGTCGGGTCACCTGTCGGTAAAACGGTGCCCGTCGGGTGTATTTCGGTAATACTGTGCCCGTCGGGTGGCCTGTCGGTAAAACGGTGCCCATCGGGGGTATTTCGGTAAAACGGTACCGGTCGGGTGGCCTGTCAGTAAAACGGTGCCCGTTGGGTGGCCTGTCGGTAAAACGGTGCCCGTCGGGTGGCCTGTCGGTAAAACAGTGCGAGTCGTGCGCATTTCGGAAAAACATTGCTAGTCGGGTGGCCTGTCAGTAAAACGGTGCCCGTCGATGGCATGTCGGTAAAACGGTGCTCGTCGGGTGGCCTGCCAGTAAAACGGTGCCCGTCGGGTAGCCTGTCGGTAAAACGGTGCCCGTCGGGGGTATTTCGGTAAAACTGTGCCCGTCGGATGGCCTGTTTGTAAAACGGTGCCCGTCGGGGGTATTTCGGTAAAACGGTGCCCGTCGGGTGGCCTGTCAGTAAAACGGTGCCCGTTGGGTGGCCTGTCGGTAAAACGGTGCTCGTCGGGGGCATTTCGGTAAAACGGTGCCCATCGGGTGGCCTGTCGGTAAAACGGTGCCCGTCGGGTGGCCTGTCAGTAAAACAGTGCCCGTCGAGTGGCCTTTGGTAAAACGGTGCCCGTCGGGGGTATTTCGATAAAACGGTGCCCGTCGGGTGGCCTGTCAGTAAAAGTGTGCCCGTTGGGTGGCCTGTCGGTAAAACAGTGCTCGTCGGGGGCATTTCGGTTAAACGGTGCCCCTTGGGTGGCCTGTCAGTAAAACGGTGTCCGTCGGTGGTCTGTCGGTAACACGGTGACCGTCGGGTGGTCTGTCAGCAAAACGGTGCCCGTCGGTGGCGTGTACGTAAAACTGTGCCCGTCGGGTGGCCTGTCGGTAAAACGGTGCCCGTCGGGTTTATTTCGGTAATACCGTGCCCGTCGGGTGGCCTGTCGGTAAAACGGTGCCCATCGGGGGTATTTCGGTAAAACGGTACCGGTCGGGTGGCCTGTCAGTAAAACGGTGCCCGTTGGGTGGCCTGTCGGTAAAACGGTGCCCGTCGAGTGGCCTGTCGGTAAAACGGTGCGAGTCATGCGCATTTCGGAAAAACAGTGCTAGTCGGGTGGCCTGTCAGTAAAACATTGCCCGTCGGTGGCCTGTCGGTAAAACGGTGCTCGTCGGGTGGCCTGCCAGTAAAACGGTGCCCGTCGGGTAGCCGGTCGGTAAAACGGTGCCCGTCGGGGTATTTCGGTAAAACTGTGCCCGTCGGATGGCCTGTCGATAAAACGTGCCCGTCGGGGGTATTTCGGTAAAACGGTGCCCGTCGGGTGGCCTGTCAGTAAAACGTTGCCCGTCGAATGGCCTGTCGGTAAAACGGTGCCCGTCGTATGCATTTCGGAAAAACAGTGCCTGTCGGGTGGCCTGTTAGTAAAATGGTGCCCGTCGGGTGGCCTGTAGGTAAAACGGTGCCCGTCAGGGGCATTTCTGTAAAATGTTGCCGTTCGGGTGGCCTGTCAGTAAGACGGTGCCCGTCGGTGGCCTGTCGGTAAAACGGTGCCCGTCGGGTGGCCTGTCAGTAAAACGGTGCCCGTCGGGGGTATTTCGATAAAACGGTGCCCATCGGGTGGCCTGTCGGTAAAACGGTACCCGTCGGGTGGCCTGTCGGTAAAACGGTGCCCGTCGGGGGTATTTCGGTAAAAGGGTGCCCGTCGGTAAAACGGTGCCCGTCGGGGGTATTTCGGTAAAACGGACCCCGTCGGGTGGGCTGTCAGTAAAAGGTGCCCGTCGGGTAGCCTGTCGGTAAAACGGTGCCCGTCGCTTGCATTTCGGTAAAACGGTGCCCGTCAGGTGGAATGTCTGTAAAACGGTGCCCATCGGGTGGCCTGTCGGTAAAACTGTGCCCGTCGGGGGTATTTCGGTAAAACAGTGCTCGTCGGGTGGCCTGTCGGTAAAACGGTGCCCATCGGGGGTATTTCGGTAAAACGGTGCCCGTCGGGTGGCCTGTCAGTAAAACGGTGCCCGTTGGGTGGCCTGTCGGTAAAACGGTGCTCGTCGGGGGCATTTCGGTAAAACGGTGCCCGTTGGGTGGCATGTCGGTAAAACGGTGCTCGTCGGGGGCATTTCGGTAAAACGGTGCCCAACGGGTGGCCTGTCGTAAAACGGTGCCCGTCGGGTGGCCTGTCAGTAAAACAGTGCCCGTCGAGTGGCCTGACGGTAAAACAGTGCCAGTCGGGTGGCCTGTCAGTAAAACGGTGCCCGTCGGGTGGCCTATCGCTAAAACGGTGCCCGTCGGGGGTATTTCGGTAAAACGGTGCCCGTCGGGTGGCCTGTCTGTAAAACGGTGCCCGTCGGGTAGCCTGTCGCTAAAACGGTGCCAGTCGGGGGCATTTCGGTAAAACGGTGCCCGTCGGGTGGCCTGTCTGTAAAACGGTGCCCATCGGGTGGCCTGTCGGTAAAACGGTGCCCGTCGGGTGGCCTGTCAGTAAAACAGTGCCCGTCGAGTGGCCTGTCGGTAAAACGGTGCCCGTCGGGCGCATTTCGGTAAAACAGTGCCAGTCGGGTGGCATGTCAGTAAAACGGTGCCCGTCGGTGGCCTGTCGGTAAAACGGTGCTCGTCAGGTGGCCTGTCAGTAAAACGGTGCCCGTCGGGTGGCCTGTCGGTAAAACGGTGCCCGTCGGGTGTATTTCGGTAATACTGTGCCCGTCGGGTGGCCTGTCGGTAAAACGATGCCCATCGGGGGTATTTCGGTAAAACGGTGCCGGTCGGGTGGCCTGTCAGTAAAACGGTGCCCGTTGGGTGGCCTGTCGGTAAAACGGTGCCCGTCGGTGGCCTGTCGGTAACACGGTGCCCGTCGGTGGCCTGTCGGTAAAACGGTGCCCGTCGGGTGGCCTGTCGGTAAAACAGTGCCCGTCGGGTGGCCTGTCGGTAAAACGGTGCCCGTCGGGTGTATTTCGGTAATACTGTGCTCGTCGGGTGGCCTGTCGGTAAAACGGTGCCCATCAGGGGTATTTCGATAAAACGGTGCCGGTCGGGTGGCCTGTCAGTAAAACGGTGCATGTTGGGTGGCATGCCGGTAAAACGGTGCCCATCGGGGTCATTTCGGTAAAACGGTGCCCATCGGGGTCATTTCGGTAAAATGGTGCCCGTCGGTGACCTGTCGGTAAAACGGTGCTCGTCGGGTGGCCTGTCAGTAAAATGGTGCCCATCGGGTGACCTGTCGGTAAAACGGTGCCCGTCGGGTGTATTTCGGTAATACTGTGCCCGTCGGGTGGCCTGTCGGTAAAACGGTGCCCGTCGGGTGGCCTGTCGGTAAAACGGTGCCCATCGGGGGTATTTCGGTAAAACGGTACCGGTCGGGTGGC
Organism: Hygrophila difformis; assembly: GCA_030278955.1. Lineage (NCBI taxonomy): Eukaryota > Viridiplantae > Streptophyta > Magnoliopsida > Lamiales > Acanthaceae > Hygrophila > Hygrophila difformis. The sequence continues at coordinate 40,656,380 of JAOANR010000008.1, read as the reverse complement.
CTGTCAGTAAAACGGTGCCCGTTGGGTGGCCTGTCAGTAAAACGGTGCCCGTCGAGTGGCCTGTCGGTAAAACGGTGCGAGTCGTGCGCATTTCGAAAAAACAGTGCTAGTCGGGTGGCCTGTCAGTAAAACGGTGCCCGTCGATGGCATGTCGGTAAAACGGTGCTCGTCGGGTGGCCTGCCAGTAAAACGGTGCCCGTCGGGTAGCCTGTCGGTAAAACGGTGCCCGTCGGGGGTATTTCGGTAAAACTGTGCCCGTCGGATGGCCTGTTGGTAAAACGGTGCCCGTCGGGGGTATTTCGGTAAAACGGTGCCCGTTGGGTGGCCTGTCGGTAAAACGGTGCTCGTCGGGGGCATTTCGGTAAAACGGTGCCCAACGGGTGGCCTGTCGTAAAACGGTGCCCGTCGGGTGGCCTGTCAGTAAAACAGTGCCCGTCGAGTGGCCTGACGGTAAAACAGTGCCAGTCGGGTGGCCTGTCAGTAAAACGGTGCCCGTCGGGTGGCCTATCGCTAAAACGGTGCCCGTCGGGGGTATTTCGGTAACACGGTGCCCGTCGGGTGGCCTGTCTGTAAAACGGTGCCCGTCGGGTAGCCTGTCGCTAAAACGGTGCCAGTCGGGGGCATTTCTGTAAAACGGTGCCCGTCGGGTGGCCTGTCTGTAAAACGGTGCCCATCGGGTGGCCTGTCGGTAAAACGGTGCCCGTCGGGCGCATTTCGGTAAAACAGTGCCAGTCGGATGGCATGTCAGTAAAACGGTGCCCGTCGGTGGCCTGTCGGTAAAACGGTGCTCGTCGGGTGGCCTGTCGGTAAAACGGTGCCCGTCGGGTGGCCTGTCGGTAAAACGGTGCCCAACGGGTGTGTTTCGGTAATACTGTGCCCGTCGGGTGGCCTGTCGGTAAAACGGTGCCCATCGGGGGTATTTCGGTAAAACGGTGCCGGTCGGGTGGCCTGTCAGTAATGCCCGTTGGGTGGCCTGTCGGTAAAACGGTGCCCGTCGGTGGCCTGTCGGTAAAACGGTGCCCGTCGGGTGGCCTGTCGGTAAAACGGTGCCCGTCGAGTGGCCTGTCGGTAAAACGGTGCCCGTCGGGTGTATTTCGGTAATACTGTGCTCGTCGGGTGGCCTGTCGGTAAAACGGTGCCCATCAGGGGTATTTCGATAAAACGGTGCCGGTCGGGTGGCCTGTCAGTAAAACGGTGCCTGTTGGGTGGCATGTCGGTAAAACGGTGCCCATCGGGGTCATTTCGGTAAAACGGTGCCCATCGGGGTCATTTCGGTAAAATGGTGCCCGTCGGTGGCCTGTCGGTAAAACGGTGCTCGTCGGGTGGCCTGTCAGTAAAATGGTGCCCGTCGGGTGACCTGTCGGTAAAACGGTGCCCGTCGGGTGTATTTCGGTAATACTGTGCCCGTCGGGTGGCCTGTCGGTAAAACGGTGCCCATCGGGGGTATTTCGGTAAAACGGTACCGGTCGGGTGGCCTGTCAGTAAAACGGTGCCCGTTGGGTGGCCTGTCAGTAAAACGGTGCCCGTCGAGTGGCCTGTCGGTAAAACGGTGCGAGTCGTGCGCATTTCGAAAAAACAGTGCTAGTCGGGTGGCCTGTCAGTAAAACGGTGCCCGTCGATGGCATGTCGGTAAAACGGTGCTCGTCGGGTGGCCTGCCAGTAAAACGGTGCCCGTCGGGTAGCCTGTCGGTAAAACGGTGCCCGTCGGGGGTATTTCGGTAAAACTGTGCCCGTCGGATGGCCTGTTGGTAAAACGGTGCCCGTCGGGGGTATTTCGGTAAAACGGTGCCCGTTGGGTGGCCTGTCGGTAAAACGGTGCTCGTCGGGGGCATTTCGGTAAAACGTTGCCCAACGGGTGGCCTGTCGTAAAACGTTGCCCGTCGGGTGGCCTGTCAGTAAAACAGTGCCCGTCGAGTGGCCTGACGGTAAAACAGTGCCAGTCGGGTGGCCTGTCAGTAAAACGGTGCCCGTCGGGTGGCCTATCGCTAAAAACGGTGCCCGTCGGGGGTATTTCGGTAACACGGTGCCCGTCGGGTGGCCTGTCTGTAAAACGGTGCCCGTCGGGTAGCCTGTCGCTAAAACGGTGCCAGTCGGGGGCATTTCGGTAAAACGGTGCCCGTCGGGTGGCCTGTCTGTAAAACGGTGCCCATCGGGTGGCCTGTCGGTAAAACGGTGCCCGTCGGGCGCATTTCGGTAAAACAGTGCCAGTCGGATGGCATGTCAGTAAAACGGTGCCCGTCGGTGGCCTGTCGGTAAAACGGTGCTCGTCGGGTGGCCTGTCGGTAAAACGGTGCCCGTCGGGTGGCCTGTCGGTAAAACGGTGCCCAACGGGTGTGTTTCGGTAATACTGTGCCCGTCGGGTGGCCTGTCGGTAAAACGGTGCCCATCGGGGGTATTTCGGTAAAACGGTGCCGGTCGGGTGGCCTGTCAGTAATGCCCGTTGGGTGGCCTGTCGGTAAAACGGTGCCCGTCGGTGGCCTGTCGGTAAAACGGTGCCCGTCGGGTGGCCTGTCGGTAAAACGGTGCCCGTTGAGTGGCCTGTCGGTAAAACGGTGCCCGTCGGGTGTATTTCAGTAATACTGTGCTCGTCGGGTGGCCTGTCGGTAAAACGGTGCCCATCAGGGGTATTTCGATAAAACGGTGCCGGTCGGGTGGCCTGTCAGTAAAACGGTGCCTGTTGGGTGGCATGTCGGTAAAACGGTGCCCATCGGGGTCATTTCGGTAAAACGGTGCCCATCGGGGTCATTTCGGTAAAATGGTGCCCGTCGGTGGCCTGTCGGTAAAACGGTGCTCGTCGGGTGGCCTGTCAGTAAAATGGTGCCCGTCGGGTGACCTGTCGGTAAAACGGTGCCCGTCGGGTGTATTTCGGTAATACTGTGCCCGTCGGGTGGCCTGTCGGTAAAACGGTGCCCATCGGGGGTATTTCGGTAAAACGGTACCGGTCGGGTGGCCTGTCAGTAAAACGGTGCCCGTTGGGTGGCCTGTCAGTAAAACGGTGCCCGTCGAGTGGCCTGTCGGTAAAACGGTGCGAGTCGTGCGCATTTCGAAAAAACAGTGCTAGTCGGGTGGCCTGTCAGTAAAACGGTGCCCGTCGATGGCATGTCGGTAAAACGGTGCTCGTCGGGTGGCCTGCCAGTAAAACGGTGCCCGTCGGGTAGCCTGTCGGTAAAACGGTGCCCGTCGGGGGTATTTCGGTAAAACTGTGCCCGTCGGATGGCCTGTTGGTAAAACGGTGCCCGTCGGGGGTATTTCGGTAAAACGGTGCCCGTTGGGTGGCCTGTCGGTAAAACGGTGCTCGTCGGGGGCATTTCGGTAAAACGTTGCCCAACGGGTGGCCTGTCGTAAAACGTTGCCCGTCGGGTGGCCTGTCAGTAAAACAGTGCCCGTCGAGTGGCCTGACGGTAAAACAGTGCCAGTCGGGTGGCCTGTCAGTAAAACGGTGCCCGTCGGGTGGCCTATCGCTAAAACGGTGCCCGTCGGGGGTATTTCGGTAACACGGTGCCCGTCGGGTGGCCTGTCTGTAAAACGGTGCCCGTCGGGTAGCCTGTCGCTAAAACGGTGCCAGTCGGGGGCATTTCTGTAAAACGGTGCCCGTCGGGTGGCCTGTCTGTAAAACGGTGCCCATCGGGTGGCCTGTCGGTAAAACGGTGCCCGTCGGGCGCATTTCGGTAAAACAGTGCCAGTCGGATGGCATGTCAGTAAAACGGTGCCCGTCGGTGGCCTGTCGGTAAAACGGTGCTCGTCGGGTGCGGTGCCTGTCGGTAAAACGGTGCCCGTCGGGTGGCCTGTCGGTAAAACGGTGCCCAACGGTGTGTTTCGGTAATACTGTGCCCGTCGGGTGGCCTGTCGGTAAAACGGTGCCCATCGGGGGTATTTTCGGTAAAACGGTGCCGGTCGGGTGGCCTGTCAGTAATGCCCGTTGGGTGGCCTGTCGTAAAACGGTGCCCGTCGGTGGCCCTGTCGGTAAAACGGTGCCCGTCGGGTGGCCTGTCGGTAAAAACGGTGCCCGTCGGGTGGCCTGTCGGTAAAACGGTGCCCGTCGGGTGTATTTCGGTAATACTGTGCTCGTCGGGTGGCCTGTCGGTAAAACGGTGCCCATCAGGGGTATTTCGATAAAACGGTGCCGGTCGGGTGGCCTGTCAGTAAAACGGTGCCTGTTGGGTGGCATGTCGGTAAAACGGTGCCCATCGGGGTCATTTCGGTAAAACGGTGCCCATCGGGGTCATTTCGGTAAAATGGTGCCCGTCGGTGGCCTGTCGGTAAAACGGTGCTCGTCGGGTGGCCTGTCAGTAAAATGGTGCCCGTCGGGTGACCTGTCGGTAAAACGGTGCCCGTCGGGTGTATTTCGGTAATACTGTGCCCGTCGGGTGGCCTGTCGGTAAAACGGTGCCCATCGAGGGTATTTCGGTAAAACGATACCGGTCGGGTGGCCTGTCAGTAAAACGGTGCCCGTTGGGTGGCCTGTCAGTAAAACGGTGCCCGTCGAGTGGCCTGTCGGTAAAACGGTGCGAGTCGTGCGTATTTCGAAAAAACAGTGCTAGTCGGGTGGCCTGTCAGTAAAACGGTGCCCGTCGATGGCATGTCGGTAAAACGGTGCTCGTCGGGTGGCCTGCCAGTAAAACGGTGCCCGTCGGGTAGCCTGTCGGTAAAACGGTGCCCGTCGGGGGTATTTCGGTAAAACTGTGCCCGTCGGATGGCCTGTTGGTAAAACGGTGCCCGTCGGGGGTATTTCGGTAAAACGGTGCCCGTCGGGTGGCCTGTCAGTAAAACGGTGCCCGTTCGGTGGCCTGTCGGTAAAACGGTGCTCGTCGGGGGCATTTCGGTAAAACGGTGCCCATCGGGTGGCCTGTCGGTAAAACGGTGCCCGTCGGGTGGCCTGTCAATAAAACAGTGCCCGTCGAGTGGCCTGTGGTAAAACGGTGCCCGTCGGGGGTATTTCGATAAAATGGTGCCCGTCGGGTGGCCTGTCAGTAAAAGTGTGGCCGTTGGGTGGCCTGTCGGTAAAATAGTGCTCGTCGGGGGCATTTCGGTAAAACGGTGCCTATTGGGTGGCCTGTCAGTAAAACGGTGCCCGTCGGTGGTCTGTCGGTAAAACGGTGCCCGTCGGGTGGTCTGTCAGCAAAACGGTGCCCGTCGGTGGCGTGTACGTAAAACTGTGCCCGTCGGGTGGCCTGTCGGTAAAACGGTGCCCGTCGGGTTTATTTCGGTAATACCGTGCCCGTCGGGTGGCCTGTCGGTAAAACGGTGCCCATCAGGGGTATTTCGGTAAAACGGTACCGGTCGGGTGGCCTGTCAGTAAAACGGTGCCTGTTGGGTGGCCTGTCGGTAAAACGGTGCCCGTCGAGTGGCCTGTCGGTAAAACGGTGCGCGTCATGCGCATTTCGGAAAAACAGCGCTAGTCGGGTGGCCTGTCAGTAAAACGGTGCCCGTCGGTGGCCTGTCGGTAAAACGGTGCTCGTCGGGTTGCCTGCTAGTAAAACGGTGCCCGTCGGGTAGCCAGTCGGTAAAACGGTGCCCGTCGGGAGTATTTCGGTAAAACTGTGTCCGTCGGATGGCCTGTCGGTAAAACGGTGCCCGTCGGGGGAATTTCGGTAAAACGGTGCCCGTCGGGTGGCCTGTCAGTAAAACGGTGCCCGTCGAGTGGCCTGTCGGTAAAACGGTGCCCGTCGTGTGCATTTCGGAAAACAGTGCCTGTCGGGTGGCCTGTTAGTAAAATGGTGCCCGTCGGTGGCCTGTCGGTAAAACGGTGCCCGTCGGGTGGCCTGTCAGTAAAACGGTGCCCGTCGGGTGGCCTGTCGGTAAAACGGTGCCCGTTGGGGGTATTTCGGTAAAACTGTGCCCGTCGGGTGGCCTGTCGGTAAAACGGTGCCCGTCGGGGGTATTTCGATAAAACGGTGCCCGTCGGGTGGCCTGTCAGTAAAAGTGTGCCCGTTGGGTGGCCTGTCGGTAAAACAGTGCTCGTCGGGGGCATTTCGGTAAAACGGTGCCCATTGGGTGGCCTGTCAGTAAAACGGTGCCCGTCGGTGGTCTGTCGGTAAAACGGTGCCCGTCGGGTGGTCTGTCAGCAAAACGGTGCCCGTCGGTGGCGTGTCCGTAAAACTGTGCCCGTCGGGTGGCCTGTAGGTAAAACGGTGCCCGTCCGGGGGCATTTCTGTAAAATGGTGCCCGTCGGGTGGCCTGTCAGTAAGACGGTGCCTGTCGGTGGCCTGTCGGTAAAACGGTGCCTGTCGGGTGGCCTGTCGGTAAAACGGTGCCCGTCGGGGGTATTTCGATAAAACGGTGCCCGTCGGGTGGCCTGTCGGTAAAACGGTACCCGTCGGGTGGCCTGTCGGTAAAACGGTGCCCGTCGGGGGTATTTCGGTAAAACGGTGCCCGTCGGGTGGCCTGTCGGTAAAACGGTGCCCGTCGGGGGTATTTCGGTAAAACGGACCCCGTCGGGTGGCCTGTCAGTAAAAGGTGCCCGTCGGGTAGCCTGTCGGTAAAACGGTGCCCGTCGCTTGCATTTCGGTAAAACGGTGCCCGTCAGGTGGCCTGTCTGTAAAACGGTGCCCATCGGGTGGCCTGTCGGTAAAACTGTGCCCGTCGGGGGTATTTCGGTAAAACTGTGCTCGTCGGGTGGGCTGTCGGTAAAACGGTGCCCATCGGGGGTATTTCGGTAAAACGGTGCCCGTCGGGTGGCCTGTCAGTAAAACGGTGCCGTTGGGTGGCCTGTCGGTAAAACGGTGCTCGTCGGGGGCATTTCGGTAAAACGGTGCCCATCGGGTGGCATGTCGGTAAAACGGTGCCCGTCGGTGGCCTGTTGGAAAACGGTGCCTGTCGGTGGTCTGTCTGTAAAACGGTGCCCGTCGTGTGCATTTCGGAAAAACAGTGCCAGTCGAGTGGCCTGTCAGTAAAACGGTGCCCGTCGGTGGCCTGTCGGTAAAATGGTGCTCGTCGGGTGGCCTGTCAGTAAAACGGTGCCCGTCGGGTGGCCTGTCGGTAAAACGGTGCCCGTCGTGTGCATTTCGGAAAAACAGTGCCAGTCGGGTGGCCTGTCAGTAAAACGGTGCCCGTCGGTGGCCTGTCGGTAAAACGGTGCTCGTCGGGTGGCCTGTCAGTAAAACGGTGCCCGTCGGGTGGCCTGTCGGTAAAACGGTGCCCTTCGGGGGTATTTCGATAAAACTGTGCCCGTCGGGTGGTCTGTCAGTAAAAGTGTGCCCGTTGGGTGGCCTGTCGGTAAAACGGTGCTCGTCGGGGGCATTTCGGTAAAACGGTGCCCATTGGGTGGCCTGTCAGTAAAACGGTGCCCGTCGGTGGCCTGTCGGAAAACGGTGCCTGTCGGTGGTCTGTCGGTAAAACGGTGCCCGTCGTGTGCATTTTGGAAAAACAGAGCCAGTCGGGTGGCCTGTCAGTAAAACAGTGCCCGTCGGTGGCCTGTCGGTAAAATGGTGCTCGTCTGGTGACCTGTCAGTAAAACGGTGCCCGTCAGGTGGCCTATCGATAAAACGGTGCCCGTCGGGGGTATTTCGGTAAAACAGTGCCCGTCAGGTGGCCTGTCTGTAAAACGGTGCCCGTCGGGTAGCCTGTCGGTAAAACGGTGCCCGTCGGGGGTATTTTCGGTAAAACTGTGCCCGTCGGATGGCCTGTTGGTAAAACGGTGCCCGTCGGGGGTATTTCGGTAAAACGGTGCCCGTCGGGTGGCCTGTCAGTAAAACGGTGCCCGTTCGGTGGCCTGTCGGTAAAACGGTGCTCGTCGGGGGCATTTCGGTAAAACGGTGCCCATCGGGTGGCCTGTCGGTAAAACGGTGCCCGTCGGGTGGCCTGTCAATAAAACAGTGCCCGTCGAGTGGCCTGTGGTAAAACGGTGCCCGTCGGGGGTATTTCGATAAAACGGTGCCCGTCGGGTGGCCTGTCAGTAAAAGTTTGCCCGTTGGGTGGCCTGTCGGTAAAATAGTGCTCGTCGGGGGCATTTCGGTAAAACGGTGCCCATTGGGTGGCCTGTCAGTAAAACGGTGCCCGTCGGTGGTCTGTCGGTAAAACGGTGCCCGTCGGGTGGTCTGTCAGCAAAACGGTGCCCGTCGGTGGCGTGTACGTAAAACTGTGCCCG
>JAOANR010000008.1:40592540-40647794 GCA_030278955.1 Hygrophila difformis | reverse complement strand
AAGGAATAAGGGCAAATACCCTAGAAATCAAAAAGGCTTGAGAATTAAGAACCAATGGGTTGTGAAAAGGTCATATGACAGTTGTTGTGCTTTATGTCTCTACTCAACAGCATAGCTCATTGTTGAAAGGTTGTGTCAACATCAGCATTACAATGAATATGTGTACAAAAATTCAAATCTGTTGTAACAAACTTTGCCACGTCAGCATCCCTTTTGTCTTTCTTGTCGCCAGCTTGCGTTGTTCATGAGTCGTAGTGACAACTAGAACAAACGTTGATCATGTTCACAACACACGGCTCAAAAAACCTAACAATCCTCCCCTTTGTGGATATGATCAACTAAAACGATTCACGATGTTCATGATCAATAAAATCATATCGTCTTTGACTATCAATTCTCCCCCCTTTTTGGTATGACCATTCAACAATAACTTCTTTGCCTTTTTCGGGATGTTTTCCACAGTAGTTGAGACAACATGAAATCATCAGTAGGATATTCATCTGGTGTTTCTCCCCTTTCTTTAAGGCATCAGTTTCTTCTTTCCAATTAAATCAAACTCATCATTTATACTCCACCTTGCATGTGGATTTCTCCCCCTTTATGCCATCATCTTTTCCATGATGTTCTGCTTTAGTAGCTCAAATGTACCATCTCCCTGTCGATTGGATCGGGCCAATCAAATATAAATACTTTGTAATTCAGGCCCCAAACTCAACATGGTGCTAAGGTGAGTGGCACAATCCCATGTTCTCTCTTTGCTCTTCAAGCTTTTCTCTATCAGGGTGACTTAACCAGATAGTTTGCTCGTTTTTCAGACAACATGCGTTGCGCATCTTTAATCTGATTTTCGCCAAGGCAATTGCTTTGTGACTTCTTTGGAACCCAAACACTTCTCAGCTTAATCTTCTTGTGCAATTCTTTAGTAGGCCAGACAACAGGATGACCATTAATCAAATCCTTTGCAATCCTAAAACATTCATCAGTTGTATGTCTTGGCAACTTGCAATAATCACAGCCCTTCTGTTCCTAAAACTTCTAAATACATCTTTCCTTATAGATCTTTCTGACTCGTCGATCAGTTGTTTCAACAACCTTTTTACCACTTCAGCAACTTTTGCTACAAACACCTTTTGATTTCTCATGGGGATGATTTTTAGTCAAGAAATCCTCCACTCACAAACTTAGTCTCAGATAGAGTGGTTGAAAACTGATATTCAATTCCAGTTTGATCCTTGTAAGACTTTTCCATTGACAAGACTTCATTGAGCTTCTCTTTTCATTTCACCATTCTTTCCAACTTATGAACCTTTTCTTGAAGATCTTGAGAGCCTTTCTTTCATACTTCTTACTCTTCAATCAACACCTCTTTCTCCTTGATGAAATGCCTTTATCTTTGATCAATTCAGCTTTTTCTTTCATCAAAATCTTCAATAATATCCTTGTATGCCAGATTATCCTCTTGAAGTACATCTTTCTCTTTTAATACTTGATCATATAGGAAATTCTGATGTCAGCAAGTTTTTCCAACAACTTTTTTTCTCCTTTACAATTGATTTGAATATTTCCCTGAGCTCTTCAAATGCAGTAACAAGCATCTCAAAGTCTGCTTCACTTTTGAAATGCATCAGCGAAATCTTTGTATTTGCTCTGTTGTTTTTCGGTTGTTCCACATCGCCAACACTACTGTGAGTAACTTTATGAGAACTATGATTCTGGAGCTTCCCTTTCTTGCTCATCTTTTAGATCAAGCTCAGCTAACCTTAGAGCCCCCACTCTAATACCACTTTACAGGTCCCGGTGAATATAAACAACAGAACCTGAAAACCGTTGTTGATGTGAGTGATGTCACAACAACCAACTAACAATCGCAGATTATCGCAAGGCAGTAAGTAAATAAAGGGTATAAAGTAAGCAACACACAAAGCATTTGTTGAGGCCAATTCAATTACCAGATCTATATCCGGGGGACACCAATCCAGGCACTTCACTAACTCCCAATGGCTTACAGAAAGCCCTCTGTTACAATCTTTCACACCCTTTCACAAAAGGACTCCAACTCTCTAGAATCACCCTCTAGACAGAACAGACTGTTGTGCCACCGCTGTCACAACATCTGCCAGACAACCGCCGATCATAAAATATTAAGCTCTCAAAACCCAAATCACAGTTTCAGCTCACAACCATTTTTCCAAGATATAACTTACATCAATACAAGAAAATGGAGATTTAAATGATAAAGACTCTCTATCAAAATGACATAAATAATACCACAATCAGCAAGTCATTTTAACAGCAGGAAACACAGCAGCAGCAGCAACTTTCAGAATGCATTTCCATGGTTGTTTCCCAATCTCTTCAGTCTTGCTCTCTCAGATTCTCTCTAAAGATTTGAAAGCTCAAACAACTAAAGAATATATCAAGTGCATCAGGTTGTTTGAAACTTTCACTCACATAAGCACAAGAGTCATGGAGAAAATCCTCTCTACTACATCGTTCTACCTCCACAAAATGAATTCCCACAAAATTATTGATGATAATACCTGTTGAATCCGTGGAGAGCAGAATACATTTTGTCCTTGTGTCAGATCACTGAAAATATTGTTGGAGAGCAGGCATGTACTTCTGTCCTTTTGTCCTTTCCCAACTGCAGCAGCACTCCTTGTAGAAGGATTATTTCAACATCAGAGTGACAACGAGCATCTGCAAAACCTTTAAAAAAAATATCCCAACAATCTCCCCCAAGAATAGCAGCAACATTTTGATGTTTTCTTCATTCGGCTCAGGGTGTTCTTCAGTCGTCATAATGGCTTCTCCTTGCAGATTTTTCCTTCTTCAGTTCAAGCTTTCATCTCCTTCAAGAATGGTTTTCTCTCAACTTTGATTCTTCATTCACTTCACTCTCTCTTGTGCTCAATTTACCAGGAATAAGGGCAATTACATTAGAAATTTAAAAAAAAAAGGCTCGAGTATTAAGACCTAATGGGCTGTGAAAAGCGCCATATGACAGCTATTGTACTTTTTGTCTCTACTCAACAGCACAGCTTGTTGTTGAAAAGTTGCATCAACATCAGCGTAACGACAAATATGTGTATAAAAGTTCAAATCTGTTGTAACAAACTTTGCCACTGTAAAACCCCGGTTTTTTATCACCCAGGTCGGGATGTCACGGCCACACCTCCCTAGTAAGACACGGTTTCTCCGACTTACTAAAGAGATGCAAGGCTAGGTATTTCAGTATTTAAAATATTCAAAACATTTGCAAACAGCCCATACAATATAAATTCGAAATTAACAATATCATAAATACAGCGGAAAATAATATCTAAATATAATATTGCAGCGGAAGATGTAAATAGGACCAACATGGTCAAAAACACGGGTTAAACAGGCCCGTTCATACTATAGTCTAATGCAAAAATTTAAACAAAATAAATGTTCCCAAAAATCCCATGCATGTAGTGCCCATCGCTCATTCCACATACTCTGTAAGAAAAAAAAAATAAAATGGTTTGGTCAGCACAACTTGCTGAGTAAGTTAACACAGACATGATCGTAGGGTTTAAAAGCCATTAATTTAACATTTAATTAAAACATGATAATAATAAATCACATATAATTTAATTTAATTTGACTAACTAACCAATTTGCACAATTTAATTCATGGCTCCATTTAACAACACATTTCACCACGATTTAAAATAAAGACCATAATTAATTTAAATAAAGCATTTAAATAATTTAAATGGACAATAATAACAAATAATTTAATTTATTTCCCATTTACACCCAGATTTAGTAATTTCAAGTATTTCACGATTGCATTGCAATCTCGTCAAGTTTAGCCGGTAGCCCGGCGGCCGCAACCGTATCCGCCATACCCAGTACCACTCCGGAGCCTCGAGAAACCCATGTGGATATTCTCAAGAGTGTAGGCCCTTTTCTCGTGCCGTTTTGGCAATGTATCTCAATTTCCGTGCGGGGTCACCATCGTCCATAAAGGCACGAAGTGAATAGTTAGGGGGCAACCCTGCAGAGCACTCACCCCTAATTTTAATTGATCAAGTTTGTAAGGGGGATTTATTTCCAAAATTCTGATTTCACTTAGTTTATTTAAAAAGAGATTTCGACTCGTTTTAACCTTAAAGGCTAATTTCACCGTTTCAACAAGATATCAAGATTTGACTCCGGTAAACCACTGTTTACTCTAAAATTCATTAAAAATCCGATTTGAGTCCGAAAATTCTAACTTTTACCAGTGACTCGAAAACACAGAGATGAACAAGTTTTGTGTTTTAACTTTTTCGATCCGAGTTATGGAAATAGGTCAATAACGTCAAGTTTCGTCATATCAATAATCTGTCCGAATTTAACACACAGCAGTTTCAAAGTGTCGAGATCTACCATAGCAAATGAACTCCAAATTTGATGAAATTTTACAGAGACCTTCCTAAGACAATTATCTACAACTTTCATGTTCGGCTAAAGATCTGAATCGGCCTAGAACCATAATCAAAAACGCCTACAAGCTCGGACCTATTTTCTGCCAAGATTTCAAGATTCAATTTTTAAACAGTTCGGTTCGGGGTTGATTTCATATATCAGAAACATCACGAAAAATTCTGAAAATTTTACAGGAGATAGATCTAAGCCTTAGAAACATTTTTTGTGTTTTAAGTTTTCTCGTTTGAAGAATTTTAAGAGTTCGAAAAAATCGTGCAAAAACGCTGCGCCGGTAAAGATTTCGTGTTGACAGATTTTTGAATTCTTGGTTAAACCTTTAGATTAAAGTGTTTTAATTACTCCCAAAACCATGTAAGTATTAACTTACAGATTTACAGTCGTCCGGGTTCGTCGATTCGGAGGCGTGGCTTCCAGTCCACCGTTTATCTCCTCGGTTTGTCGGGTTCTCGTTCTAGATCTGATTCGGGGTGTAGGAAAGAAAAAGACTAAGTTAGGGTTCGTTTTTTAATAAAAAACGTGAAGAAATGAACGGATCAGAACTTACCACGATGAGAGAAGACTCCGAATTCGTCCAAACAGTCCTTCGCTTGGTTTCGTGCCTCCGACGACTCCGGGATTAGGGTTTTCGAACGTATAGAGAGTATGAAGTGTTTGAAAAGGGTTCGGGATGGAGTTGGACGTCTATTTATAGAGGTAAGGGACCTAGGGGACGTCTACGGTCAGCCTGCTAAGAGTCTTGAGCCGAAAGGGATGCAACCGAAGTCGAAAAATCCGGATTCGGGCGAGAGAATCTCGCCGTGGCCGTTTCTGCCAACTGGCGCGGGATTGGCGCGCCCTATGCCCATACAGCGCACGGCCACCGCGCGGCTCACGCCTGGACTTCGGTCCAGGCGGGTCGTGCGATCCGTCGTGCTTTTTCTCCTCTCTTTCAGACTTCTATCCCTCTATGTTCTCGAATTCCGATTTTCGGGGTATCTTCGGGCTCCAAATTTATGTTTGGACAAGAGTTCTCGAGTCCATTGGTGTCGGGTATACGGGAACCCGATATTTGATTAAATCGTCTTTTGGCTTTACGGGTATTGGAAATTAAATTCCACTTCCCATTTCCTTATTTACGTATTATGTTTATTTATTTATTTATTTTATGTTGCAAAATTCTGGGGTATTACAGTCTATCATCCTTAAGAATCAACTTCGTCCTCGAAGTTGTGTTTCGGCTTTTCTCGTGCTAAGGACTTTCCGATTGTTTTATTAATTTGTGACTGAACTTCGAATTAAAACTTCTAAGCTGCCTACGTACCCTGTGAAGGGATCAAGCCATAACGTAGTTCAAAACAATTTGAATTTGTTTGCTCGTTTACAAAAGTACACGAAAAATACGCGGTAAAATACGAAAAAATACGCATGTCACACCGCGTATTACATCCTCTTCCCCTTAAGATTGCAGTTATGTCCCCATAACTGTGTCTGTGTCGGTGTCGGTTTGGAACAGTGTCGGGTAACGCTCTCTCATGTCGGATTCTAATTCCCAAGTCGCGATTTCACTTTCATGGTTTGACCAAAGAACCTTGACCATCTTGACGGTTTTTATTCCTCGTTACTCGCTCCTTAACGTCGAGAATTCGCACTGGGACTTCTTCGTAAGTCAGATCGTCATCGAGTTCAATCACTTTCGGCTGAAGTACATATGTCGGGTCCGGCACATACTTCTTTAGTTGTGAGACATGGAAGACGTTATGAACTCGATCTAATTGTGGCGGTAAAGCCAGTCGATAGGCCAAATTTCCGACTCGTTCTAGAATTTCGTAAGGTCCTATGTATCGAGGACTCAACTTTCCTCGTTTGCCAAAGCGCATCACCCCTTCATGGGTGATATCTTAGCATGACCCTATCTCCCACTTGAAATTCTAGGTCTCGTCGTCTCACGTCAGCATAACTCTTCTGACGGTCTTGAGCGGCTCTCATTTTTCCTTGAATCACCTTGATTTGTTGAGCCATGTCTTCGATAAGTTGTGGTCCCACTACCACCGACTTATCGTTTTCTTCCCAGCTCAACGGGCTTCGGCACCTTCGTCCATACAACGCCTCGAATGGTGCCATGCCGATGCTAGCATGGTAGCTATTATTATAGGAAAACTCAATTAAAGGTAAATGAGATTCCCAATTTCCCTTAAACTCCAACACGCATGCTCTCAGCATGTCTTCTAGTGTTTGGATAGTTCTTTCGGTTTGTCCATCTGTCATCGGGTGGAATGCAGTGCTCATTTTGATTTGAGTACCGAGAGCTTTTTGTAACTCCGTCCAAAAATGAGAGACTAATCTACTGTCTCTATCAGAAATGATATCATGCGGTACTCCATGTCGTCGCACCACATTATCAATGTAGGCTCGGGCCAATTGGTCCATAGTCCACGTGTCTTTCATTGGGATAAATATGGCCGTCTTCATTAGCCTATCCACAATCACCCAAATCTTGTTCATGCCTTTAGGTGATCGCGGTAATCCCGAGACAAAGTCCATTGTGATGCTGTCCCACTTCCAACTTGGAATTTCTAGTGGTTGCATCAACCCTAAGGGTTTATGTCGCACTGCCTTAACCTTTTGGCAGGTGAGACATTTCGCCACGAAGTCTGCCACTTCCTTCTTCATTCCCGGCCACCAATAGATCTTCTTCAGATCTTTGTAAAGTTTGTCACCTCCGGGATGCACTGAATATGGCTTGTTGTGCCCTTCCTCCATCAATCTTTGCTTCAATTCGGCACACTTCTGAGGCACACACCATCTTCCTTTAAAGCGGATGCTTCCATCCTCGTGGATAGCAAATCCTATTGCCTTACCCTCGGCAATGTACCCCTTTATCTTCTCCAATTTCGCGTCGTCCGGTTGAGCGAGCCTAATCTCGTCCAATATCGGGGTTTCTATGATCATCGCATTGATCATTCCATTTACTGTGCCCGGATGCACAAGTTCCACATCCAATCTCGCCAAATCCATGTACAATGCCGCCGGAATTACCAACGAGTTTGTCACGTGTTGGGTCTTCCGGCTTAGGGCATCGGCTACCGCATTCACCTTTCCCTCATGGTAGGATATCCCCAAATCGTAGTCCTTAATAAGTTCCAACCACCTTCGCTGTCTCAGATTCAACTCCTTCTGAGTGAATATATACTTCAAGCTCTTATGGTCGGTGAACATTCGACACTTTCGCCCGTAGAGATAATGTCTCCATATCTTTAGAGCGAAAATGACCGCTGCCAACTCCAGGTCGTGTGTCGGGTAATTCTTCTCGTGAGGTTTCAGTTGGCGTGAAGCATATGCTACGACCCTCGAGTCTTGCATCAAGACGCAACCTAGACCTTCATTCGAAGCATCGCTATAAACTTCGAAGTCACCATTCTCTGATGGTAACGTCAATACGGGTGTGGTTGTGAGTCGTTTCTTCAACTCCTGAAACGCAGTCTCACACTCCTCTGTCCACTCGTATTTCACTCCTTTCTTCAGTAGCTGGGTCAAAGGACGTGCAATCCTTGAAAAGTCCTTCACGAACCGTCTATAATACCCAGCCAATCCAAGGAAACTCCTTATTTCCGTTGGACTCGTCGGCACTGCCCACTCTGTTACGGTAGAAACTTTTGCCGGATCCACTGATACTCCATCAGCGGATACTATGTGTCCGAGAAATGCTACTTCTTTCAACCATAAATCGCATTTCGACAACTTGCCTTATAATTGGTTCCTTCGCAAGATCCCTAACACGGTGTAAGTGTTGGGCATGCGCTTCCTCGCTCTTCGAGTAGATCAGGATGTCGTCAATGAACACTACGATGCACTGATCTAACAATTCTCGAAGCACGTTGTTGATGAGGTTCATGAACATGGCCGGAGCATTTGTTAATCCGAAGGATAACACTGTGAACTCGTAGCGGCCATATCGCGTTCGAAACGCCGTCTTCGGAATGTCTCTCTCGGCGATCCTCAATTGATGATACCCAGATCGCAAATCGTCTTCGAGAATACTGAAGCTCCCTTCAGTTGATCAAATAGATCCTCAATTCTCAGCAGGGGGTACTTGTTTTTGATGGTCACTTGATTTAGTCCCCGGTAATCTATGCAAAGACGTAGTCCTCCGTCTTTCTTCTTGACGAATAAAACCGGTGCTCCCCAGGGGGAAGTACTCGGCCTTATATATCCTTTTCCTAACAGCTCCTCGAGTTGTTCCTTTAACTCCTTCATTTCTAGTGGTGCCATCCGGTACGGAGCTTTTGAGACAGGCTCTGTCCCCGGAATGAGATCTATAGTGAATTCAAGATCTCTCTCAGGTGGCATGCCCGGAACGTCTTCAGGAAACACGTCCGGGTATTCTCTTACCACTGGAATGCTGTCAACCTTGTTCTCTTCCGCCTCAAGGTGGTGCACGTAACACGCATATAGCTCATACCCCTTACGCATCTAGTTACTTAGTTTGAGTGCACTAACGATTTTGTTACTCTTGTTAGGGGGCTGAGAGTAAAAGATAACTCTCTTTCCCTACTTTTTGACAGGGTGATCTTTTTCTTCTGGCATTCGATCACCGCCTTATACTGGGATAACCAATCCATCCCCAGTATAATGTCAAAGTCTCTTAAGTTAAATTCTACTAAGTTCGCGAAGAATTCTACGTTCTTGATTACTATAGGAATTTCGTTATATCGTTTAGAGCAAGATACTACTTCTCCTGAAGGCAATTGAATTCCTAAGCTAATTCTCTCGCACTTTGGTAGATCTAACTCAGGCACTATTATTGATGCTATAATTGAGCAACTAGCTCCAGAATCAAATAGAACTCTAAGGGGTGTATTCAAGACATGAAATGTACCTGCCATCACTTCTCCTTGTGCAGGCACGTCCGCTTGGTCACGTTGAGCCTCCTCATAGGGCGTCCTGGATTGCCCTGCTGATTCGGATTCGTCTGCTGATTTTGTTGTTGGTTTTGATTCTGAGGTGGTGGAGGTCGTTGGTTCTGGTTCTGATTCGGCGGCCTAAATTGATTTTGAGGGGGTCTATACCCCTGATTGTTCCCATTCCGCCCGTTTTGATTTTGAGGTTGTTCCGGCCCCGTGACCAAGTCTTCCCTCTTCGTTATGTTCTCGATCCTCGTTCAGCAATCCCGGCGAACGTGGCCCATTCGACCACATCGGAAGCACGCGCTCTGTTGAGGGCATCCCCTCGACAGATGGGGTCGTCCACATCTCGGGCAGGGTGGTACTAAACCTCCCTGGTCGAACCTTCTTCCATCATTTGACTGTTGTGGCCTATTCGGCCCTCCTCGTCGCTCATTTCTTCCCGTATTGTTCTCGCCTCTCGCGTCCCGGTTTCTCTTGTCTTGGGGGCCCCGGCTGGACTCCCCACTCACTCTTCTTTTCAGTTGTTGTACCCGCGCTACTGCCACAGCGCGGTCGTACACAGCTTGCAGATCGAGGTAGTGTACCCCCGCGATCACCTCGCGAACGGACAGGTTCAGTCCCATCTCGAACTTTTGTGCTTTCTCCGCATCCGTGGGTACTAGCCTTTGTGCGAACCTCACCAGCTCCTTGAATCGAGTGTAGTATTCTTGCACAGTCTGACCTCCTTGCTTCAGCGACAGGAACTCCTCGTACATCGTTGCTTTGGTACTCAGGTGATAGAATCGATCCGTGAGCAGCTCCATCATTTCCGCCCATGAGTAGGGCTCGTCGTCCTCAGTCAGTTTGGCTTGTGTCGCCTGCCACCAGTTGTCCGCTTCGCCTCCCAAGTAGAACGAAGCGACGTGCACTCTCTCTTCTTCCGGACACTTGACTGCTCCCATGATGAGAGGTAATTTGTGATGGATTCTTTCTCATTCCTCTTTTTTATACCGCATCAAAGATTCGGTTGTCGTCATCAAATAAATTTATAGCCCAGATGTGAGTTCTGGGTCGATCCACAGGGAGTTATAGGATATTATTTCATCCTTTGACATATGTATCTCATTAGCTTGTTTTAGTTTTGATGAAGAATAAGTTTTAATAATAGTAAGATGAATAAATAAAATAAATTGGCAGGATGGAAGATAAGAGATGAAGAGAAAATGACAGATTAAATATATTATATGGAAGCATATAATTCTTGCATCATTCTAATAATAAAATAATATGCATGATGTTATAAAGATTTTTTTTAAAATTCATATTCATCTCCCGACGCAATATAAATAGAATGACTGATTGAACTATGTTTTCTGTTCCTTCCCAGGATACTTCAAAACATAAAAATTTATTCAACACTATCTCCCGATTTATGTGTTGAATATAATAATATGCAATCACCAACCTGTAAAATAAACAACTCAATCCATCTTAAGGAATCTCCCGATTTCTACTTAAGATTGGATTTTAAGAAAACATCATTTATGACAAGACAGAAATAAAATAATTGATGATAGAGCAATTTCATTAAATTCATTTTTATCTTGTGATATGAAGGACTGCGCACATCCATTCATTCATCACAGATTTTTGCCCAAGTGCCTTCTCCCGAAATCCACTTGAATTCAGATCCATATTTATCCTACAAAAATTCCCAATAAAGGTACTAGAATGCATTCTAAAATTATCCTATACATTCTTCCGATCTGCATAAGAACTATATCAATATATGAATCTGAAAATTGAGTGATAAATAAAGTTGCTTCATGTCTCAAATATAATTATACAATCTTATCATGTCAAAATAATAAACTGTTGGATGCAAACAATATATTCATTGATAAGAATAATTCAATTTCCAGGAACATGATAAAGAAATCATCATCTAATATAATCAAGGAGTTCCAGAAACATGTAATTCATGTATCAGTTCCAACCGACATATGAATGTACTGATGGAACTTTCCTCTTAATAAATTTTGTTGAAAATTGAACTATACATACGGATATATACATACTTCCATACAGCAGCGAGAAAAAGAGAAGAAAGGAGGAAACACTTCAATTTTCCCAAATCTCAAGCGATTCCTTCTTTCTCTCCTACCGCATCTTCTTGTTCTTTGCTTACGCGTCTCTGTTCTTTGCCCTACGTATTCTCTTTTTTTGTATGTCGTCGATCTCCTTTTCTGATGAGGTTTATGATTTTTGGGCCGGTTAAAAGTCAAGAGTCGCATCTAATCTTTTAAAATCGTCAGCAGATTTGAATCCAAAGTCAATAAAAATCGAATCTCTCAAATTTAGTAACTGTTAGACTTGGCACAATTTTGTGCTATCCCTGGAGTTTTGGCGCACTCGATCAGTTCGTGCCAAAGCTGTGCTGAATTTTGAGAAGTCTTCATTCATCCAACTTTTTGACTCATGCTTTCTTGGCCTCCTCTCTTTTTGTCCTGCAATAATTATTTAAACATAATTTATCAACAATAAATATGCTAAAATATGTACATAATTAAGCTAATTATCGTATATCCTAATATAATAGACACAAAACACAAAAACAAAGTAAAAGATAAATATTTTCATAAAAATGGAAGGATTTGAGCTTCAATATGCATGTTTTCCGGTGTAGATGAAGGCTAAAATTATAGCATCCTTCGGGTGCTATCAACATCCTCATACTTAAAATGTTGCTCGTCCCTTGAGCAACTCACAAGATAGAAACGAGACACTTAAAATCATATATGAAATGAAACAAAAGAATGAATGTCTTCACAATATAGAAACAAGTTATTCTATGCTTCATAAATGACAAAAAGGCTGGAATTTCATAAACTTGACGACTTGAATTCCACATAATCAGTCACATAAAATCCATAGGCGAGAAACAAGCATCAAGGCATCTATCAAAATAATAACTTCTCAATTAGTTATGCTTTGAATTTCTTTTCTCTTTATTGAGTGATTGATGATTCGGTTTCACAAATGAGAGGAACCCCAGTATCTTTATAATGGACGAGGCTTCAACTCTTTTGTTCATAACACTTTTGCTGAGTTATAGACGGTTGAATTCGAGAAGCTACTTGTGCCAGAGGAACAACGTGCCAATCATCATAGCCAAATTTTTCTTCTTTCTTTCTTCTTTTTATTTTTTTATTTTTCTTCTTCTTCTTCTTCTTCTCTTTCTTTTTCTTTTCTTTCTTTCTGCCTCATTTTTTTCTGCATAAATTTTTTTTTTCATGGAGACAGTTGGCTTTATAGAATCAACTCAATAAAAAGATGTAAATTAGCGCATACCTGTATGTTAGATAATAGCCCTGATGCAGTTTCTAACCGAGATTGGATGTAACCTTCTATGCAAAACTCAAGTATAATCTTGTTCTTATAAACTCCAGCACTTGTCATCTTAGATACATAAAATATGGCTTGGTTCGTTATTGAGAAGACTGAATTTTGTTTATAAAGTAATTGATAGAAAGTGTTGAGTTTCTCAAAAATTTTCTCAAAATTTTTAACAAGCCGTAATCTACACCAGAATATATGCTATTATGACTCAAATACTTCCACACAATTTCTAGACACAAAACTAACTATACAAAAGCAAGATGGTAAGGTAATGAAATATATAGTAATTAAGGCATGTAATTCTAATCAAACTTCTACCATATCAACACATGCTTTGTGTAAATGATATTATAGTAATCCTTACCAAGACAAAAGTAAACAAAGAACAAAGTCACCTGATGTATTGCTCATGCTGCTATGATCTGTTCCAGGTTGCAATTTTGAAGATCATTATCTGGTAATGAATCTCCCAGTACATAATTAATCCTAAAACAACTCACGCAATTATCATTTCAGATGACAGAATTCCTATAAACTCAAGAGTACAATAGAAAAGAAGAGAAAAGAAAAGTGGAACAATGTCACCTGATAGTTTCAAACACTTGTTATTGGATTAAAAATCCAAGGATCAAAACTGAATGCAATCCTGTATTATCCTCAATCCAAATATAATTATAATTACATGTATCCAAGTGACAATATTCCGAAATCGAAAAACAGAAAAACAAAATAAAATAAAATAAAAACTAACACAAAACAAAAACAGAAGACAAAATCAAAGTCAACGTAGCATGTAATATATCATAGCTTAAACAAGTGCATAAGTACATATCATGCTCCAAATTGTTATCTCCTGAATCACCCACAAAATAGTCAGTAGACATTTCTTTCCTGATTTGATCTACCCTGGTTACTTGTCAAGATGTTAAGGATTTGCCAGGTTGATTCCTTCTACGTTTGATATCCTTGTTTCTAAGTTATCTATTCTTCCATCAACATCACCTGCAACTTCACTACCTAGAGATCTTAAGTTATAGATCCTTGCAGATTTTCTTGATAGACTGGTACTTAGTTTTCTGCCCCGCCTTTCACAACCCACTGAATGAGTACAAATGGATCAAATAATGAATACAATGATATTGTAAAACCCATCATCCTCATACTTAAGTTTGAGCTATGAGTGAAAACTTAAGTACCAAGTATTAAAAACAATATGAATCTGGATTAATGATGACAGACATGGGAAAAGAATTAGGCCTAATTTATGAAATCAATTCCATGGTGGTTTCAAATAATTGAATAAAACTTTTGATTGTATGAAAACCTTTCAAATGTCAATTTACAACTGCCATGGCTGCTGACTTTGAAAATAAAGGTTGTCATTACTTAAGGATCCAATTTTTGAACACTTCAAAGAATTCACATTGAAATAGCAAACCCAACTCAATTCCATGTCACAAACTTCATCAAATTTCATTTCAGTATATACATAAATAGTCAGAAACTTCAATTCCTTCTCAGAAATCATTAATGCAGCAAAGACAATCTAAGACAAGGATAAACCATTACCATATCATATCTAACCCAATTTAGCCAACAAAATTCACAATTAAGTAATAGAGGACTCACAGAATGCACAAAATCAAACAAATAAGTAGAATTCAGTAAATCCCAAAAGAAAATATGAATTTCAACCCCTAACAACAAGTTGGGCAGAAATCAAGTCACTAGTAACACATTATGCCCTATTTCATCCAAAAATGAAGAATTGACATACCTGTTGTACTCAATTGATGGGGACGAATTTGGAAAACCTGGGCTGCTACTGTTTTGCTGTGTGATGACAGAGAAGACAAACTCGCAAATCTGAATGGTGATTCCAACTACTGGGACATTGTTGATGTGGTTGGAGTTTCCATGGAGAGAATATGCACTTGCCAGGTACATCTACTACCTACAAAAGACAAAAACAACATAAATTTACACTATGTACAATATTTACAAAGTATTTCTAACATCGCAGTGGAAAGTAAAATATCAACTGCAGCTTCTTATCCTTCCACTTCCACTGCCCAAGCACAACTCCAATTTGGTAGATGTATAGTAGAAGCTGTGATCATCATGCCTCCACCAACTTATTAAATGCATGGATTTTATCCTTTGAAATCTTATGGGCGGGCACTTGCAATGCAGGATAGTGCAGAAACTCCAACATATTAAAATATAAATAAAGAATTTGATTCTTTTGGAATTTCAACCATACCTCACTTGCAGAGATGCGTACCTTCGTGGTGGCATAAGAATTCTCACTAGTTAAACATCCACTTAAGTCTACATCTTCTTAGATTATTTTTCTTATTTTCCACATGCTTGATGACAACAGATTATATACGTAGGCTAAAATCAAGTGAAGCACCATGGTCCAGTACTAAATTTTGTATACTACTCTCCATCTTGATGCTTTAAAACTTGGGATCCCTGGACATCCCATGTTATCAGAATTTATTTGAATGTGAGGATAGTTAACAAAGTTAACATCCTCATACTTTTTTCCTTGCATCCCTCTGTTGTGCCTGCAATCTATTTTAGTTTGTAATATACTGGAGTGAGTAATGATTTAATGATTCCTGCATTGCCAAGATGAGAAATGTTAGAATAGGTTACAAAATATCAATATATATATATATAAGCTAAAACACAACTTAATAAAATACACATTGTCATAACTCCCCGGCAACGGCGCCAATTTGGTGAGAGGTAATTTGTGATGGATTCTTTCTCATTCTCTTTTTTATACCGCATCAAAGATTCGGTTGTCGTCATCAAATAAATTTATAGCCCAGATGTGAGTTCTGGGTCGATCCACAGGGAGTTATAGGATATTATTTCATCCTTTGACATATGTATCTCATTAGCTTGTTTTAATTTTGATGAAGAATAAGTTTTAATAATAGTAAGATGAATAAATAAAATAAATTGGCAGGATGGAAGATAAGAGATGAAGAGAAAATGACAGATTAAATATATTATATGGAAGCATATAATTCTTGCATCATTCTAATAATAAAATAATATGCATGATGTTATAAAGGTTTTTTTAAAAATTCATATTCATCTCCCGATGCAATATAAATAGAATGGCTGATTGAACTATGTTTTCTGTTCCTTCCCGGGATACTTCAAAACATAAAAAGTTATTCAACACTATCTCCCGATTTATGTGTTGAATATAATAATATGCAATCACCAACCTGTAAAATAAACAACTCAATCCATCTTAAGGAATCTCCCGATTTCTACTTAAGATTGGATTTTAAGAAAACATCATTTATGACAAGACAGAAATAAAATAATTGATGATAGAGCAATTTCATTAAATTCATTTTTATCTTGTGATATGAAGGACTGCGCACATCCATTCATTCATCACAGATTTTTGCCCAAGTGCCTTCTCCCGAAATCCACTTGAATTCAGATCCATATTTATCCTGCAAAAATTCCCAATAAAGGTACTAGAATGCATTCTAAAATTATCCTATACATTCTTCCGATCTGCATAAGAACTATATCAATATATGAATCTGAAAATTGAGTGATAAATAAAGTTGCTTCATGTCTCAAATATAATTATACAATCTTATCATGTCAAAATAATAAACTGTTGGATGCAAACAATATATTCATTGATAAGAATAATTCAATTTCCAGGAACATGATAAAGAAATCATCATCTAATATAATCAAGGAGTTCCAGAAACATGTAATTCATGTATCAGTTCCAACCGACATATGAATGTACTGATGGAACTTTCCTCTTAATAAATTTTGTTGAAAATTGAACTATACATACGGATATATACATACTTCCATACAGCAGCGAGAAAAGGAGAAGAAAGGAGGAAACACTTCAATTTTCCCAAATCTCAAGCGATTCCTTCTTTCTCTCCTACCGCATCTTCTTGTTTTTCTCTTACGTGTCTCTGTTCTTTGCCCTACGTATTCTCTTTTTTTGTATGTCCGTCGATCTCCTTTTCTGATGAGGTTTATGATTTTTTGGCCGGTTAAAAGTCAAGATTCGCATCTAATCTTTTAAAATCGTCAGCAGATTTGAATCCAAAGTCAATAAAAATCGAATCTCTCAAATTTAGTAACTGTCAGACTTGGCACAATTTTGTGCTATCCCTGGAGTTTTGGCGCACTCGATCAGTTCGTGCCAAAGCTGTGCTGAATTTTGAGAAGTCTTCATTCATCCAACTTTTTGACTCATGCTTTCTTGGCCTCCTCTCTTTTTGTCCTACAATAATTATTTAAACATAATTTATCAACAATAAATATGCTAAAATATGTACATAATTAAGCTAATTATCGTATATCCTAATATAATAGACACAAAACACAAAAACAAAGTAAAAGATAAATATTTTCATAAAAATGGAAGGATTTGAGCTTCAATATGCATGTTTTCCGGTGTAGATGAAGGCTAAAATTATAGCATCCTTCGGGTGCTATCATCCCAGCAGCTTGTCAAAAGTCCGGATCTATTCCTCCAGTTTAGCTGGATCCTCCTCACTAGCGTAGTGGGGCGGCTGGTAAGGGTTCACCATCGCCAGGTAATTGGGGCGAGCTTGGGGCGGAGGTACCGCCGCGGCTTACCCTTGGTTGACTTGCGCGTTCCCTAGCGCAACCAAGACCTCTTCTATCGTCCGAAGACGATCGCCCACATTGTTCGGTGTGGGGCGTCCTGCGCACCTTGGGGTTGTGCTCCTACAGGTTGAGCCGGTTCCGTGACATTTGGCGGTGTTTCAGTAGGAGTTTGGGGAACAGGCTGGGTCCTCGGTCTTCCTCTGGGTGCCATTCTGTTACAAATGGTATAGATTAGGACATGGAGATGCATTGTCTAAGCAAGAAATTTTTAAATGGGTTTCTATTTTCTTGCACATAATGTTCGATTGGGCTACATAAAACACAAATTTTTTTTCAGGGTTAGGGTTTAAGGTTTCCAGGGTTTAGGGTTTGATTTTCAATTTTTTTAGGGCGGACAGGTCTGTCTAGATTTTATTTTATTTTATTTTATTTTATTGAATAAATATATATATATATATATAAATAGATAAATCTTGCATTTTATTTCCTTAAAAGAAATTTTTAGTACAAGTGAGAGGGTGTACAAAAATAGAAATATGTTCTTAGCAAAAGTGGTGTCTACTAAAAATAGAATTCCTATCGTCTCTAAGTGTCCTCCGGCATAGTAGCAGGATCCTCCTCCGGATCTTCCTCCTCCGAACTCGGCGGCAATAGGTCGTCAAAAATGTGGTTCAAGTCCTCCCCATGAGCGACGACAAGGTCCTTCAAAACTAGGTTCTGTGTGGTAAGGTTTTGGACTTGGTGTTCGAGCTGATTTATACGGTGGTGGTCCGCCTCTCTTAAGTTGCCCATGTGGTGCAGATTTGCTTCCAACTGAGCTAAACGACGTTTCATTTGTTCTATGGTTTGTTGGGAATCGAAGTGAGCGTTCATCATTTTGATCATCAAATTCATCATATCTTGACTAGCCATCTAGCGCAAGTAAAAAAAAGATCTAAGTTGGAACGTTACACGCTTCTAAGTTCTCTATGTTCAGGAAATGCAGTATGCACATGCAAATGATGATTTCCCCCAAAATAATTCATGCACTAAGTATATATATATTTTTTCCTAAATTCCATGGGTTTCAAAAATAAAGATTTATTTCATGGAATTAATGATTTTCGAAATAATGACTAAAATTCTTGGACCACTATATTGGGTCAAAAATAATTATTTTTGGCTCAAAAATAATTTGGGCTAGGAATTCCTATAAATAATAACTTGGTCTTCTATATTTATAATATAATTTAAAAATAATAATCATTTAGAAATAATAGGTTTAAAAATAATAATACTAATTTAAAAATAAGCCGGGCTCTGATACCAACTTGTAACACCCCGGTTTTTTATCACCCAGGTCGGGATGTCACCGCCACACCTCCCTAGTAAGACACGGTTTCTCCGACTTACTAAAGAGATGCAAGGCTATGTATTTCAGTATTTAAAATATTCAAAACATTTGCAAACAGCCCATACAATATAAATTCGAAATTAATAATATCATAAATGCAGCGGAAAATAATATCTAAGTATAATATTGCAGCAGAAAATGTAAATAGGACCAACATGGTCAAAACACGGGTTAAACAGGCCCGTTCATACTATAGTCTAATGCAAAAATTTAAACAAAATAAATGTTCCCAAAAATCCCATGCATGTAGTGCTCATGTTCATTCCACATACTCTGTAAGAAAAAGAAATAAAATGGTTTGGTCAGCACAACTTGCTGAGTAAGTTAACACAGACATGATCGTAGGTTTAAAAGCCATTAATTTAACATTTAATGAAAACATGATAATAATAAATCACATATAATTTAATTTAATTTGACTAACTAACCAATTTGCATTGCAATCTCGTCAAGTTTAGCCGGTAGCCCGGCGGCCGCAACCCTATCCGGAGCCAGTACCACTCCGGAGCCTCGGGAAACCCATGTGGATATTCTCGAGAGTGTAGGCCCTTTTCTCGTGCCGTTTTGGCAATGTATCTCAATTTTCGCGCGGGGTCACCATCGTCCATATAGGCACGAAGTGGATAGTTAGGGGGCACCCTGCAAAGCACTCACCCCTAATTTTAACTGATCAAGTTTGTAAGGGGATTTATTTCCAAAATTCTGATTTCACTTAGTTTATTTAAAAAGAGATTTCGACTCGTTTTAACCTTAAATGCTAGTTTCACCGTTTCAACAAGATATCAAGATTTGACTCCGGTAAACCACTGTTTACTCTAAAATTCATTAAAAATCCGATTTGAGTCTGAAAATTCTAAAATTTTACCAGTATTCGAAAACACAGAGATGAACAAGTTTCGTGTTTTAACTTTTTCGATCCGAGTTATGGAAATAGGTCAAAAACGTCAAGTTTCGTCATATCAATAATCTGTCCGAATTTAACACACAGCAGTTTCAAAGTGTCGAGATCTACCATAGCAAATGAACTCCAAATTTGATGAAATTTTACAGAGACCTTCCTAAGACAATTATATACAACTTTCATGTTCGGCTAAAGATCTGAATCGGCCTAGAACCATAGTCAAAAATGCCTACAAGCTCGGACCTATGTTCTGCCAAGATTTCAAGATTCAATTTTTAAACAGTTCGGTTCGGGGTTGATTTCATATATCAAAACATCATGAAAAATTCTGAAACTTTTACAGGAGATAGATCTAAGCCTTAGGAACGTTCGTGTTTTAAGTTTTCTCGTTTGAAGACTTTTAAGGGTTCGGAAAATCGTGCAAAAATGTTGCGCCGGTAAAGATTTCGTGTTGACAGATTTTCGAATTCTTGGTTAAACCTTTAGATTAAAGTGTTTTAATTACTCCCAAAACCATGTAAGTATTAACTTACAGATTTACAGTCGTCCGGGTTCGTCTTCAGAGGCGTGGCTTCCAGTCCACCGTTTATCTCCTCGGTTTGCCGGGTTCTTCGTTCTAGATCCGATTCGGGGTGTAGGAAAGAAAAAGACTAAGTTAGGGTTCGTTTTTGAATAAAAAACGTGAAGGAATGAACGGATCAGAACTTACCACGAT
Source organism: Hygrophila difformis (assembly GCA_030278955.1). NCBI lineage: Eukaryota > Viridiplantae > Streptophyta > Magnoliopsida > Lamiales > Acanthaceae > Hygrophila > Hygrophila difformis. The sequence continues at coordinate 40,627,419 of JAOANR010000008.1, read as the reverse complement.
GAGAGAAGACTCCGAATTCGTCCAAACAGTCCTTCGCTTGGTTTCGTGCCTCCGACGACTCCGGGATTAGGGTTTTCGAACGTATAGAGAGTATGAAGTGTTTGAAAAGGGTTCGGGATGGAGTTGGATGTCTATTTATAGAGGTAAGGGACCTAGGGGACATCCACGGTCAGCCTCTAAGAGTCTTGAGCCGAAAGGGATGCAACCGAAGTCGAAAAATCCGGATTCGGGCGAGAGAATCTCGCCGTGGCCGTTTCTGCCAACTGGAGCGGGGTTGGCGCGCCCTATGCCCATACAGCGCGTGGCCACCGCGCGGCTCACGCCCGGACTTCAGTCCGGGCGGGTCGTGCGATCCGTCGTGCTTTTCCTCCTCTCTTTCGGACTTCTATCCCTCTATGTCCTTGGATTCCGATTTCCGGGGTATCTTCGGGCTCCTATTTCCTATCGTCATTTTATTCGAGTCTAAATTTATGGTTGGACTAGAGTTCTCGAGTCCATTGGTGTCGGGTATACGGGAACCCGATATTTGATTAAATCGTCTTTTGGCTTTACGGGTATTGGAAATTAAATTCCACTTCCCATTTCCTTATTTACGTATTATGTTTATTTATTTATTTATTTTATGTTGCAAAATTCTCTGGTATTACAGCCACGTCAGCATCCCTTTTGTCCTTTATTTCTCGCCAGCTTGCGTTGTTCATGAGTCGTTATGACAACTAAAGGACAACATTGACTCACAACACACGGCTCAAATCTTGGAGAGCAGGCCTGTCCTTCTGTCCTTTTGTCCTTTCCCAATTGCAGCAGCACTCCTTGTAGAAGGATTGTTTCAACATCAGAGTGACAACGAACATCTTCAAAACCTTTAAAAAAATATCCCAACAATCTCCCCAAGAATAGCAGCAACATTTTGATGGTTTCTTCATTCTGCTCAGGGTGTTCTTCAGTCGTCAGAATGGCTTCTCCTTGCAGATTTTTCCTTCTTCAGTTCAAGCTTTCATCTCCTTCAAGAATGGTTTTCTCTCAACTTTGATTCTTCATTCACTTCACTCTCTCTTGTGCTCAGTTACCAGGAATAAGGGCAATTACATTAGAATAAAAAAAAAAAAAAAAGGCTCGAGAATTAAGACCTAATGGGCTGTGAAAAAGGCCATATGACCGCTATTGTACTTTTTGTCTCTACTCAACAGCACAGCTTGTTGTTGAAGAGTTGCATCAACATCAACGCAACGACAAATATGTGTATAAAAATTCAAATCTGTAGTAACAATCTTTGCCACGTCAGCAATATTTTTGTCCTCTCTCCACCGCCAGCTTTGTTCATGAGTTGTCATGACAACTAAAGAACGACGTTGATAATGTTCACAACACACGGCTCAAAAACCTAATAGTCCATGTACTTATTAGGTACAACACCTCACCCCCGGCATGAGGATCATCCCCATCATCTTCTGTTGCATTTAGAAACGGCACAACAGGGTGATCCGGTTCCGCCGGTGGTGCCTCCACCTCTTGTTTACAACCTTCACGCTTCGCTCAGGTGGATGTTGTAAGCCTTCGGCATCACATATATACCAAAGTACTACGTATATGAAATATTAAAACGTATCATTGATTAAGAAATTAAGATTACGCAATTAAAAACAAGGATAAAATATGAATCAAATACTCACTCCGTCCCATTATTTATGTCTTACTTTCCTTTTTGGTCCATCCCAACACCTTTGTCTCATTTCCATTTTAGGAAATCATTAAATATTAATCACCCACCTACACCCAACACATCACATCAAGGAATAAATATACTAAAATTTTAAATCAATTACCATAAATAAATTTCAACTCACAACCATCACATCACACATAAATAAATCAAGTAAATATTCAAACACATTACAATCACATCACATAAATTACTAATTTATCATTACTTTAAACACTAATCTATCCTTACATTAAATACTAACTATTCTCACATAAAATACCGTGCCCAAAAATTTTGAGACACTTCTATTGGGACGGAGGGAGTATGTTATTAAAAAAATAGAAAGAAAAAAAAAAGAAACACTGAGCATCTGTTCATCAGAATTTTTTGAATAGATGTACTATGTTCATAATTTTTTTTTTCGAAATTGTTTGCTTCGTTCATTTTTTTTTCCGAACATGTCATAGGTTTAGATTTTTTTTTTTAACATAGGGTTTTTGTTCGGAAAACCCGACATGCACACTCTAAAGCTATCCTACATCACTCATATATATATATATCCTATAAATGTATGTTTATGTGAATGATAAGTGCTTTCATCAACTAAAACCTATAATGTATGTGTATGAGAATCATAAGTGCTTTCATCAACTAAAAATGAAATAGGCAAGATTTCAAAATTAAGTGGCTACCAAATCTAACCTTCTCGAGCAAACATGGTGGGTTAAGGTTCCGGTTTGGGTCCGGTTTGGGTGGACGACGGGGAGATTATTCTGGCAGTGGTGCACTTCGAGCGACCAACGGATTTGCTTGACGGATGCTTCTTCTCTGTCCAGGCAATGTTTCAAGCGGGCTTGGTGTGTTTGTATTTGGGGATGTGTTACGTTTTTTATATTGAATTGATGGTGTGTTTAGTAATGGATTGGTGTGTAATAGAATAAATGGTGTTTAATTTGAATAAAAATCATATAGGTAAAAATAGTAAATGAATATAGTATATAAAAATATAGTACCAAGTAATATAGCCATATAGGGAATTTTAAAATTTGGGGTGATGTGAAATGATTAAATGATGTGCATTAAGCACAAATGAGGGGTGTAAATTAAAAGAAAATGTGGACCCTGGGATTTCCCTGGCAGTGAAAAATAATTGTACTAAATATTTCATCACATACTGTGACACAAACAAAATCCAAGAATGCTCATCCAGCATGCTACTAAATAAATACACACATGAACATGATGAACTCCAGCTCAAATGTCGTCGATTATACAAACAAAAGGGTCTCTACTGTCAATTGTTTGCCTGTGAACACTCCCAATCTACAGTTGGTAGCGTATAATATAAAGTCACCTACAATCACTGTTGTCCCGTGTATTTATTTCATACCGGGTACAGAAAAAGTAGCAGTATATCGCCCAGCCATACCGTTTCTGGAAGCGCGTTCCCGTACATAACCTTAATCACTCGTATAATCGAACAATGATTTTCCAGCATTCCACTGCACGGATCTGCAGAATGAGATTCTCCACGAGAGAATACACTTCCATGAATTGAATTACCCCAAGGGCAAGTAAATGCTTAATCTGTGCCAAAAAAAAAAACAGAATGGAAAGAAATTCTACCATGGCCATGGCAGACAATCCTGTCCCCAAGCCCTCCCCTACTGTTTTGGTACAACCATGGCCAGCCTCAGATTACCAAGCTGGCATAATCTTGCTGGATTTTTGTATACAGTCACCTTCGCCATACTGTTTTCTGATAAAACAACATGCGCAATGCTGAAAGACTCACCTTTTTCGATAGCAAATTGCCACTCCCTAATTGATATCAGGAACCAATTCTTTCTGGTGGATATGGTTGATTTCACTTCCACATATTCCCTGCTATCTTCATCATCTCCTAAAACAATGTCATAAGGGAGTCCAGTTTCGTGAGTTTCATTGACCCATTTCACAGATGTTTCGCGTTCTTTCCCCACATAATATTTGAAAGCGACAAGCTCGCCCAGTCTCCCTGTAAATACAGCCTGCTGTGCCATTGAATGTTCCCTGTCATTGGAGTTCGACGGAATGTACATCATCTTTGTATTGGGTCCAACAAGATCATCAGACTCAAGGGCTAAGCTCGTGCCAGACGTGACCATAATGTTTAGAGCATTCGACTGTGATGCCGACGGTAATGCTGTATCAGGCGAGACCACCACAGGAATGTCCTCTGGTGGATCGATCTCCATATCAACTTCACCAGTGGTCTCAGTTGGAAGAGGTGCAACACTTTGTACAAGCAACCGTTCTTCTGTAGAACTGCTACCTTTAACTTGCGCAGCATTCGCCCTTATACTTTTTAACACCAATGGATCGACAGAATCGAAACCAGGAGCAGTTCTCCAATTGGCGGGCCGCCAGTTTTTTATGGAACCACGTTTCGATTGTGCAACTCCATTATTTTCCAATGATGAAGCATTCAAAATAGACCAGCGAGATTCCTCAGAAGACAGTTGTGGTACCTTCTGGCTGTTCAAAATGAAAAACTCGGTTTGCTCCTGAGTTGAGCCTGATTCAGCCATCGTTGTGATCATGTGAAGAAAATTTGCAAAGTGCAAATCAGGCTTTCCATCATTAAATAAACAAGAGAGCTCTAAGAATATTGTGTGTGGATCAGATTCCTTACTGCAGTACAAGATGTTACCCTGCAAGTATCAATGAACAGAATGAGGATTCAAATGGAACTGGATTATGACTCACGGATGATGTGTAGATTAAGTACCTCCAAAAGGCAGTTACACTCATGTTTTTTCCATGAAATGCTGCCAGATCTCTTTATAATGTTACGGTAGGATAGCTTTTCAACAGCAAAAACCTTGAGATCTGTGATACTCCGAAAACCAGAATGCTTGAGCTGAAGATATTTGTCAGGATTGGTACCACAGATGTAGCGCTGAGCATATGGAAGAACCCAATTCAACATTGAAAAAACAGAGCTATTGTCTGCTGCACCATAATAAATTGCCTCGCGACTAACAACCTGCACAGAAAGACAGTAATTTTTTAGACAGTTCAAGATATTTTTGCATTTCAAAATCTCAGGTTAGAGTTTACAATTGGCACACCCCCAGAAACACATATTGTATATATATATATATAGATCCGTACGGAAAACGAATTAATAGTTTGAGCCCTGATGATCAAATTTAGGCCATCTTCACAGGAAGAGTATTCATCAACACCACATGCATAGGGAGGATTGCTGTTTGATGGTTTAGTAGTTTAACATTTCACAAGATTCCTACTAGCAAAACTGCAAGAGTCATACCTCAGTCTGCACGCATCCAGTTTCATTTCAATAATTTATGTCTGAACAAAAACTTTAGTTGCTTATATAATTTTAGTAAATATCAGATCATGCAACACCCACTGAATAATGCAGAGTTTAGGAAAACCATTGGGTTGAACCCTTTAGCTTTAGGTAAAAGAAATGCAGATCATGCAAAGAAGCGTTGTACAAATACTTTACAGTGAAGAAAAAGTACAAAAGGTTAGAGAAATCTATTTTAGGATTTTAAAATAACTTATGAAGAGCATGAAACATTGATACCAGTCACTGTTTACATAGAAGTTCAACGAGAACTAGAATAAAAAAGAGTGGTTATAAACTTTTAGCTTGGAAGATGGCTAACTTCATGTCAAAATCCAAAGAAAATGCTTAATCTGTGCCAAAGAAAATGTAAAGAAATTCTACCTTGCCAGACAATCCAAATTTGTTTTTATTTTAATATAGTGATTATAAGCTTTTAGCTTTGAAATTTTACATGGCCAAATTCATCACAAATCCAAGTTTTCTGCAGCAAATTGACATTGTACACGCTTTATATAAGAACTTTGCACCCTCTACCAAATAGTGAAATGACTAAGCAATATAAAGATGGAGTGGAAGGAGTTGATCTTCAAGGATTAAACTAAGAACTTTGTGTGTAGATATTATCAACTAAAACGATCAAACCAATAATAGTAACCTTCATCTACCCCTATCAAACCAATAATAGTAACTATTAATGGTAATCCAGTATAAGCAGCATGTGACTACTTCATCCAGCAACCATAGAATTTTTTGACTTGGACTGTATGAGAAGTAACTCAGTAGATTCTCTACTTTCCAGGAATATACAACTAAATTTATTGTTATATTTGAATCATGGGTCTATATTTATTGTTCAAACCTTCCAGGGTTTGGGGGGACTATGAGTAAAAGATCAATAATTATTGTAACTCAAAACCATAAAATATTTTTGAAAAAATGCAAAAATAAATCATAAACTATAAATAGATATTAAAATAATTGGATATATATATATATGTATAATAAACCATAAAATTTTGAAAATATACAGCAGTGAAGCCTTTTCCTTGTGTAATTTTAAAGGAATAGAACAAAAATCAAGAGGGAAGCACATTTCTTAAAAACATTCGCAAATCAATTTAAACTAAGAAAATAGAAAATAAAGAGAGGTGTTTCGACTTTCGCCATGGCGCATCCAGTGCACACCATGGTGCATTGTGCAATGTCACATGGCGCACACCTTGAAAGGGTGTGTCATGCAATGCAATATGGCACCATGGCTGCGCCAAGTGCGCCATCCGTCATCTCATGCCATTGACATCTACAGGATAAAGGATGGAATCTTACAACCATCAAACCTATTCAAGATATATCAATGAAAAGTATATATTTTTCCAATCCACATGTACCACTATAAAGAATGCAATGAACATAAGAAAAATAATACCAGAACGCTTTTGTACTCCCCTAAACATCACCATAACACATATAAGCATTTGCTATACAAGAAACAAATAGTCTTCTGATAAGCGATGATAATATGTGAGAGCTATTCGCAACACATTTCAAATATAGCAAATGGTGAAAATGAAATGTATACTAATATAATACTCCCTCCGATTTTCTTAAGTGTTGCATTTCATGTTATCACGCAATTCAAGACACATTTTTAATGCTTAATATCTTAAATTGTATAAAAGTAAAAACTATAAAAATTTAATATTCTAAATCTATGAGATTAGACGAATCCAACAAAATCCCACTTGACTATATTTTATCTTATATAACCGTGTTAAAAAGTCGAATCAAAGTTACTCAATGAATAGTAATTATTATGCAAATGTAACACTTAAAAAGACGGAGGAAGTATATCGGTAGCATAAAAATTCAACCCAGTACATATCAAAGGAACGGTTATTCTATTTGTAGTTTAAGAAAGTCAACTACACTCTGAGAGAAGTCATAGGAAGTATCTTATGCAATCAGTAGCTTTCCATGCAAACGAGAAACATTGCAAACTCAATAAAAATCTGAAGTCAATTAAATTCAAAAAGAAAATGATGAGAAATCAAATATGAAATTTCGTATGCACCCAAAGAATATGTAGTGTTGTAATGGATCTGGTCCATCCGAACATAACTGGCCTTTTGGAAAGAAACAATTCAAGAACATTATAACAATAATTATAAAACTAAATAATTGCCAACAATATTTAACAGATAATTATAGGTCAACTTGAGCCTTTTTCAATTAATTATATACACCATTTAAAATCATAACCTTCATATACAAAAATACAGATAAATTTATTGAAGGTATATACAAAAAAAAAAATTACTGACTGCACAGAAACAGGTCGAAATTTTGAAGTACAATTAAGATGGAAAATAAAATAGTAAAAGATAATAAACACATCAGAATAATATACACCGAATAGCTACACTTTCAAAGAAAAATAGCAAATAAACCTCAACTTAAAATAAATAAATAAATAAATAAATAAAACTCATTCAGTTTTACTGGGTTAGAGTAGACTGTAGAGTAAGAAGAATCCAAATGGAAACGAATAAACTCCGTGTATTAAATGTTGGTGTTTTCACTTCAACATCATATAAAATAATATTGGAAAACAAGTTAAAATTAGTAGAACACATAAATTGTAAAGCAATAGAAATATACATGCATATATATATATATATATGTGTGTGTGTGTAAATATATATATATATATATATATATATATATGCATATCAGCTTTAAGTTAATTAAAATAAATCAATTAAAAAATTGTGAAATTATGGACCTAGTAAACTAATATTTGTGAAATATACGCATAAGAAAACACCTCAATGTGTGAAACAAGAATAGAAAGGATGGTGCCAAAACAAAAACTATTAACCCTGAAAACATCTTTAGGAAAGCCAATCGGTCAGTACAAATAGTACAAGTGGGGGATCTTTTTTGAAACGTAAGGCCCCAAAGGCCACATTATTAGATAGAAAAACATGAACTGTAATAACTGAATCTAAAGATAGTCTCCAAAATCACCATCAATCCAGACAGCACACATTTTAAAGTTTATGTGAAGGAAGACCAATATATAAACATAACCAAAGCAATAAAGAAGGTTCAGTATTGAATAATTACCTACACAACCATAGTGCGTTTAGAATATGAACTGCGACAAGAATACTCCATTATTAAACAAATTTTAAGCAACCAGTGCCTAAACACTAATGCATACCAAATAAATATGCATTATAGTAAGTTATAATAAACAACTAATCAAATGAGACCAAAATTCGTATGCGTAACATAGTGAGCATGTGTGTATTGAGGGAGCGAGGTTGTAAGAGAAGAGAGAGAGAACCTCTGAGAGAGCAGGAATTCCTAGTCTTTGCATAATGGTTGAAACTTTTGCATGAAGCATCTGATTTTGCCCATCAGTGGATTCCCCAAAGGACAGGAAGTCAACACCATCACGATGCCTAAATTCCTTAACCAAATTATCATCATCACACCAACAGACCAAACTAAATGATGCATGCAAGGAAACCCATTTATCTTGTCTAGTGGGAAGCACAGTGCATTCCAATTTTTGGAGACTTTCTTTCAGATACTCAACATCTTCAGAGCTCAAGGATCCACATTTTAATGCTTCATCCCACATCAAGAACACCTCATAAACCTGTAACATTTCAAGAAATAATAATAATAATAATAAAATAAATTAAACATCCACTCCCAAGCACAATTGACACACCAACACAGAATATAGTTCCAGCACTGTGTAGTACCTTCTTTGCTGCCTGATGTGGTAAAGCACAACTAGATAACTGCAGCAAAATCTGGAGGTAGCTGCGGAAAGGAGGATTCTCACTCACTCCACACTCTTTCACAAAAAAATCATGAAGGTTTGGATAGCATTTATACAGCATTTTTGGGCAGGGATTACAATGTGTGCTTGTAAGGCACTCAGGCTGAATTAACTTTTTATGGTCCCCTGCAACAATACGGTCGTGCCAATACACTTCATGAGGTGACAGAAGCACACCAGGCACATAATCCTCATCTGAATTGTTAGATGTATTAGGAACAAATATAAAAGGCCCCGCATATAATTCCTCCATAATTTTCTTCTTTGAGTGACCCAGCCCTTTCCACAGGAACGCATAGAAGTTGGACATTTGTGATATGCTGGCAGAGATTAAGAAAGAACATTCAGATACTCGTACAACTCAAATGTCTCAAAATTGAAAGATGTTTGAAAATATAATACCATAAGTAAATCAAGATGTTACAGTAGTACATCAAGCATTATGCTTGTTAGCCTTTCCTATTATTTTTATATTACGGACCCACGTGTCACGCAGTCCAATGCACATTTTAAATCATTAATAACTCAAGTCCGGTATAAGTACAAATTCTAAAAGTTAAATATTTAAAAAATACACGATGCGACGAATCTAACAAGATCCTACTTACTATATTTTAACTTGTATAACTATGATAAAACTTTAAATTAAAGCATGAGTGTGAATAGTACCACAATTGCAAATTTGGCAAGGGAAAAAAAAAAAAAAAAAAAAAAAAAAAAAAAAAAAACAGGGGGGTACTATATAGAATTATATGCCTGTGTTGTTACATCTTTCCATATTTAGTTATTTGCTTTGTAATCAAAGTACAAACATCAAAAAATAGTGTTAAATCACCTGGTTTAACAGTAAATTCATAAACCTCATCTCTAAAATGAGATGAAAGTAAATGGCTTAGATTTTCTCCCCGCAAATTTCATCTTTGATACATCACAACTATGCACCAACAACCAACAACATAAGCTACAGGTGTAGGTTCTAGCCATCAATGATCAAAACTAGCTTCTTACGGCATCGCCATAGTGTCGGCGGTGCGACGGTCAGGGATGACCACCACAAAGCTTCGACTCGCCATATGGCAAGTCATTGGCACTGCGGCACTGAGAGTGCAAGAAATAGTGCTACGTTGGTCGGGTTGGGGGTTCAACCCAACCCGCCGAGTTCAACCCAACCCGACCCAGAAATGGTTAAAAACCCTAAAAAGCACATTCCTAACCTGCGTTCAAATCGATTTCTCGTCTCCTCGCTCAAGCAGTCAAGCTACCCACTACACCTACCGTTGCCTAGCTCGCACTGCTCGCCCCACACCTTTGCCTTGGTCACCTCCACTGTCTGAGCCTGCCTGCTCATTTCTGCCGCGTGAGCATGCTTGCCTCTGCAGGGCAGCTCTCTGTCTCCCTCGATTTTTCAATATGCTTTATAATTGTTCGTCCCTTCCCCTTCCTTTACATCTTTGTGTTTTCTGATTTGTTTTTCAAATCCGTATCCAACTACCCTTTTTTTAAATCTGACCTTTTTCTGTTTCCATTTTTTAAAACTACAGACTGTAGTGTATAGTTTAGTGTATAGTACTGGATTATGTATAACTTGTTCATGTCTTTTTTAAGTGACTTAATTATATAGGTTTAATTGAAAACATTTGGTTATTTTGCAATAGTATTGTTGATGTATCATTCTTCTAAAACTCTAAAAATTTTATGGTTTAATGTTAACTATTAGTTATATTTATTTGCATAACATATATATATAATTATCGCCATAATGCCGCCATGGCGGTCCACAGGCGCAACAGGGCGCCGTAACAACCTTGAATCAAAACTCATCTCACGCACACACAACTCTACAAATCTTTAATTACTTTTCATGTTCGTTGGCCATCACCATATGTGTAGACCTTGTGGTGCCACTTGACAAAAAGTGTTGCTTCTTGGCTGATCACTTAGTCATTATCACTTTGACAGTGTCATCATCCTTTATGCGATGAGTGCCATTGTTTTCTACACAGGTGTTGACATCTTTGCATTTTGCTAAACATGGGTGTCTCTATAATGCCCGACCTCATGCACACCTTACCATTAGCTGCCATGCTTCTCTTTTCCAATATCAGGAAGTGCCAACAAGCCACCCAGGTTGTCTTCTTCATATCATCGGTTGTTCCATCCCTATGCATTTTGTTATGTGAGTTATGCCTTGTGTTCGGGCATATTTTGCTAGTTCTTTGTGGGGTTGCTTGGTGCAAATATTTTACATAAATTAAGGAGTATATGTGAGTTGATATAGCTTTTGGCTTTTTAAGTGCTTGGTCTTCTCTTGCACATGGTGTAGGTTTCCATCCTGAAATTAACAATTATAGGCAGTATGATGATACACCCACCTTAAATAATATGTACCATCATTTTGAAGATTTTTCCAGAGCAACCTTTATTACCGCACATATAACCAAGACACACTAGCAAGTAGCAATGATGCAGAGGAGAAACTGGAATGGCTAACTTGCTTATCATGGGTAATAGACAATGTATCATTTAACCTTTGTTGAATCCCCATGATTACAATACTCTATTATTCTTTTTATGAAACATCTCTCAGACAATGGAGATGCATCGTTGAATTAATCTTATGTTGAATTCCCATTATTATGATGATGTCTTTTATTCTTTTTATGAAATGCCTCTCACAATATTGAGTAATCTCAAGTATTACTAAGTACTAACTTTGAAATGAATCATTTTTTAGGACAAACTAACTACCAAATGCATGTAAATCCTAATGAAGCTTATGCATATTTCAGAAAAAAGATAACCATTAAAAAATAAAAAGAAAGACATCCAACAAACATGAAATGTAGAAAAGATTTAAGCAGGCATATAATAAATAATTCCTCCATTTTCTAAAAATTGTAACGTTCTTGCATTTCACGCAATCCAATATATGTTTTTAACGCTTCGTATCTCAAATTGTATAAAAGTAAAAATTATAAAATTTCGATATTCTAAAACACCGCGATTAGACGAATCCAACAAGATCTCACTTGACTATATTTTATCTTATATAATTATGTTAAAAAATTAAATTAAAGTTACTCAATAAATGGTAACAACTATGCAAATGCTTCATTTTTTAAGAAACGGAGGGAGTAAGTTTGAAATATCTCGACGCAAAAGCATATTACTAATATCAATGCTTTAGATGTATGCTTAGAAAATGTGAATACCCACCTTGCCTTGAAAGAAGATTCATATCTCCAAAGTTGAAGAACATTTAGAGCATCGCCATGCGTAACTTGCGTTTTCAAACCAATATCAGCTATCAACTTTTCACTTTTCACCTGTTGTCAATGGAAAGAGCTTCAGTAGTACAAATATAAAGCATAAAGGGCAAAACCTTTTTCATATGCAAAACATATAATGGCGTGTGCCAGGAAATAATTTAATACACTAGGAATTGTCATTTTAGGACATGCAATATATTAAAATATGATTATGTTATTGTTATCCACCTCTACTATAGTATAGTATATAAAACAATAGTGGATGGCACCAATAATATCAGACATTCAGACTATATATTGACACGAAAATATATATATTGATAAATACAAATAATATATTATCCCTTTGTAATTTGTGTGGCATGGGCTCCCACCACCCCTTTCTCTAATTTTGGCTTCGACAAAAAATAAAATAAAATCCAATATAGCATCCAAAAACAAGGTAACCCTAATATCAGACATTGACAATTTGACACGGAAATGTATTAATAAATACAGAATAATCTCATAACCAATCTCAAATATTCAATTCCTGTAACACTTAATAGGCCGATTAACTTAAGCCACATACAACATAACATCAACTCCAACAGATTGTTATTTATCTCTACAGACCATATAAAACAATAGTAGAAGGTCAGAAAGTCAAGCATAGGGTATTGCCACATCTCCTTGAACCCTCTGGTGGCACACCAGCAAGTGGTTCAATGAAGACCTCACACAACATGCAGAGACCTAGACATCAGTTCACACTCTGTGGAGTTGGGAAAGAAAAATAAAGGACAAGAAAATTGATCATAAACAATCTAAAAGCATAAAAGTTGTGTAACCACACAAACCTTTGGAGCTGTATAAGGGGCACTATCACCAAGAAGCGAGTGCACTTCCTTGCAATCATGGAACAAATCCTTGGAATAATGAAGTTTGCTATTTAGATTTGATGCCATCCATTGTAAATCTTGGAGGATGCTCAAAAATGATGATCTACATGGTTTGGAGTCACCATTCGAATCAACGTAACAAGCAGTAACCTTATCACTGAAGCAATCATCCCACAATTTATCAAGAATCTCCAGCAGGTACTTGGACTTAATCCCATCATCTCTTGAACATATTGAGGACAATAAGTTGAACAACTCTTCTGATGCCCAATCTTTGAAAACTAAATTAGAAGTCAAGGATTTGGCATCCATTGCATCATTAATATTAACAAAAGATGTACAAGGACCACTCTTCTCAATCTGGACTACTTGAACAAAATCAGTAACCCCAATTTCCTGGAAGAAATTCCTCCATTTAGTAACTCCACCAGACATAGATTTGGTTATTGGATGATTCAAGTAGGCAGAGTCAATTTCATGCCATTTTATGCCAAGGCCACTGATTAGTTTATTTACATCAACAGAACTCCCATACTCCTGAGTAAAATGGATAGGTACCTCAACTGGTCGTTTGTAGCCATAATTTGTAAGAATCAAAGCATTCTCATGCAATTTTTTAATAATACTGCTCCTTTCAGAGCTACAGATAGAGCAATTTGATTGTAAATGAAACATTGCAAAGGCCAGGTACTCTATCATCAACTCTTCATCCCCTGCTGCGATTTTATCATCTGATATGGCAGGTAATATTTGTATGTTCACAACATCATGTAGGGACAACTGCTGGACACCAACTTTGTAAAGCATGTTTATAACATTTTCCCTTATAGATGTGTCAGAACAAGAGCCCTCAACAGAAACAGCTGCAACCAAAAGGCTGGGATTCACAGTTCGCAATTTTATATACAGTTTCGGGAAAGCCTTCAGAAGACATTCATCAGTAATGCATTGCCCTACAGCCTCAGACTGCAGCCAAATAGGGCCCTCGTCTTGTGAGCTGTACCTACCATCTGAAAGGGGAATAAGAGGAGTTCTCTGAAGCTGTAGTATGAAATTTGATTCAGACCCCAAACCTTGAGAAGCTTGCACAAACGACTGAGATAAGAAACCATACATAGCACTGAGCCAAGAACATAACCAACTCAGGCCCATGGACCTCAAACCATTATCAGAACTGCACAGAGAAGACATCACCCTTAGTAAAATTTTTGGTCCATAGTCCTCAACTCCTAAAGCCTTTGCCAAGGAATCTGACAGGACAACATCTTTATTCAATAATCCAAGGCCAAGATGCTCGTGCAGCAAACTATCAGGTAAGAATGCACGAGTTTGCTCAGTCCAATTTCTTAAGACCTTGCAAGGTGGAACCCATTCTTTTTCACCTCCTTCCAAAATCAAGCAGTTAGACATACGCAGCCTTGATATTATCATTCGAGGAAGGCAAGAGAAGAACCCATGCACTTCACCCACCAAAGGAACAAAACTCATAAATATAGAAATAGCTTTTCCTGGACTTACCCTGTAACAAGGAAGATCACAAAATGACTTCTCTGCATCAACAAACAAGTCAGGGAGCTCAGAGAGTATCCATTGGTTCCATGAACTACTGCCATCAACCTCTTCCCTAGAAGATGTCAAAGAAAAATCACCTTGAAAAATGAATTTAAGACCATATGTCCTCAGAGGAAGAAATGCAAAAACAGGTTGCTGTTTGAAAATTGGGAGATAATATCCTTCACTTGCCTCTTGCAAGGTAAATGCTAAAGAAATCTCCGTTTTTTGCAAGTCAGAACTGACGACACCAGCCTTCAATTTCCGGGATGCTACAAACCAAGTCAGTTTATCCTTACCAAGAGCAACCTCTACGATCCCATCACCTATAACTTCTTTCCTCATAGTGATGAGCGAATCATCAAGTATATTCCTAAACTTAATACATTTCAGGCGATGCAGAAAGAGAAGCAAAGATGGATGAAGATCCGAGAACATGGATAGAATGTTACTCAGAGAAAGCCCTTCCAAAAAGTTTGATCTGAAAGGGAGGACAATGCAAGTGTTTCCCATGTCCCTATCTATGTGACCTGCATCTGCGGATGCCCACCTGGTATACAAGTCAATATCACAGGGAGGTACAGCAGTTGGTAGAACAAAACCTATCTGGCCCTTGGTTATGTCAAATTTAATATGGTAGCCATTGGAGTGTATTTCAGGAGCATCGCTAATCTGAAGATGAGAGTGAACAAAAATTAAAATACACAAAAACAAGGATAGCTAGATCTCTAATAATAAGAAAGAGAGATGCAAACCTCACACACAACACAATTACCAAAGATTCTATTTATTTGAGAAGTGAAACACCTGAATTTAAGTAACTCAATTGAAGTGTCATCGATCAGGTTTATAAATTCCTAAACATGAACATGAAATATATATAAATTGAGACGAGCTTGTTTACTTGCAAAATTCAGAGTTTAAATTCTTACTGGAAATCAAAGGTGATTTTGGCCCCAGATTAAAATATTTTGCAATGTTAAAAAGATCACAAATGCAAACGGCGGAACGGCCAAATGGTTATCACACATATCGCTTAAATTGTTTAGATGGATTGAAGAAATAAGCCAACAATGCCATATATCAATTGCCAACTTGCCACGACAATGCGCTTTCAAGTTCAGAAATATAAGAAAAGAGAGGTGCACTCAGAAGTTCACAAGAAAACAAAAGTAAGGTGTTCACAACTTCACAGCATGTACAGAGCCAATCGATGTTAGTATGAAACTTGAAAATAACACTTATAAATAACACAAATGATTTTTCATTGTTACCCGAAACACTGATTTGAAGCCAATGCCCTTCTTCCCAATGCATCCAGCATTATGATCCTTTTTTGTTGAATTTCCAACATCACAAAGTGCCCGGATATCATTGGCTGAAAAACCTTGCTCGTTGTTAAGCACGATAACTCCTTTTTCCTGAAGAATGAATGTCAAAGTAGGCTCCACACTTTCTGGGTAAGAATTGTCATCGGCATTTTGAACCTGAAATGCCACAATAAAGTAAAATAAGAGAAATGACATTAAAAAAATTTAAAAAAAGAAAGTAAAATTATAATTAAATTACATTATGGCAACAAATCAATACACAGCACATCATAGTAAGTTGGGCATTGTAAACCTTCATAATAATTTTTTCACTCATTATGCATTGTTATTTGAGTAGCATTCTTTATAATAAGTCGTGTAGGTTTCAAGATATTGATATGTTGATGTGTGCATTCTATTAGTGTTGTTTGTACTCCCTCCGTCCCACTCCAAGTGTCTTGTTACTGTTGAGCACGGGAATTAAGGTAGAGTTTGTTTGTGAGTATATGGTGGGGTCCACATAGTTGTTGGAGGGGAAAATTATTTCTATTTATAGAAAGAAGACATTTGTAATGGGACATCCAAAAATAGTAAGTAGGACATTTGGAATGGGACGGAGGGAGTATTTAATAAGTACACACATTTAGATATAAGAAAATTTATTCAGAGAATGTATTAACTATTAAGATTCTTCCATCAACAAAATTTCAAACAGCTTTTTGCCTTAGCTAAATGAGTACATCAAATATACAAATCAATTTATTAAAATGAATGTTTTTTGGATAACAATTTTGAAATGAATGCTTAACATCAAAATATTAAAATGAATGCTTAACATCAAATATAAATTTTCTAACATCTGTAGCATGATAATAGTTTCTACTATCTTAGTATAATACTTCCTCTATTCTCAAATATTTGCACTACTTCACTCTTGGCACACACTCCAATACATGTTTTCAAAAATCAATAACTCAAATTATGTATAAGTAAAAATCATAAAAATTTCATATTCTAAAACTATGTGACTAGACGAATCTAACATCTCATTTGACTATATTTTTATATATCAATATGATAAAAAATTTAGTCAAAGTAATCTAATGAATAGTGGTAAAGTCAAAGTGGAGCAAATATTTGATAACGGATGAAGTATATTATAATAGGCACAGCCGGCTATTAGGGTGTGCAAGAAGACCTACCGCACAGGGCCCCCAATTTTGGGGGGCCCCTTATTTTATTTTATTTTTGTTTTATATTTTTCATGTAATAAATTAAAATAAATTTAATTTAGTTTGTTGAACACGGTAATTAGAGATTCATTTACTAACTTGCTAAATGATTTAGAATAAAGTGGAATTCTTCTACAATGTTGGAAGAGAGACTTAATGGCCTAGTAGTGGAAGCAATTTTTTTTTTGGCCTAGTAGTGGAAGCAATTGAGAGTTATCTATCTTTTACAAAAAATAATAAAATATAAGAACTTGGTTGATGAATTTTGCTTCTAAAAATGTTAGAATAATTACTTTTTAAGTTGAAGTTTTTCTCCTTTGTACTTTCTTTTACTTGTATTCATTATAAAGAACTACGGTCATTGGTAGACAATCTTTCAGGTTAAATTTTTTTTGTTTTAATCTTTTTGTTTTATTATAGTGTTAGTTTTACAATAATTTTAAAAATTTATAATTAATTTTTAAATACGATAAGGGGGCCTAAAATTCTTATTAGAACAGGACCACCGAAAATGATTAGACGGCCCTGATAATAGGTTGCATCTCAGTCCAAATTATTTTATTCCTACACGGGTAAACCATTCACTTCCTTCTCTCCCTTATCCATATCCTCCCTGCTCTTCACACTCTTCATCTCCCTTCCGTTACTGATATTTTGAACCTCTGTCAGTTTCATTTCACATATTATAGCCAACTCTTTCTGGTCTATTCAAGCCAGATAGAATATCCTAAGCCTAATTAGACTGAAAGGGTCAAGTGGCCTACTTGGTTTATGGTTGCAAAGTGAAACTGAAAACTGAAGCCCCTTCCTAATCATCTGTTATGAAAACCTACATCAAGATAGGACATTTTTACAAAGGTTGATATATAACCACTTAGTCAAATCAAACCCCAATAATAAATTGGTCTCCATTCAACTACAAAGCAACCCTATCTACCAATATCCTAATTAAACCGGCTCTTCCTACACTTTGGCATATATCTCCAAATATTTAAACCGCTTATGAAAGCCATCGAGAGTGTACTGCATCCCAATACTCTCACGTTTATAACAGATTACTTCAAGGAATTTCCTGAGGCATCCCCACTAATGTAACAAAAACAAGATCAGAATTACAAGGAAATGCACATGCAATTGTGAACAATGATAACTCAAAAACATAGATGACAAAAAGATTAATCCTAGCATACCCATACATACAAAACAAAGAGCAAAATTAGTTTCAAACATTTTATTACCCAAATGTTGAAAAAGAGGCATATCCTTTTTCAGATCACACAAAAGAAGCAAACTAGAAGACATTAAAGATATGCATATATAAAGTGATAGCACAATGAATTTCAATGGTAATATTTTAGTAGAAAATAAACAAAGATATCTGAAATACCGTTCATATCTGAGTAATATTTTAGATAAAATTCATGAAGTCATAGCATATCTAGGGGTGAGTTTATATGTCAAAAAATCCGGTTCAGTTTCATGCTATGACAAAGTATATAAGCAGGGGGCAAAAGTGCATACCAACTCCAGAAGAAAGTGTGAATCCTGAGAATACAGCTCTTGTGAGAGATAATGGAGTGCCCTACCCAATCGAGCATGCTGCTTCTCCAACATTTTATTCTCAGCTGCAGAAGAACATCGGTCTAGTCCAAACTCATCACGCCTAATAGATTCAATTACTTCATCCGGATCATCATCATCAATCGTTGATAATTGTTTTATCTTTGAAACCTGGTGATACTCTAGAGCCTCAGCATTATCAGCCTGGCCACTGATTTGTTTAGCTTTGATATCTTCACAATCCATCTCCCCAGCGAGCACCATTTCCTTATGCTGAACTAGTTCTTGGTCAAGCATCGATCTTGTATTGAATTCAGAAAAAACCATGTCCATGCATGATGATCCATAGGAATGATTATCCATTGAAGAGGAACAAAAATGATGGTAATCATCAATCCATTCCGCCAGTCCAAGAGATATCCCCACTTCATGAAGCATGATACGCTGTTTTACTTGCTTACATTCATTCAAGATGGCTGAAGGAACATCCTTCAAGAAAGATTGCAGCCCAGAAATCAAGACATCTGCAGCAAAACTGCAAAATTCAATAGGCAGATAACTCAAACACTCCAGTATGAACCTTGACATAAATGAGACAACTTTATCAAGTATACTCTTGTTACTGGGTAAATCAATAGCTATACTGCTGGATGTCTTGTTCCAAGTTCGATCACAGGATGGTCTCCCATGCAAGAGCGTACACTTATCTTTGAGCAGTTCAGCCTCCAAATAATTATCAATAATCACTTTAAAACCTTGCCGTGCATGACACTTTAATAGTGATAGAGGAACATTCTGTTCACCACCATATAACGCACACAATGACAGCAATGCCACTGCTGCTTCAAAAGCGGAACCACGAACGAACAGTTTTAAGAATGAATCCAGAGTAGCGGAATGATCTATACGGATTACTTTGCCATCCTTCGTTATCAAACACATCAAGTCTTTGTTGTTGACCTCCTTTAACAACCAATGAACAATCGGACCAAGATAAGGGGCGAATAAAATGTCCCAGTGTGACCACAAGCTCAAATCAGTCAACATAGGGGCCTTAAGTAAGAGTTCAATAGCATCAGTGGTGGTAACTGCAGTACACATTCCTTCTCCAGTTGCTCTACTATTACCAAACACAAGTTCATCTGATCCTTTTCTATTTTGACCTGGCAATCTTGACAATGGAGCAGAAAATAACACTGAATTTGAAGTAAAATTATGCCTTCTTTCTCGTATACCGTCCAGTACACTTGGAACAAAATCGCTGTTGACTAGTTTGAAGCATACTAGTGGAAACTGCCTTGATAATAACTCGGAAATATTCCACTTGTCTATTTCATTGTCCCAAAGGCTATCTAAAGCTTGTGACAGCAACACATCCAATTGAATAGGAAGCAAGTGAGCCTCCAACAAAACATTCTCAGATCTTCCACCTATTATGCACTTTACTAGTGCCTGAGGCAAAAGGTGCATATACGTTTCTAGAAATACAGAATAATCTCCATAGCCAAGAGAGTCAAAATTGTCAACAGAATATTGTTCCATTAGCCAAGACTCACATTTGCAAAGCCGCCTCAATAAATTGACTTTATGTTTCAGAGAGAGATCGTCATAACTCATTATGTCTTCCTCAAAATATCCAGAAATTTTCTTCACAATATTTTCAACTGCAACATTTAAAGATACAACAAAATGAAATAAGGTAACTACTGAAAACAATGACCATATTTCCTCTCTCAATTGAGTGAAACAATCATCCCTTCCATAGAAAGGACAATTACACTAGTAGAAAGTAGAAACAAACTAAAAACTAACAAGCTCAACAATAATCTTAACATCATAACTCATACTATAAGATATGAAAAAGAAAATACGATATCCTAAAGATGTCATATAACATAAAGATATTGACACATTATGTCCTAAACTCATACTGCCTCTGGCAAGTAGGACGAGGAGAAATCAAAAGATAAAACAATAAAATTAAAATAAAAAATGCTCAACTTCGTATTTGAAACCAAAAGTATAACAAGCCATGAAACTATGCTAGCCATCAACAATCACCCCCATCTTTGTAAAAGTGAGAATTGGCACGTTACATGCAAACACAGCATATGCTAGGGGAAGTGTCACAACCACCAAGCATAGCTCCTACTTGTGATATGAATGGCACGGGCACCTCTTTGGACTCAAAATTTAAAAAATATAATATAATATAAGTGAGCACCCTGCCCCCAGGCATTTTACTATTCAATTTTTTTAATCTCAATGACATACAAATATACATACACGCATATATAAAATATTACATAAGCGAGCACCCTGCCCCCCTGCCGGAGGGGACATTTTAAATACTTAATTTTTTCTAAACTCAATGATATACAAATATATTACACAAACATATAATAGATTAATAGTAAATAATTTGTATGGTATTATAAGTTATTTTAACCAACAGCAGCATGCTATCAGATACCAGAAACATTAGCCACTAAGTTATTGAGTCCCTCACAATATCCATATTAACCACTAAGTTACCACTTTATTAGTGACTTTTGACATGAAAGTTGATATCATAATTCATATTCACCTATATTTATAATTTGTTATTTCGCCTACACGGCAAAGTATCCTTCATCTGGTAGTACAGTATAATTAAATGAAATTAAACAAAACAAATACAGAGTCCCAGAGTCCTATACTCTTTCCGTTTTTTAGTATCCATTTTTCCTTTTCTGACTGTTTTAAAATAAGTGTAACATTTCTATATTTGGAAAATGAGTGGGGAAGTGGAGCGTGAGGGAAAGTGGGAAGAGAGAGAATGAATTTAATGAATTTCTTATAAAGCGTGTCGAAGGAAAAGTGAACACTTATTAAAAAACGGAGGAATTATCATTTTCGTATAGGAGATTGACTAGATAGGCCCATATAGCGATGCCCATCCTATGTATTTATATATATTATAATTCATTCATTTCCAATGAATGAGAAAACTCATACAACTTTAATTAGATTTCAGAAAAACGTTGTACTGTTTTAAACCGCACTGACACCCATTTGCTTGGTGGATGGAAACAAGGTATACAGCAGTGCATGGGTGATGCAACCCCTTGTCCCACTGTCACCCCAACTCATAAAATGTCTCAAAAAATAAATAAATAAAATTTGGACTTTTATAGAAAGGGTAAGGCATTAGCCAAGTACAATCATTATGTTGTAAATATAATTTTGAATCCTCACTTGCAAATGTGGTTTGAAAAAATTGTTTTATTCATGTGGGGTGGGGGTGAGCATTCACTCCAACATGTAATGCAAGCAACATATAGATATATATAAAGAATATAAAACACAAAATTAGACATATTAAAATTAAAATAAATAAATCATTGTAGACTTTCAAATCTAAAGTGTCGGGGAGGGGACTTACCCTCCCCGACTCCCAACCTATAGGTTGGGGGGTCAGATTCCCCACCGGGCCCCTATCCCTCCCCTTTATTCCTTTGTAATTTGTGGGCTCCCACCACCCTTTCCCAGCCTCAGGTTGTTCAGCAAAAATAAAAAATAAAAAATAAAAATAAAAAAAAAAATTCTAAAGTGTCTTACCAGATTTGTCAGCACTGATTTTTAGTGATGCAGAAAGATCCTTATTAGTTGGTCGAACATTGATGCTCCTAGATGCAGCAGAACTGTCATCTATGCCTTGCTCACTCATAGTTTGGGGAGAATTATTTTGCATATAGTCACATATCCCATGTTTGATAGCTGTAACCTACAATGGTAGCAAGCTAGTTAGGCAGACCCGCAGAGATATCCACTTAGCCTACCACAAAAAGCCTTGCATACAGCATGATAAATTGATGCCAGTCAACCAAAGCTCCTCTCAAACAACCACTTGTAAAAAAGAAAAAGGGGTGTAGCATGATACAGCGGATCTTAGTAAGTTAATTTTAAAATTGAATGCATAGTGATTTTGCACATATATGAGCACACAAATTATTATCATTGTTGTTACCATGCCCTATCGCAGAGCAGCACAGCACCTGTGGACCCCCATCAGTATGGCAACCGCCATGGCAATAAGTACGTAAAAAATACATAATTATACATACATATACATGTTTATAATGCAATTCAATATGATTAACATTTTACATTAATCAATAAAACACTTAGATTAGACATCCATTATGCATCAAGTTCCAAAATAACATAAAACAATTAAATGCCATCAATCAAAGCAAAGTTACAATCAAGAAACAAATCAACCCCTCACTTGTAGTGTCATTATCCAAGTTAGGGTTATCCATAGGTGTATTGGTTTCACCATCATCTTCTACATCCTCACTGTCATTTGGAAATAGTTCAAACCCCAGCATGGTCATCTATAAACATTGATGTAGAATTTACTACTGCAACACCCCCTTCTAGAATAACTTATAAAATTACTTGAACCCTTTCTAGGAAGATTGCAACCCTCAAGTTTGGTTGACACACCAATAGCTTCATCAAGTTATTGCCATGAATGTCTTTGCTGGGATGGGCTACATCACATGCTTTATAAAGAAAGGCATTCATTATCCCATTGAAACTCTTCTAAGAACAAGGGATTCAAATTCAATCCCTCGCGCTTTTTTGAAATCATATTGCAATCTTCGAATTGTATTTAATTTACATCAAGTCATATCATTTATGATCTAACATATTCTTTTCTTGGTGTGGATCGTAAAATAAGGGGGAAAATATTTTATATATGTAATTTGTATAGTTTACCCACTTACACATATATTAATGGTAATTCTTACAAACTCAAAAGTGCTTCAATTGCACACAAAAAATAGTTGGTAATTCTTACAAACTCAAAAGTGCTTCAATTGCACACAAAACTAGAAGATGATACCAAATGGCCATCTCTTAAAAGCTCAAACATAAAAGAAAAGTATCACTTATTTATTGATAATCAAATCCTCCAAAGCCATTGTTCTTGCACCTTTCCTCTCACAATCCGTTATTCAAGGTTGTTACGGCGCGGCGCCTATGGACTGTCATACCGCCATGGCGATATGGCAGCCGCCATGGCGACAATATGGCACTAAGTAATATATTAAATAATATTAAATTTTTTATATATTATATAGTGACTAATATTCAATATTATTATATCCTAAAATATTTGGTTCTACTATAAAATTAGGCAATTAGGATTAGAGTGGAGTGTGGGCC
This sequence comes from Hygrophila difformis, assembly GCA_030278955.1. NCBI lineage: Eukaryota > Viridiplantae > Streptophyta > Magnoliopsida > Lamiales > Acanthaceae > Hygrophila > Hygrophila difformis. Next base: position 40,603,477 of record JAOANR010000008.1, on the reverse strand, counting down.
ATGGGTAGCACTCAATACTCATGTGACAAATTAATTAATATTCATATTTATTATTTAGACACAGAAGTACAGAAAGTGGAGTAAAACGGAGTGTAGATAGTACGGACAGCTGGCAACAACTTAGAAAGTCACAGTAATAGGGTGGGGAAGGAAGGACACATAGTCAAGCTCATCTGCCAAAATTCTCAAATGCTTAGAATAAGACAAAATAGAGAGTAAAAGCTACGAATCAAAAGTTTTTTTTCTATTTTCTGGGTTGTATTTGGTCAAATGGGTTATAAATTCGACCCTTGTGGTTCCATCATAGTGAAAATTCAAACTGTAGCAGTTAAACAGAACCGTATGGTGAGGCGTGCGCTTATGGCGGTAGTGGATGACCGCCATACTGCCATGTCGACGCCAAGGCGACGCCATGACAACCTTGCCGTTATTAACCATTCAATCTCCTCTTCACCTTTGCTATGAGGCAAGATAGCAAAAGCAATCATACCAATTTCCACCTCTGAGACACAATATGTACTGTTATCACTGTTCAATCTAATTCTATGTTTTTTCCATCTCTTTTCAAGCCATAGAGGCTTTCAGACTAGTGGATTTGGAAGTAAAGAGAAATTTGCAGTCCAATTGGGATAAGAAGTTAGTAGGGGCAAAGGAGGCTAGCAGAAAATAAAATTGTGCAATAGTGGTGAATAAAGCAAAGTTGTCTAGTGTTTACAGAGAATGGTCAACAACTAAATATGCAAATTTCCATGCAATTCAGGTTTCAAGTTTTATAGGAACCAAAACGTAAGAATAACAATCTGCATGTACCCTTATACCATTCACTCAACTTGTTTTCCCATCTAAAGTTATCATGCAAATTGTTATATATTTTGAACCAATCAAACATTATCTTAGGATTTTATTTCACTGCAAAACAGTGGTATCAACATTTCAATACCAATTTATATTTTTCTTCTTAATGTGAATTCCACATTGAGGTGTTCAACGCATATCATAATAATCTCATTGTTACGTACTAAACAGAGACCATTATTAATTAAGCATGGAAGTTAATACTTCCAAAAGAATCCCCAACTTTGATTCATAAAATCAAAATGAAAAGCCAATGATGGTAATCACAATCTTCTCAAATTACCAATAAAATATATTGCACATTGCAAGTCCTGCATCTGAGAATAATGTTCAGAACACTACATTTCCTTTTGGCTACATGAAGAAAATTCAATAAGAATTACATGCAAATAGGTCAATTAACAGTAATTCAGGCAAAGTCCCAGTGTTTTTTATTATTTCTAATTTTCTGAATAGTAGCAGACCTGAATTTTATATTTCTATTTTCTTAAAGTATTTGCTGTTGTTGTTTACGCACTCATGCAGCATTGCAGCTCCCATATATCCATATGCTGCGCCTGTAAATATGAGTCCAATAAAGACTCAACAAAAAGGTTTATCCACCTTCAAAATATGTTGAAACATCACATCACCCAACATTCACTCCTAGTCACTAACAACTTCTAGCCTCTGAAACATCATGATGTGAACATATATTACAATTGATGAGCAAGAAAAGGTTAGGACAAATCAATAGATGAATGACTTCATAAACAAAAAGCATGTCGACAAAGTAATAGGTTCAATTCATGCAAGCATTAAGTCGTTCAAAATTTCAATCATAGAACTTACAGCAGCATAAAGCAATCCAACAAATGGGTATGATGTGAAGAGTTCCCTCACTTTCCTCTTCTTCTTTGTCTCATAATACTGAAGCATTTTCTCAAGAACCTATTGCACAAGCAAGTCCGTAAAAATTTTGCATAAATAGAGAAAACAGTTCCCAAAATTTAGAAGGAAAAAAAAAAAAAAAAACGAAAGTGAGAAATAAACCATGATGTTCAGTATCTAGTCCTCCATCTCTATATGGGCAATTTTTTTATACTGTGACTCCAATGTATATGGGCATTGCATATATGAAACTGACAAGATGACTAAATAATAAAATTAACATGACACAAAGTCGCACCGAGAATCAATCAAACAAACCAAAAGTAGTTTCATTAAATAGTTAAATTCAAATATACAAATCACCAAAACTTCCTTCCATGGTACAGAAAAACAAAGGGAAACAGGTTGTACAAAAGAAAGGCATCCCTAACTTCTCTCTAGCACAAGTGCCCCCAACACACTTCCTTCTGATTGGAACACAGCACATAAATGCCAAAACAAAAATTTTATCACAAACATGCATGTGCGGAGTTATATTTAAATGCCTGGTAATCACAAAATTAGTATTCCATCAGATATAGCATGAACACAAATACAAAAGTTGCAACCTCAAAGATTTGCAGGCCTTTTACATTATTGCACATAAAGCACTGTCAAAAACCTTGCTCCTTCAGTGTTGTATCATTACTTAATTTGAAAGAGTAACTTTGAAAATGAAAATCAATAATGTAATACTCCCCTCTGTCCTAGCAAAAGTGTCTTGTTTGACCTGGACACGTTGTCCAATGCACTTTTTTAAAAGTTAATATCTCAAAATATTTCCGGGTAAAAATTATATAAAATATAGTATATTCTAAAACTATGAGATTAGACGAATCTAACAAGACCAAATTCGACTATCTTTTATAAATATATACTTGCATTCTTGCAATAAAATTGAGTCAAGGTTGAACAATGAACGGTGTCAAAAAATCAAACAAGACACTTGAGGTGGGATGGAGGGAGTAATGTATATCCTAAACGTGTGCAATACATAAACCCATTTTGCTTAGGTATGGAGTTTTAGAAGGAAGATTTTAAAAATATATATATATGAAAGCTTCAAGAACACAATCTTGACATGTAAACTAGTAAACGGAGCACACTCATGAGTAGGCGAAATAATAAATTATCCATGTATATCATTATTATTTTATTTTATGTTACCTGTGAGGTAAAGTGACCAAAGTGCACAATCTTAATAGATCCCACATAAGTTTTTGCACTATCTTATCTTACCAAAATATTTAATATTTCAAGAAAAATGCCTATCAAAATTTAAGCGAGAATGCAAAAGCGGTTACCATTACCTCATCTGCACTGTTTACTTGGCATGCTTCCTTCCAAGTTGTAACAAAAATCTTTAATGACTCAGCAGAAACAGGAACATATATACCTTTATGGTCAGGGACCTGGTACTTGTTTGCATTAAACTTTTCCTCTTTAGACTGCTTGACAAGCAAAGTTGTGCTAGAACTCTTTCTATACTTCCTCTTTCTTTGGGGAGGCACATTATCTTCAGTGCATCTTACACCACCACTAGACGTGTGAGGGCTAGATCCTACATCATTTTTTAATCCCAGCCTCTTCCTTTCTTCAGTTGCAGATGGGTAGGGGCAACTGCTCACACGATCCAATCCAGCATTTGACAGTGAACCCGGGCTCATACATTTATTATTCTCATCTTGGACATTGTCATATTTACCAGCTTTAGAGCAGCCATCATCCTCATCATCTGAACTTGATGAAATGAATCTTATGTGTTTTCCACGAAACTGACTGCTTTCTGCAGAGAAAGATTTCACCCGCTCTGTTATCTCATTAAAATGGTCATCCATCTCCTTTTTTTGCATGGAAATAAGTTTCCGTTTCTTGCTCTTTTTGTCATATTTTCTATCAGATTTTTTTGTTTCAGATTGTATCCTCGGTGTATCATCACATTTTTTCAACTCTTTGTCTTCTGACTGTCTTGCCTTCTTTATATGACGAATATATTGCCTGGATAGATTGGCTAAATTGATTCAGAAAGATGGTTCATAAATATATTATTGAGGATTATAAAATGTCTCATAAATTGTTATGGGGTTTACATGCTCATCCAGATAAGAGAGAGAATTAGAAGCTTGAGAAACTTCAAAAGCAAAGAGAGATGGCTAGATGTATTATCTAATCAAGGGGTTTTTTTTCCCTGATACAGAGGAGAGCTCAACATTGATTAGCATTAGTGGTTGATTAGACATCAAGAATCTTCATGCATAACTCTGTGGCATAGACCAAACTCTGCAATGCTTGCAGAAAATGGATAAATTATAATTATCAAACAAACCTGAAATGCATGGTCATCCAGATAGTATTTAACTAAAACAACAAATTATGAAGTGGTCATTGATAATGATATTTGCTAAGGTTTGACACCATATTTCCACTAGATTCCCATAATGAGGAATACCTGCACATACATTATCTTCTCAAATGTATAACTGAGTTCTCACATCACAATATCTCATGTTTGCTCTCAATTTTCTAGTGTCACTCATTATAACATAACAAAAATTAAAACATAAACAAGCATAACTAAACATGTTTTGACGGAAAGAACACCATCCACTACTTTCAACACTTAAACCTACATTATAATAAATGCAACAACCCACACATCATCTTCAGGAACAATCTGATCCTTAATAGCAATCCAAAGAAGATAAATCGCGATGGGTAACAGAAGTAAGAAAACTAAATTTAAGAAATATTCCAATAGTATAACATAAATAAGCAATAATGTGTACATAAAGCAAGAAGAGCTTACATACCCAAGGTTTTGGATACGAATGCAGAGCATTTCCTTGCTAGAGACGGATTGCTTTTCTAAAATATAGTCCAAAAAGGCATCGACTTTAAGTTCTTTCTTCTTGCGACTATGAATGAACTCACAAAGGTAAGAAATGATATCATCAATTCTTATTCTGTACACTTCAGTTGCATCAGATGGGACTGAAAAATAATGAGCAGCAAGTGGATGCCGTACCAAGGGGCCCAATTCCAGCTCTTCAAACCGTTCAATCCCCTCACTTTCACATATTGCCATTTCCAAATCATACAGAGAAGTAATACTCTTAGCCGCAACAAAGCAGTGGATGAATGCATTGATCTTTAAGGAGATAGGCAGCATAAAAAAAGCAAAAATGAGTTTTCTGAACATTAAAATTGAGAATTTCAAATTCTGACATTTCCAAATCATACAGAGAAGTAATGTTCTTAGCCGCAACAAAGCAGTGGATGAATACATTGATCTTTAAGGAGATAGGCAGCATAAAAAAAGCAAAAATGAGTTTTATGAACATTAAAATTGAGAATTTCAAATTCTGAAAAGGATCATTAACTGAAAAGTTAAGCTATGTATAAGAGCAGGAAAAGACCAAGGAAAATGTTTTAAGAAAATACATCATTAGAATGCTCAAAACCAAGATTGCATCTCCCTCTAAACATTTTCAGAAACAAAAACAATAGTAATAATAAGTTGCCAGAATAGCTTCCCAATTCATAAAATAATCAACCAAATGCTTCAAGATCAAGGAAACAGTGTCACAGTTAAAAAGAGAATGCTAAATGGTTTTGGCACGGTAGCAAAATTATGGAAAGATGAATGGAGATACACCATATGAACATACAAACTAACTAAGCTAAATGTAACTCCTATTTCTAAGTAGTAACGACTACCAACTAAAATAGATTTTGAAACCTAAAAACTCGACGTCTAGATTCTACATCAACAACAAGAAGCACGACATCGATTCAATCTAATATCAATATGTGTCCCAAGGAGCCTATTTAACGAAGGCAGGAGTCTATTTAAATAAAATTCCAACACCGAACTTTTGAACATAAAGAAACACACAAAAAAAATTTACCCACCTTTCCTTCCGTAGCTAGGAGCCTTTTTAACGAAGGCACCCGCTGCATTTGAAAACCTAAACTCTCCCAGGACTCCGCTTTCACGTTCCGCAAAGCCACCTGCGAAACTTTCCACACCGAAACATTCTGGTTTAATGCTAGAAGGTCACTTCGAGCACTCGCCGCCGCCTTTTCAAGTCTTTCAACCATCTCCTTTTCGCCGTTACCCTGTTGTTGCGGGCGTTGATTGGTATCATTACCATCGAGGTTGGTCAGTTGAATGGGGAAATTGCTGTTAGGAAAATGCTGCTGGATTTGGGGGAAAGCAATTAGGTTTTGGGGATACGAATTGAAGTGAGGTGAGAAATTGGGGCTATGCAGGGGAAGGTAAAGGTTGGGATTGGCAAAGAAATTAGAGTTGAGAAGAATCTGTTGCTGCTGTGGTTGAACCTGTTGCTGCCGTGTCTGCGTCTGCGGTTGTTGCGGTGGCGATTGTGCCGAGCGGCGGCCACCGCCGTAGGGGTGTTGATGTCCGTACATTACTGAAAAGGGCAAAAAAAAAAAAAAAAAAAAGGAAGAAGCTTGAAAAGGCGGGCGAGGAGGCGTTCCCAAATTTTCGTGTGTATATACTCACATTATCGTTGAACTAGTCGTCAATATACGAGTTAACCCTCAAAGAGTCGCGTTCTCGCTTTACGGGTAAATTGTTATCAATCGATTATTAAACGTGTTTTCTAAATAGTTTTTAAAAATAATAATAATTATTATTATTAATTGATTGAAATTCAATCACTCGTCATGCATTTGGATGGATTTGAGTTAAGTGTTTGGCTTTAAGAAATGATTTGAAATAAATGGATTTGAAATATTGTCTAATAAAACAAGAAACGTTTGTGATACAAAAACTAAATATTCACCATAATTTGCATGGGCATTCCCTCCGGATTTTGTTATGGGAGATCTAGCGGCGGACTTCTCAGGGACATGGTTCCCCCGCCACTAGTCGGTTTTTTTTTTTTCGTGCTAGTTTTTGTTCCTTATATTTTTCTTTTGTTGTTTTCATTTTGACTTGTTATCTGGCTTCTGCTCTTCAAAAAAAAAAAAACAAATAAAAGCATTTTTCATGTGTTTATGAATCTTGTAAGTTAATTAATACAATACAATACAAAAACATCACAATCAAACATAAAATATTTCCACATACATATACATTATGTTTTTTTTACACATCATACATAAGGAATACAAGCTCTTAAGTTTAAAATTAAAGGGAAACAATTACTTTGATCACAAATCATAAAATACTACAAAAATTTTGTGCGTTTAAGAGGATATGATCGTAAGATCGTAGAAGCGTTTGAGCGAGTATGACTATCAGATCGTAACATCCTACTATCAGGATCGCGATCTTACTAATTTTAAGATCCTACGACGGTCGGGATCGTTTTAGAAAGGTGTGATCGTAAAATCGTAAGATCCTAAGATCAGGATCGGGAACTTAACAATTATGGCTGGAAATGTTAGATTGTTGGGAATGTAAGATTGCTGGGAATATTATTTTTTGCTGAATTAAAATGATTGTATTTGGTTAGATTGAGAATTTCAAATTCACACTTCACATAAATCGATCATAATGCCACCAATTTAAAGTTGTTTGATAGTTAGGGTGAAAGCCTCTTTCTTGTTAAATTCATTTTTCCGACATTTAAAATAAATTATTATGTATCCTCTACAACTTTGCATTTCATAAAGGTGTGATCGTAAAATCGTAAGATCCTAAGATCAGGATCGAGAACTTAACAATTATGGCTGGAAATGTTAGATTGTTGGGAATGTAAGATTGCTGGGAATATTATTTTTTGCTGAATTAAAATGATTGTATTTGGTTAGATTGAGAATTTCAAATTCACACTTCACATAAATCGATCATAATGCCACCAATTTAAAGTTGTTTGATAGTTAGGGTGAAAGCCTCTTTCTTGTTAAATTCATTTTTCCGCCATCTAAAATAAATTCTTATGTATCCTCTACAACTTTGCATTTCATAAACTTATTTGTTGCAATTTAATATAGTATGCAATAATATATAAAATGTCAAAAAGTCAAACACCAAAAAAAATAATAATAAATAACAAAACTAACATAATAAGCAATTTATTTAATCAAAAATTTATTTTCTGAATGGAGGTGCACATATAATTTCAAATACTACTCCACCGAATTGATCAGTTAGTTAATTCTTCAAATAACGGAAGGTAAGGCAATCGACGGGTTAATAATTGGAAGAACACAAAGAAGAATAATTAAACAACAACAATTGCACCACTCTTTTTTAGTCTGTATAAGTTGATCAGCAAAACAAAAAAAATAATTGCACGAGCAAAACTTTATTTTACGAACCTGAATTTTTATTTTTATTTTTCCAAATGGCATTTTTTTGGAACGACGAAGGCTTGATTTTATAGAAGAAAGAAGTAGTCTTCTAAGGATTACCATATGATGAAATAAAAAGGGTTGGTCTTTTAAAGTGGGCTAATATATGGTTTTAAAATTTAAAATTGTAGATGTCCGAACATGCCTTCCAAGAGGAAATTACATTCCCACTAATATTACTAAGGGGTCGTTTGGTTTGAGGGATCTTACATTACTAGTGTGAATATCACTACCAGAAATATAAGATTACTGGGAATACATGAATCATACTTTTTGTCATTTTATCATTTTTGCATTTAGGGGGTGTTTGGTATAGAGAATAGGGGTAGGGAAAGAGAATTGGGCCTATTTCTCTTGTTTGGTTGGGCCTGGGAATTAGATATCGAGAAAAGAATCGATTCTCAATCTCGACTTTCTATTCTCTCCAAATACGGAGAATTACAGAGATTTGGACATTCAATTCTCGGCATTCTACCGCGACGCTCTGCCCCATCTCTCCCGGACCTGTCGTCTCCTCCCCATTCCTATCGCCATGCTGATTCTGCTCAATCGCCATCTGTGATTCTACTCTATCGCCATCGCTGCTCCTGCTCTGTCGCCATTGTTGCTCCTGTATTTGTCTCTCTGGAAACCCTATCTCCTCCCCTTTCTGCGTTGTACGGCATTCTCCGTGGTGTGGTTAGTTCTTTACACAACTGTATGTATTATTTCGCTATTTGAGTTGATTGGTGTGTGCCTTTGGGATTGAGAGAAGCCCCAAATATTCTCTTTTTTGTAAAGACGTTGGTTTAGGGGTTTTTACCGGGATTGTTGACATGGATTTTTCATTGTTTTTTGTTGTTGTATTGCTTTAACAATTGTTGGTATGCAACTCAAGATTGGGATTGATTGAATTCGTTTATTGAGCCCATGGTTGATTGATGCATTTTTGTAACTTGTAAATCTCCTTGGTTTTATGTTGTTTTCTCAACAAGAAGTTACAGCAACATTGTTCTTCTGATTTTTGAAATGACAAATTGCTTATATTTGGCGTGTCTTTATCCAATTTCTTGTGTTTAAATAGCTTCAATTGGTGTCTGTATAGCTTATATTTGGCGTGTGTTTTTCCAATTTCTGATGTGGAATCTATTGGTTTATGGATGGTTAGTTGTTCCAATTTGTTCTGAGATTTCAAACAGCTTTAGTTAATATAAACAATTTTGTGTGTTAATTATTAAAGATCACTGTGGATTTGTATAATTTACATGAATTACACTATCGTGTGTACCGGGATTGTTCACTGGAGAAGTTATTGTTTTTATCTGGTTTATCTTGGGATGCACCGCTGAGTCACGACTCATGTATAAGAATTTTATTTATGCAGACTAATGTGTAATCTCATATGCATAGATTCTAAAGTCTAAATTGATGGAATGCACTCTATTTGAAAGTTTCCCTTGACAACAGCTTTCTTGGCTGTTTATTTTTGCAAGTTTTGGGTCCTTCGACTTCCTAACAAGTCTGTCCAAAACAGATGATGTAGCAATAGTTGATAATGTTGACCAACTACAGTTCAAAAGATATGGCTTGGTAGAGTATTTGTTGTTACTGCATTCTTATTATAGCTTATTTACTTAAGCTATTTGATTACACAGATGTTAATCTAATCGATAAATTTTGTCAAATCTTAGTGTAGTTCTATAAGCATTAGTACCTGTTTTCGGATTTCTGAGTCACACTTCCCCGCTAGTGTATACATATTTCAAGCCAAGTGTCAAGTGTCAAATCTATTTATGTCTCTTTGAGTTGGGCAGCTTTGATCTCATATCATCGTTTTTCGAGGTAAAAAACAAACCAACTTCAGTAGGTTTAATGGTGCGTTGTGTGTCTTGGACTCTACAATTAATATCCTGTTTTTTTACTTTCAAATTCAAGTGCATCTCCTTAATTGGGAAATTTGGTCGGTTATGAACTGTGGTTTGCCCTCTATTTTAACCTTGAATTTCTCAGATCAATTAGGTATGTGCGATCAGATGACTGGAGTAATAACTGAAGTTTCTTTTATTGAATTTCTCTGATGGAGTTACTTGCATTAGTGGATCGCATCAATCTTGTGAATGAGTCAGCCATTGGACATTTTATGCTATATAAAAAAAGATGTATATAAACTGTTGCTGTTGTAAATGATTTACAATATTACAAATATGGCTCAATTCCTGTACTTTCACAAGTGGGTGAATACTGAATCATATGCTGGCTTACATATTTATATGCATTTATGTTCTATATCAGACAATCTTTGCAGTTTGCAGTATGCATTTGTTTAATCATTGGTTGAGTTTCTCTATAGTACTTTTTCTATACGTTTTCTACCCTTAGTCATCTATTTAATTTTAATCATTGGTTAAAGGAGGATTATCAAACATGCCCTTACTCTCATTATCTTTTTTTTGGTTTTAATTGTGCTTGTAAAAAGATTGATTATCTTTTTAAACTTTTATTGGGATCGATTAAAATATTTTTTTGGTGTTAATTTGTGCATTTTTTTTTATTTAAATAAATCATTATTATAGGAAAAAAAACTATAGTTTAAACAAGTATTTTACTTATACTTACATTTATATTTTTTTACTATTAATAAAAACTAAACAACATAATTATTTTTTAAAATTCCATGTTCCAATTTCATACTGAATTCTCTAATCAACCAAACAAGAGAATTGATTCTCTGTTGAATTTCTCTGTTGAATTCTCTGTTGTACCAAACTGGAGAATCAATTCTCTTTCTCTGGCTCAATTCTCTTTCTCTGCAATTCCATTCTCTGACATCAATTCTCTGCAATTCCATTCTCTGTACCAAACGTATCCTT
>JAOANR010000008.1:40507867-40592040 GCA_030278955.1 Hygrophila difformis | reverse complement strand
AACATCATAACTCATACTATAAGATATGAAAAAGAAAATACGATATCCTAAAGATGTCATATAACATAAAGATATTGACACATTATGTCCTAAACTCATACTGCCTCTGGCAAGTAGGACGAGGAGAAATCAAAAGATAAAACAATAAAATTAAAATAAAAAATGCTCAACTTCGTATTTGAAACCAAAAGTATAACAAGCCATGAAACTATGCTAGCCATCAACAATCACCCCCATCTTTGTAAAAGTGAGAATTGGCACGTTACATGCAAACACAGCATATGCTAGGGGAAGTGTCACAACCACCAAGCATAGCTCCTACTTGTGATATGAATGGCACGGGCACCTCTTTGGACTCAAAATTTAAAAAATATAATATAATATAAGTGAGCACCCTGCCCCCAGGCATTTTACTATTCAATTTTTTTAATCTCAATGACATACAAATATACATACACGCATATATAAAATATTACATAAGCGAGCACCCTGCCCCCCTGCCGGAGGGGACATTTTAAATACTTAATTTTTTCTAAACTCAATGATATACAAATATATTACACAAACATATAATAGATTAATAGTAAATAATTTGTATGGTATTATAAGTTATTTTAACCAACAGCAGCATGCTATCAGATACCAGAAACATTAGCCACTAAGTTATTGAGTCCCTCACAATATCCATATTAACCACTAAGTTACCACTTTATTAGTGACTTTTGACATGAAAGTTGATATCATAATTCATATTCACCTATATTTATAATTTGTTATTTCGCCTACACGGCAAAGTATCCTTCATCTGGTAGTACAGTATAATTAAATGAAATTAAACAAAACAAATACAGAGTCCCAGAGTCCTATACTCTTTCCGTTTTTTAGTATCCATTTTTCCTTTTCTGACTGTTTTAAAATAAGTGTAACATTTCTATATTTGGAAAATGAGTGGGGAAGTGGAGCGTGAGGGAAAGTGGGAAGAGAGAGAATGAATTTAATGAATTTCTTATAAAGCGTGTCGAAGGAAAAGTGAACACTTATTAAAAAACGGAGGAATTATCATTTTCGTATAGGAGATTGACTAGATAGGCCCATATAGCGATGCCCATCCTATGTATTTATATATATTATAATTCATTCATTTCCAATGAATGAGAAAACTCATACAACTTTAATTAGATTTCAGAAAAACGTTGTACTGTTTTAAACCGCACTGACACCCATTTGCTTGGTGGATGGAAACAAGGTATACAGCAGTGCATGGGTGATGCAACCCCTTGTCCCACTGTCACCCCAACTCATAAAATGTCTCAAAAAATAAATAAATAAAATTTGGACTTTTATAGAAAGGATAAGGCATTAGCCAAGTACAATCATTATGTTGTAAATATAATTTTGAATCCTCACTTGCAAATGTGGTTTGAAAAAATTGTTTTATTCATGTGGGGTGGGGGTGAGCATTCACTCCAACATGTAATGCAAGCAACATATAGATATATATAAAGAATATAAAACACAAAATTAGACATATTAAAATTAAAATAAATAAATCATTGTAGACTTTCAAATCAAAAGTGTCGGGGAGGGGACTTACCCTCCCCGACTCCCAACCTATAGGTTGGGGGGTCAGATTCCCCACCGGGCCCCTATCCCTCCCCTTTATTCCTTTGTAATTTGTGGGCTCCCACCACCCTTTCCCAGCCTCAGGTTGTTCAGCAAAAATAAAAAATAAAAAATAAAAATAAAAAAAATTCTAAAGTGTCTTACCAGATTTGTCAGCACTGATTTTTAGTGATGCAGAAAGATCCTTATTAGTTGGTCGAACATTGATGCTCCTAGATGCAGCAGAACTGTCATCTATGCCTTGCTCACTCATAGTTTGGGGAGAATTATTTTGCATATAGTCACATATCCCATGTTTGATAGCTGTAACCTACAATGGTAGCAAGCTAGTTAGGCAGACCCGCAGAGATATCCACTTAGCCTACCACAAAAAGCCTTGCATACAGCATGATAAATTGATGCCAGTCAACCAAAGCTCCTCTCAAACAACCACTTGTAAAAAAGAAAAAGGGGTGTAGCATGATACAGCGGATCTTAGTAAGTTAATTTTAAAATTGAATGCATAGTGATTTTGCACATATATGAGCACACAAATTATTATCATTGTTGTTACCATGCCCTATCGCAGAGCAGCACAGCACCTGTGGACCCCCATCAGTATGGCAACCGCCATGGCAATAAGTACGTAAAAAATACATAATTATACATACATATACATGTTTATAATGCAATTCAATATGATTAACATTTTACATTAATCAATAAAACACTTAGATTAGACATCCATTATGCATCAAGTTCCAAAATAACATTAAACAATTAAATGCCATCAATCAAAGCAAAGTTACAATCAAGAAACAAATCAACCCCTCACTTGTAGTGTCATTATCCAAGTTAGGGTTATCCATAGGTGTATTGGTTTCACCATCATCTTCTACATCCTCACTGTCATTTGGAAATAGTTCAAACCCCAGCATGGTCATCTATAAACATTGATGTAGAATTTACTACTGCAACACCCCCTTCTAGAATAACTTATAAAATTACTTGAACCCTTTCTAGGAAGATTGCAACCCTCAAGTTTGGTTGACACACCAATAGCTTCATCAAGTTATTGCCATGAATGTCTTTGCTGGGATGGGCTACATCACATGCTTTATAAAGAAAGGCATTCATTATCCCATTGAAACTCTTCTAAGAACAAGGGATTCAAATTCAATCCCTCGCGCTTTTTTGAAATCATATTGCAATCTTCGAATTGTATTTAATTTACATCAAGTCATATCATTTATGATCTAACATATTCTTTTCTTGGTGTGGATCGTAAAATAAGGGGGAAAATATTTTATATATGTAATTTGTATAGTTTACCCACTTACACATATATTAATGGTAATTCTTACAAACTCAAAAGTGCTTCAATTGCACACAAAAAATAGTTGGTAATTCTTACAAACTCAAAAGTGCTTCAATTGCACACAAAACTAGAAGATGATACCAAATGGCCATCTCTTAAAAGCTCAAACATAAAAGAAAAGTATCACTTATTTATTGATAATCAAATCCTCCAAAGCCATTGTTCTTGCACCTTTCCTCTCACAATCCGTTATTCAAGGTTGTTACGGCGCGGCGCCTATGGACTGTCATACCGCCATGGCGATATGGCAGCCGCCATGGCGACAATATGGCACTAAGTAATATATTAAATAATATTAAATTTTTTATATATTATATAGTGACTAATATTCAATATTATTATATCCTAAAATATTTGGTTCTACTATAAAATTAGGCAATTAGGATTAGAGTGGAGTGTGGGCCATGGGTAGCACTCAATACTCATGTGACAAATTAATTAATATTCATATTTATTATTTAGACACAGAAGTACAGAAAGTGGAGTAAAACGGAGTGTAGATAGTACGGACAGCTGGCAACAACTTAGAAAGTCACAGTAATAGGGTGGGGAAGGAAGGACACATAGTCAAGCTCATCTGCCAAAATTCTCAAATGCTTAGAATAAGACAAAATAGAGAGTAAAAGCTACGAATCAAAAGTTTTTTTTCTATTTTCTGGGTTGTATTTGGTCAAATGGGTTATAAATTCGACCCTTGTGGTTCCATCATAGTGAAAATTCAAACTGTAGCAGTTAAACAGAACCGTATGGTGAGGCGTGCGCTTATGGCGGTAGTGGATGACCGCCATACTGCCATGTCGACGCCAAGGCGACGCCATGACAACCTTGCCGTTATTAACCATTCAATCTCCTCTTCACCTTTGCTATGAGGCAAGATAGCAAAAGCAATCATACCAATTTCCACCTCTGAGACACAATATGTACTGTTATCACTGTTCAATCTAATTCTATGTTTTTTCCATCTCTTTTCAAGCCATAGAGGCTTTCAGACTAGTGGATTTGGAAGTAAAGAGAAATTTGCAGTCCAATTGGGATAAGAAGTTAGTAGGGGCAAAGGAGGCTAGCAGAAAATAAAATTGTGCAATAGTGGTGAATAAAGCAAAGTTGTCTAGTGTTTACAGAGAATGGTCAACAACTAAATATGCAAATTTCCATGCAATTCAGGTTTCAAGTTTTATAGGAACCAAAACGTAAGAATAACAATCTGCATGTACCCTTATACCATTCACTCAACTTGTTTTCCCATCTAAAGTTATCATGCAAATTGTTATATATTTTGAACCAATCAAACATTATCTTAGGATTTTATTTCACTGCAAAACAGTGGTATCAACATTTCAATACCAATTTATATTTTTCTTCTTAATGTGAATTCCACATTGAGGTGTTCAACGCATATCATAATAATCTCATTGTTACGTACTAAACAGAGACCATTATTAATTAAGCATGGAAGTTAATACTTCCAAAAGAATCCCCAACTTTGATTCATAAAATCAAAATGAAAAGCCAATGATGGTAATCACAATCTTCTCAAATTACCAATAAAATATATTGCACATTGCAAGTCCTGCATCTGAGAATAATGTTCAGAACACTACATTTCCTTTTGGCTACATGAAGAAAATTCAATAAGAATTACATGCAAATAGGTCAATTAACAGTAATTCAGGCAAAGTCCCAGTGTTTTTTATTATTTCTAATTTTCTGAATAGTAGCAGACCTGAATTTTATATTTCTATTTTCTTAAAGTATTTGCTGTTGTTGTTTACGCACTCATGCAGCATTGCAGCTCCCATATATCCATATGCTGCGCCTGTAAATATGAGTCCAATAAAGACTCAACAAAAAGGTTTATCCACCTTCAAAATATGTTGAAACATCACATCACCCAACATTCACTCCTAGTCACTAACAACTTCTAGCCTCTGAAACATCATGATGTGAACATATATTACAATTGATGAGCAAGAAAAGGTTAGGACAAATCAATAGATGAATGACTTCATAAACAAAAAGCATGTCGACAAAGTAATAGGTTCAATTCATGCAAGCATTAAGTCGTTCAAAATTTCAATCATAGAACTTACAGCAGCATAAAGCAATCCAACAAATGGGTATGATGTGAAGAGTTCCCTCACTTTCCTCTTCTTCTTTGTCTCATAATACTGAAGCATTTTCTCAAGAACCTATTGCACAAGCAAGTCCGTAAAAATTTTGCATAAATAGAGAAAACAGTTCCCAAAATTTAGAAGGAAAAAAAAAAAAAAAAAACGAAAGTGAGAAATAAACCATGATGTTCAGTATCTAGTCCTCCATCTCTATATGGGCAATTTTTTTATACTGTGACTCCAATGTATATGGGCATTGCATATATGAAACTGACAAGATGACTAAATAATAAAATTAACATGACACAAAGTCGCACCGAGAATCAATCAAACAAACCAAAAGTAGTTTCATTAAATAGTTAAATTCAAATATACAAATCACCAAAACTTCCTTCCATGGTACAGAAAAACAAAGGGAAACAGGTTGTACAAAAGAAAGGCATCCCTAACTTCTCTCTAGCACAAGTGCCCCCAACACACTTCCTTCTGATTGGAACACAGCACATAAATGCCAAAACAAAAATTTTATCACAAACATGCATGTGCGGAGTTATATTTAAATGCCTGGTAATCACAAAATTAGTATTCCATCAGATATAGCATGAACACAAATACAAAAGTTGCAACCTCAAAGATTTGCAGGCCTTTTACATTATTGCACATAAAGCACTGTCAAAAACCTTGCTCCTTCAGTGTTGTATCATTACTTAATTTGAAAGAGTAACTTTGAAAATGAAAATCAATAATGTAATACTCCCCTCTGTCCTAGCAAAAGTGTCTTGTTTGACCTGGACACGTTGTCCAATGCACTTTTTTAAAAGTTAATATCTCAAAATATTTCCGGGTAAAAATTATATAAAATATAGTATATTCTAAAACTATGAGATTAGACGAATCTAACAAGACCAAATTCGACTATCTTTTATAAATATATACTTGCATTCTTGCAATAAAATTGAGTCAAGGTTGAACAATGAACGGTGTCAAAAAATCAAACAAGACACTTGAGGTGGGATGGAGGGAGTAATGTATATCCTAAACGTGTGCAATACATAAACCCATTTTGCTTAGGTATGGAGTTTTAGAAGGAAGATTTTAAAAATATATATATATGAAAGCTTCAAGAACACAATCTTGACATGTAAACTAGTAAACGGAGCACACTCATGAGTAGGCGAAATAATAAATTATCCATGTATATCATTATTATTTTATTTTATGTTACCTGTGAGGTAAAGTGACCAAAGTGCACAATCTTAATAGATCCCACATAAGTTTTTGCACTATCTTATCTTACCAAAATATTTAATATTTCAAGAAAAATGCCTATCAAAATTTAAGCGAGAATGCAAAAGCGGTTACCATTACCTCATCTGCACTGTTTACTTGGCATGCTTCCTTCCAAGTTGTAACAAAAATCTTTAATGACTCAGCAGAAACAGGAACATATATACCTTTATGGTCAGGGACCTGGTACTTGTTTGCATTAAACTTTTCCTCTTTAGACTGCTTGACAAGCAAAGTTGTGCTAGAACTCTTTCTATACTTCCTCTTTCTTTGGGGAGGCACATTATCTTCAGTGCATCTTACACCACCACTAGACGTGTGAGGGCTAGATCCTACATCATTTTTTAATCCCAGCCTCTTCCTTTCTTCAGTTGCAGATGGGTAGGGGCAACTGCTCACACGATCCAATCCAGCATTTGACAGTGAACCCGGGCTCATACATTTATTATTCTCATCTTGGACATTGTCATATTTACCAGCTTTAGAGCAGCCATCATCCTCATCATCTGAACTTGATGAAATGAATCTTATGTGTTTTCCACGAAACTGACTGCTTTCTGCAGAGAAAGATTTCACCCGCTCTGTTATCTCATTAAAATGGTCATCCATCTCCTTTTTTTGCATGGAAATAAGTTTCCGTTTCTTGCTCTTTTTGTCATATTTTCTATCAGATTTTTTTGTTTCAGATTGTATCCTCGGTGTATCATCACATTTTTTCAACTCTTTGTCTTCTGACTGTCTTGCCTTCTTTATATGACGAATATATTGCCTGGATAGATTGGCTAAATTGATTCAGAAAGATGGTTCATAAATATATTATTGAGGATTATAAAATGTCTCATAAATTGTTATGGGGTTTACATGCTCATCCAGATAAGAGAGAGAATTAGAAGCTTGAGAAACTTCAAAAGCAAAGAGAGATGGCTAGATGTATTATCTAATCAAGGGGTTTTTTTTCCCTGATACAGAGGAGAGCTCAACATTGATTAGCATTAGTGGTTGATTAGACATCAAGAATCTTCATGCATAACTCTGTGGCATAGACCAAACTCTGCAATGCTTGCAGAAAATGGATAAATTATAATTATCAAACAAACCTGAAATGCATGGTCATCCAGATAGTATTTAACTAAAACAACAAATTATGAAGTGGTCATTGATAATGATATTTGCTAAGGTTTGACACCATATTTCCACTAGATTCCCATAATGAGGAATACCTGCACATACATTATCTTCTCAAATGTATAACTGAGTTCTCACATCACAATATCTCATGTTTGCTCTCAATTTTCTAGTGTCACTCATTATAACATAACAAAAATTAAAACATAAACAAGCATAACTAAACATGTTTTGACGGAAAGAACACCATCCACTACTTTCAACACTTAAACCTACATTATAATAAATGCAACAACCCACACATCATCTTCAGGAACAATCTGATCCTTAATAGCAATCCAAAGAAGATAAATCGCGATGGGTAACAGAAGTAAGAAAACTAAATTTAAGAAATATTCCAATAGTATAACATAAATAAGCAATAATGTGTACATAAAGCAAGAAGAGCTTACATACCCAAGGTTTTGGATACGAATGCAGAGCATTTCCTTGCTAGAGACGGATTGCTTTTCTAAAATATAGTCCAAAAAGGCATCGACTTTAAGTTCTTTCTTCTTGCGACTATGAATGAACTCACAAAGGTAAGAAATGATATCATCAATTCTTATTCTGTACACTTCAGTTGCATCAGATGGGACTGAAAAATAATGAGCAGCAAGTGGATGCCGTACCAAGGGGCCCAATTCCAGCTCTTCAAACCGTTCAATCCCCTCACTTTCACATATTGCCATTTCCAAATCATACAGAGAAGTAATACTCTTAGCCGCAACAAAGCAGTGGATGAATGCATTGATCTTTAAGGAGATAGGCAGCATAAAAAAAGCAAAAATGAGTTTTCTGAACATTAAAATTGAGAATTTCAAATTCTGACATTTCCAAATCATACAGAGAAGTAATGTTCTTAGCCGCAACAAAGCAGTGGATGAATACATTGATCTTTAAGGAGATAGGCAGCATAAAAAAAGCAAAAATGAGTTTTATGAACATTAAAATTGAGAATTTCAAATTCTGAAAAGGATCATTAACTGAAAAGTTAAGCTATGTATAAGAGCAGGAAAAGACCAAGGAAAATGTTTTAAGAAAATACATCATTAGAATGCTCAAAACCAAGATTGCATCTCCCTCTAAACATTTTCAGAAACAAAAACAATAGTAATAATAAGTTGCCAGAATAGCTTCCCAATTCATAAAATAATCAACCAAATGCTTCAAGATCAAGGAAACAGTGTCACAGTTAAAAAGAGAATGCTAAATGGTTTTGGCACGGTAGCAAAATTATGGAAAGATGAATGGAGATACACCATATGAACATACAAACTAACTAAGCTAAATGTAACTCCTATTTCTAAGTAGTAACGACTACCAACTAAAATAGATTTTGAAACCTAAAAACTCGACGTCTAGATTCTACATCAACAACAAGAAGCACGACATCGATTCAATCTAATATCAATATGTGTCCCAAGGAGCCTATTTAACGAAGGCAGGAGTCTATTTAAATAAAATTCCAACACCGAACTTTTGAACATAAAGAAACACACAAAAAAAATTTACCCACCTTTCCTTCCGTAGCTAGGAGCCTTTTTAACGAAGGCACCCGCTGCATTTGAAAACCTAAACTCTCCCAGGACTCCGCTTTCACGTTCCGCAAAGCCACCTGCGAAACTTTCCACACCGAAACATTCTGGTTTAATGCTAGAAGGTCACTTCGAGCACTCGCCGCCGCCTTTTCAAGTCTTTCAACCATCTCCTTTTCGCCGTTACCCTGTTGTTGCGGGCGTTGATTGGTATCATTACCATCGAGGTTGGTCAGTTGAATGGGGAAATTGCTGTTAGGAAAATGCTGCTGGATTTGGGGGAAAGCAATTAGGTTTTGGGGATACGAATTGAAGTGAGGTGAGAAATTGGGGCTATGCAGGGGAAGGTAAAGGTTGGGATTGGCAAAGAAATTAGAGTTGAGAAGAATCTGTTGCTGCTGTGGTTGAACCTGTTGCTGCCGTGTCTGCGTCTGCGGTTGTTGCGGTGGCGATTGTGCCGAGCGGCGGCCACCGCCGTAGGGGTGTTGATGTCCGTACATTACTGAAAAGGGCAAAAAAAAAAAAAAAAAAAAGGAAGAAGCTTGAAAAGGCGGGCGAGGAGGCGTTCCCAAATTTTCGTGTGTATATATACTCACATTATCGTTGAACTAGTCGTCAATATACGAGTTAACCCTCAAAGAGTCGCGTTCTCGCTTTACGGGTAAATTGTTATCAATCGATTATTAAACGTGTTTTCTAAATAGTTTTTAAAAATAATAATAATTATTATTATTAATTGATTGAAATTCAATCACTCGTCATGCATTTGGATGGATTTGAGTTAAGTGTTTGGCTTTAAGAAATGATTTGAAATAAATGGATTTGAAATATTGTCTAATAAAACAAGAAACGTTTGTGATACAAAAACTAAATATTCACCATAATTTGCATGGGCATTCCCTCCGGATTTTGTTATGGGAGATCTAGCGGCGGACTTCTCAGGGACATGGTTCCCCCGCCACTAGTCGGTTTTTTTTTTTTCGTGCTAGTTTTTGTTCCTTATATTTTTCTTTTGTTGTTTTCATTTTGACTTGTTATCTGGCTTCTGCTCTTCAAAAAAAAAAAAACAAATAAAAGCATTTTTCATGTGTTTATGAATCTTGTAAGTTAATTAATACAATACAATACAAAAACATCACAATCAAACATAAAATATTTCCACATACATATACATTATGTTTTTTTTACACATCATACATAAGGAATACAAGCTCTTAAGTTTAAAATTAAAGGGAAACAATTACTTTGATCACAAATCATAAAATACTACAAAAATTTTGTGCGTTTAAGAGGATATGATCGTAAGATCGTAGAAGCGTTTGAGCGAGTATGACCATCAGATCGTAACATCCTACTATCAGGATCGCGATCTTACTAATTTTAAGATCCTACGACGGTCGGGATCGTTTTAGAAAGGTGTGATCGTAAAATCGTAAGATCCTAAGATCAGGATCGGGAACTTAACAATTATGGCTGGAAATGTTAGATTGTTGGGAATGTAAGATTGCTGTGAATATTATTTTTTGCTGAATTAAAATGATTGTATTTGGTTAGATTGAGAATTTCAAATTCACACTTCATCGATCATAATGCCACCAATTTAAAGTTGTTTGATAGTTAGGGTGAAAGCCTCTTTCTTGTTAAATTCATTTTTCCGACATTTAAAATAAATTCTTATGTATCCTCTACAACTTTGCATTTCATAAAGGTGTGATCGTAAAATCGTAAGATCCTAAGATCAGGATCGAGAACTTAACAATTATGGCTGGAAATGTTAGATTGTTGGGAATGTAAGATTGCTGGGAATATTATTTTTTGCTGAATTAAAATGATTGTATTTGGTTAGATTGAGAATTTCAAATTCACACTTCACATAAATCGATCATAATGCCACCAATTTAAAGTTGTTTGATAGTTAGGGTGAAAGCCTCTTTCTTGTTAAATTCATTTTTCCGCCATCTAAAATAAATTCTTATGTATCCTCTACAACTTTGCATTTCATAAACTTATTTGTTGCAATTTAATATAGTATGCAATAATATATAAAATGTCAAAAAGTCAAACACCAAAAAAAAATAATAATAAATAACAAAACTAACATAATAAGCAATTTATTTAATCAAAAATTTATTTTCTGAATGGAGGTGCACATATAATTTCAAATACTACTCCACCGAATTGATCAGTTAGTTAATTCTTCAAATAACGGAAGGTAAGGCAATCGACGGGTTAATAATTGGAAGAACACAAAGAAGAATAATTAAACAACAACAATTGCACCACTCTTTTTTAGTCTGTATAAGTTGATCAGCAAAACAAAAAAAATAATTGCACGAGCAAAACTTTATTTTACGAACCTGAATTTTTATTTTTATTTTTCCAAATGGCATTTTTTTGGAACGACGAAGGCTTGATTTTATAGAAGAAAGAAGTAGTCTTCTAAGGATTACCATATGATGAAATAAAAAGGGTTGGTCTTTTAAAGTGGGCTAATATATGGTTTTAAAATTTAAAATTGTAGATGTCCGAACATGCCTTCCAAGAGGAAATTACATTCCCACTAATATTACTAAGGGGTCGTTTGGTTTGAGGGATCTTACATTACTAGTGTGAATATCACTACCAGAAATATAAGATTACTGGGAATACATGAATCATACTTTTTGTCATTTTATCATTTTTGCATTTAGTTGAATTGAGAATCTTAGATTTCCAATTCAAACTAATTTATAACAATGCCCTTACTTTTAAATTAAAAAATATTATAAATATGACTTTTTACTATACAATAAAGAATATTTAAACGTAATTTTTTTTCAAACGAAAAATATTTATACATAATTTATTACTCCATATGAAAATTATTATTTTTAATTGGATAATTATTAATTTAATATATCTGTGTTTACCCAAAAAAATATCTAAGTTATTAATTTTTGTTTAATTTTTTTTTCGGGGATAAGGAGGGCCGAAGCCATATATTCAACAAAAGCAAAGAATGGTACAGATCGACACGATTAAAGACAATAACACCGAGCCTGACCTCGGGCCTAATAAAGAATAGAAAATACATTTAGGGAAAAGAACAACCGGATGTAGCAATGCTACAGAGACAAAGAGCACCACAGATGGCATCAATTGTAGAATTAAACTCGGTGTCTCTAAATTCAAACAGCCATAGAAATGATGGATCAATAGGCGGAGTTGACGAGCTGCTCTAGGAGCTAGTGATCGAGATCTGTAAAGCTGGAGGACGTCTTGGGAACATCCAGAGGTCTACCGCCCTTGGTACCAACTAAACTTCGGCTCCTTTTGCTGAGGTGTGTGGACGGATCCATCACGTAACCACGGAGTGGCGATCGGGAGGAAGGGTGGAGTGAATAGTTTTTGTCCAAGCTCTGGATGGTTGTTTTTTCCAGGATGGCAAGAGTGATGAAGTGTCCAAGCCAGGGGGGACTGTGACCAAGGACTGCGGCTACGCCTTAGAGTAATATGGCCTGGACGAGGCCAGGGACTGCGGGAGCGTCTAAAATGCATGGTTGGGTACCAAGGAGGGGGGGGGGGGGGTTTAATTTGAATGAGTAAATTTTTAAAACAATTAAGTAAATAATGAAATTCTTAGTGACCTTTTTTTATAAAAAATAAATAAATAAATATTTTTTCACATATAAATAATTTTATAAATGAAAATCACATTCCCACAAAAAAGTCTCAACATTTTCATCGAGGTGATAATTTAAGATTACCAACTCAAACATCTCTCCAACCAAATGTGGAAATCCTAAATACCCTATACCCAAAATTCCCCCCGAGAATCGGACATTACTCAAACCAAACGGACTCTAAATTATCCCCGTAACCAAAATATGGAAACCATACATTTCTTACCCAAGATTACCATTAGGATTCTAAAATCCAAATTGTCTTAGGATATAAAAAGGAGAAATAAGGAAAATATTAAAACAAAGTGTTATCGCATAAATTCGGATAACAATAAATAGTAAGCCTTTTACAGGCTAAGACGATAGAATTTGAATAAAAACTCTTTCGTTGGATTGCGCCTTCAAAAAAGTTTTAGAAAACAATGAACAGGAACTGCCCACTGTCGATTACAAGAACTATTTTCTAACAACTAAGAGCTACCAACTACGTGCTATGCTACTGCTAAAACTAAGATAAAACTAGGAAAGTAAAGAGCAGGTGCTGCTTGGGTGTTGATTGTGTCCTTCATCTGCTTCCTTGCTTGGTATTTACAGGAGGTGATGTAACTGCTTCAGGAGAACTGCTCGCCCCATGACCTAGGCCCCCTAGCAACCGCCTTGTAGTTATTGGTGTCGACAATTGATCCATCACCTGCTCATGGTCCACCATCCTCACTCGTGTACTAGACCCTCTAGTAACCGTCTTGTAGTTGGTTGACCACTTTCCATTTTGCTACTGATCCATCCCTTGGCACAGCTCTTGGTCCACCATCCTCGTTCTCAGGTACGAGGTCGATCACTCTTTACTCTTCATCCTGAGGTCAATTGGAGTCTTAAACTTGACCATTTGTATTTCTCACTCCTAGGTAGGGCCTTGGTCTTAAATTTTACTATTAATCAATCACTCGGCACTGGTCATTGTCTCCTTTGTTCCTTCAATTGGTATAGCTCAGTGCCATCTTTGCTCCGGGCCAACCTTAAACTTTTTATTATTTTTATTTTTATTTTAATTTCTCACCATCAATTACTTTAATTAATTTTTTGGTGATAACATTTGCCCACCTTATTCAAATATTCAAAAAGCAAAACATAAACATTTTGAATGTTTTGAATAATTTCTAGGCAAGTAATTGTTTATATTTTCTCATTCACCAGTTCTCTATTGTTGGGTGGATCCATCACAAGTAATTTTTTCTAAACACTCATCGACAACAAGCCTCTCTATCGACAGAGACACCCCTCGATAAGCCTTTTTTTTAAAATTTTTTTTTTTACAAACTATAGAAACACCCATCCACAGGTAAGGTCTCTCCTTGGATCTTATATCCATCGATAGTAAGCCCTTTCGTCGACGGAAACCCCTATCGACATCAGGCCCCTTTTTTCTATTACCATTATTATTCTACTTTTGAATAAATGGCCCATCAATTGAGCTCTCCGTTCACTCATTAATTGGGTTTAGACCATTTCTCAAATTATTTCCATTGGCCTATTCATAAGACTCAACTATTTTGACATAGCATTGATTTTACCTAATTACCTTATATTTTAAAATTACTCTATCTGTCGACTTCCCATGACTGAAGGGCCTTTATCTATGTACTTTTGCTTCCTCTTTCGCAGAATCCATCGACGGCTTGTGTGGCCATCGATCTATTTTTTCTTCTCCAAGAACCCATCGACGACTCTCTCTCTTGGCCATCGATCACT
This sequence comes from Hygrophila difformis, assembly GCA_030278955.1. Lineage (NCBI taxonomy): Eukaryota > Viridiplantae > Streptophyta > Magnoliopsida > Lamiales > Acanthaceae > Hygrophila > Hygrophila difformis. The sequence continues at coordinate 40,577,549 of JAOANR010000008.1, read as the reverse complement.
CCATTCGTCGACAGGTAAGGTTTCTTTTGTATTCTTATCACCTATCGATTGGTAGCTATTTTGTTTCTTGAAGAATCATTTTGTTAGGTCTGACAGAGCACCAATCTTTCACAAACAAATGATAACCCCGGCCTTTCTAAACCCGGTACCTAACGAAGAGAGCAAAAAAGATATTCTAGGTCTGCTTCCGCCGTCTTCGATTCCTTTCGCATTTGTTGGAACCCATCCGGAATCGCCTCCGATCGTGGTAGTTTCCACATTCGCAAATTGCAGCCGGCTCGCCGGGAGTCCTCATCTATTTGTCAAGCGCCGTTCTCTCCGTATTACGATAGGCCAGGTCTCAATATCTTTTCCTCTCTATATGTTCTTGCAATGTAGTAGTGGTGCTCATCTTTATTTTTATTTTCCCAACTTTGAATGCAACTACTGCGTTGTTCCTCTGTATTGAAATAATAAACGCAATGGATAGTAGGAGATTGAAATCATTTGGCCCACCTTGGATGCCAAAACATGGCCCTACCACTTCCGGGGCAGTTGAAGTAATACCAAAGTGATTAAAAATCAAAGATATTAGTATTGAATAATAGGTGGGTGCTACTGGATCAAGCCATTCAATGGAACACCAATTATTACTTGGTTTACTTGGTTAGTTCTATCCTCTTTAACTCATGAGATAACGGCTGATCAGACACTCTGTATTGAAATCTCATTTGCTGGATCCTAACTTCATAGTCTTCTCATTGTGTGGCCTATTTGAAAGATTTAAGTTATTCAAATTCCTTTAGCCAAATCTTTGTCCATTGGCCATGAAATTTAGAAAATTAAGAAGAAGACCTTTGGCATGGGAGCCGGAACGATGACTCTGTTGATCCCAACATTTCCCGAGGGCCCGGTCTCAAAACAGCTGACAAAGAAGTTCGTGACCAGAATTGCGGAGCTGCTGAACCGGAGCTTTGAAGAGGAACTGCTAAAAGCCAAAGCCGGGAAAATGGGCCTCAAGATGCTGATCCAGTACGACGCTATCCAAGCCTCGTACGACGCTATCCAAGAGCCTACGGCGCTATCATCCTATAGCGTCGTACCAAGTCTTCAGTCGTCGACCAGGAGAATGCCTACGACGCTAGAGAGTTTCGACGACACTAGCCAGAAGCCCTACGATGCTATCCTATAGCGTCGTACCCAGTTCCATGACGATGAAGACCCTCCAGCACCTACGGCGCTATCCCCTATTGACGACGCTATCCCAGTTTAGCGTCGTACCCCATAGCGCCGTCCCCTGTTCAGATTAGGGTTTTCTTTCTTTTGCTTAATTCGTATTCTAGCTTGTTGGATCCTTTGTAATCCAGGATGCCTATATATAGGTCATCCTTGACATTGTTTCAGGAACCTTTGATGAATATACAAAATTGAGAGTGTTTCTCTTGAGTGTTGAGCATTGAAAGGTTCACCATGGATGCCCACCATTTTTGGTCTTCCCTTTCGAGCTTGGAGGTGTGCTCGATCGTATAGACGCCGTAACGGGAACGGGAGAGGGATTAGGCGATGCAATCGTGCATAGTCGAGTCCAATTCGGTGTCTCGAAACCGGTAGCCTTCGGTATCGTTTTCTTCTTGTTTGTTTTTGTTTATCAATCATATCCAACAATCGATCCATGGCATATTTTCTGGTATCAGAGCCATTGTTGGATTGATTGTTTTTATTTTCTCTTTTAAAATCAAAAATCACAAAATATTGGTGTTCTTCATTTTCTTATTTGGCCGAACACTGTTCCATCGATTTTGAGGGTCTTTTTGTATTGGTTTTTGGTTTCTGAGGTCATATTCGGATTGCCCATCGCAATACGAGACTAATGGTATCTATTTCATCATCATCCGATTCCATTTGCAAATTTTGAGTTGTGGCCGAGAGCATATCTTGGTTGGAATTCGACTTTTGTGAATTTTCGTGTGTTTTGGTGATTAGATTTGGATATAATTGTGGTTTTGAAGCTTTAATTGGTATTATATGTGGCATTAATCCATTTTCGAGTGCATCCGAGAGTTTTGGAATTTTTGAATTTGGGTTGGTGTTCATATTGTTCTTGGGGAGTGTTATTTTGATCTTGTTGGGTGTAGGGTTTAGTGGGTTTTAGTGTTAGAGAGCTGTGGGAGTGCCAAGTGTCCAGGTTTTGAATTGGGGAGCAAGTAACATAGCAGTACGGCGCTATAGTCCAAGCGACGCTATCCCCCGACGACGCTACACACCTACAGCGCTATACACTCTAGCGCCGTAACTCGGTCTCTTGACGCAGAGTCTTGAAACCAACAAACAACATTTTAAGCGTCTACGACGCTATACAACTACGGCGCTATCCACGATAGCGTCGTACCCCAAGCTCAACGACGCAGAGTCGAAGCAAGGCAACAGAGGCGTCGACGACGCTATACATCAACTACGGCGCTATCTAGCTTACGGCGCTATCCTCTAGTGACGTCAACCAGTATAGCGTCGTAATTCTAAAAAGGTCCAGAAATTCAAAGAAGGCCAACATCCAAGTACTACGGCGCTATCCATATCGACGACGCCAAGCAAGTCTAGCGCCGTCCATCAGTCTAGCGTCGTACCAGTGTAGAATTTTCAGAATTTCAGCATCCAATCAGAAGTTGCCACGTGTCCATTACAGGATTCCGAGATATTCATTGTATTGCAATATTTGTAATTCGGACTGTAAACATTTGGACTGTAATTATTGGACTGTATTATTTTTACTGTACGGTTTCACTGAGATAAATCACGAACAATCTATCGGATTGAAGTTCCGTCAGTGTTCACACTTGACAGTGGAATTCTCCAAGGAATAAGTGCTTGCACTGTTCCGCTGATTTATTTTACAAACCACCAGAGTTGAAGCTCCGTCTGTAATCACAGATAGTGGAGTTCCTCGACAGTAATTTTTACCAGTTGTTTTATCAGCTTGGTAATTGTTGCTATTGGGGTTGTGTGAGTGAGGCAGATATTTTTATTTCGAGCGTTTATATTTGTGAGGGTTTTTACTTTACACTTCTAAACTGTGAGGAGTCCGGATATTTGCTACATAGCTGATTAACGCCATAAACTGCTTTTAATTCAGACTGATCACTTCACACACAACTCTGTGCATTTTGTTTGATAGAGTCGAACTATGCATTCTGTTTCTTGCACTGTGCGTCCATACTGTTTTCTCACCTCTGATAGTTGGTTGATCTATACGTTTGAGCACATTTTAGCTTGTCAGCGCCAACTGGTGGAGAAGTGGACCCAGTGAGAGATACACTTTTGTGAGATCACTCTACAAATGTTCTATCTATTTTCTCTAACATCTTCATATACATATATCTAGTTTTCTTTCCTAGTTTCTATGGCAGGTAACATGGATCCCAATATGGCGCAGCTCCTGGAAATGATGCGAAGCATGACAGTCGCTATTGCCGATACCGCCAAGAGTTCCGAACTTGAAATCATGCGCAAGGACATAGATGATAATGCAGCTCGAGTCACTGAGATCACTCAGCGATTGGATACGCTAACAACCGAAGTGCAACGGGGAGATACTCTATGGAGAAAAGCAATGGAGACTCAAGTCATACAACACGTGGATCGAAGGATCGAAGAGGCTCTTCAGCCTACACCTTCACCACAGACCAATACCCCCGGGAGCACAAGTGGAGTCCATAGATCAGACATGGAGGATGCTGAGGCCGCTATTGAGGAGCAAGGGTTACATTTTGGAACGTATGACAGACGGCAAGGCCCACGAGGCAATCGGGCCCCAGCCCCGACTCCACCTCGGCCTCCAGTGCCAACAAATGTTCAGTTCCAAGTACCTCTACCTCCACAACCAGCGCCAGCTGCAGCCAATCCTAGACCACCAGTACATCATCCACCGCGGCAGAGACTTGACATGAATCCAGTAGTCCATCTTGAGGATGAATTTGAAGAAGATCACACGCCTCGAGCACCTGTCGAACAGAACAGAATGGAAGCTGATCTTCGAGGAATCAAATTCACCATACCGGCGTTCAAAGGAACAAGTGATCCGGAAGAATTTATTGATTGGCGACAGTCCATTGAATTAATCTATGACTGTCAACAATATAATGAATTCACAAAGATCCAGTTAGCTGTATGTGAATTCAAGGACTATGCGTTACAATGGTGGCAAAAGTTACAGCGCGATACTCAAGGGATGGGAACGCCAGCCATTGCCACTTGGGCTCAATTAATGCATGCTATGGAAAAGAGGTTTGTTCCAAGTAGTTACTTCGATGAGCTATACCTGAAAGTTAATTTTTGTGTGCAGGGCAACAGGACTGCCGATGAGTACTACAAAGAACTGGAACGCCTCATGATGAGAGCACAGATGAATGAAGACGAACCGCTACTGATGGCGAGGTTCAAGAGAGGTTTGAGAAGAGAGGTTCTTGCAGAAATCAAATTGAGGGAATATACTGGGCTCGAACATCTGGTTCAGCTTGCAGTTGAGATTGACCGATAGTTGAGGGATAGACCCGTCAAATCAACCATCATCTCCAACTCTACCAAATATTGGACGACCAGATCCAATGACCAGCCTTCTAAGCCGACAGATAAGTATGGGAAGCCCAATGCACAGAAAGATGATAGGCCCAATAGGCCCAAAGCTTTCGACATGGGCAAAGACTTCAAGGATCCCAATCGCTACAGGAAAGACGACCGAGATAAGCCTCGAAAGGACATCAAGGACGTCACCTGTTTCAAGTGTGGACAGAAAGGTCATTATTCCCGAGAGTGCCCGAAAAGAGAACGGCGAATGATCATGATCGAATCAGGAATTTGGAGAGAAGTTGATTCTGAAGACGAGGATGAAGAAGCTGAGCACGAGGAGCCGAATGTCGAAAATGATGATCAATATCCAGATGAAGGCGATCTGAGCCGAGTAGTCTTGGAAGGAAATGATGAGGAGTATGTGACAAATTTCACAGTGATGAGAGCGCTCAATGCAGATAAAGGAGAAGAGACCACCAGCAACAGCTCACCTGAACAAAGGGAGAATCTGTTCCACTACCATTGTAAACTTAAAGGCAATGTTGCCTCATTAATTGTAGATAATGGTAGTTGTGTTAATGCTGTGAGCCTCTATACTGTGCGCAGGTTAGGTATACCTATGCAAGATCATGCAAAACCTTATCAACTCCATTGGATGAGCGAAAGTGGAACTACTAAAGTCGCCAAGCAGGCAAGGGTACCAGTTACCATTGGGCCCTATTCAGAAGAAATCCTTTGTGACGTAGTTCCCATGACCGCATGCCACATCTTACTAGGCCGACCATGGATGTATGATAAGAGGGCTATATACCGAGGCACAGAAAATGATCTCTCATTCCGAGATGGACAGAGCCGAATATTGATGAAGTCACTACCTCCAAAAACTGTGAAGATTGATCATCGCAACTTGATGGAAAACATCCGGAAAGAAGAAGAAGAGTTCAAAAGAAAGCAAAAAGGTAAAGGGGTTGCAAGCAATTCTGATAATGCTGACCAATCTCCCTTATTACTTGCAGGCTCTGAACGATGCTTGTTGTTCACAAAGCAAGAGCTGGAGGCAGCCATCGAAGAGGCACCGTCACCAGGTCACTGTTTTCTAGCATTCGTTAAGCCTAAAGAAGAAAATTCTAAGAACTCTCCTGCTACACTTAAAGTGCCTGATAATTTTCGCAGGATGTTGGAGGATAACATGGATGTTTTTCCGGAAGAATTGCCAGCAGGATTGCCACCTTTGAGAGGTGTGGAGCATAAGATCGACTTCGTACCAGGAGCATCGATTCCAAATCGGCCTGCATACCGCATGAACCCAGACGAGACGAAAGAGGTCCAGAAACAAGTTCAAGAGTTATTGGACTAGGAATGGGTTCGGGAGAGTCTGTCTCCATGCGCAGTGCCTGTCTGCTGGTACCAAAGAAAAACGGAACGTGGAGGATGTGCGTCGACTGCAGAGCCGTCAATGCTATCACCATCAAATACCGCCATCCTATCCCACGATTAGATGACATGCTCGATGAGTTAGGTGGAGCGAGCATATTCACCAAGATAGACCTGAAAAGCGGCTATCATCAGATACGCATGCAACCTGGAGACGAATGGAAAACAGCATTCAAAACCAAGTTTGGGTTGTATGAGTGGCTTGTGATGCCTTTCGGTCTCACAAATGCTCCATCTACTTTTATGAGATTGATGAACGAAACTCTAAGGGAGTTTATGGGAAAATTTGTCGTTGTGTATTTTGATGATATTCTTATCTATAGCCACAACGAATCTGATCATGTAAAACATGTTGTGCAGGTGATCATAAAGCTAAGGAAAGCTGAACTTTATGGAAATTTTGAAAAGTGCACATTCCATGTACCAGAAGTCACCTTCTTAGGATTTGTTGTCGGGAAGCACGGACTGAAATTTGATGAATCCAAGATTATTGCCATCTCAGGATGGGCCCCGCCAACTAACGTTAATGAAGTAAGGAGATTTTTGGGTATGTGCGGATTCTTCCGACGGTTTGTGCCACAGTTCAGTGTAATCGCTGCACCAATGACCTCTCTGCTGAAGAAAGGGCTACAATTCAAATGGGGACCTAAGGAGCAGAAGTCATTTGAGGAATTGAAGGATAAGCTCACGCATGCACCCGTGTTGGCATTGCCGAATTTTGTCCTTCCATTCGAGATCGAATGCGATGCCTCAGGAACCGGCATGGGCGCAGTATGCTTCAAGATGGCCGACCAATTGCCTATCACAGTGAAAAGTTTGGAGGAGCTCGTCTGAACTACTCCACGTACGACAAAGAATTGTACGCTGTGGTACAAGCGATGCGGGTTTGGCAACATTACCTGCGAGGGCGTGAGTTCATAATCCACACAGATCACGAGACGTTGAAACACATCAGGGGGCAAGGACAATTGAAAAATGCCAGACATGCCAGATGGAGTTCTTTCATCGAATCATTCCCATATGTGATCTGTTACAAGAAGGGTAAGGACAATGTGGTAGCAGATGTCCTCTCGCGCAGATTAAATCTCGCTGCATTTGCTACTACACATCTGATAGGTTTCGAGCACATTAAGGATTTATATGCTCAGGATGCAGACTTTGGAGAGATATACAGGAAAACCGAGAAGTTAGCCTTCAAGGAATTTACTCAATTAAATGGTTTTCTGTATTATGGGAACAAATTGTGCATACCAAGGGGATCCATCAGAGAACTTTTGATTTCTGAAGCCCATTCGGGTGATATGATGGGACACTTTGGTAGGATTGCCACAATGAATGTCCTGACAGAACGCTTCCACTGGCCAGGGATCGAGAAGCAAGTCGCTGATTTTATCAGCAAATGCATCACGTGCCTCAAAGCCAAGTCGACAGCAAAACCACATGGACTGTACCAAGCATTGCCAGTACCAGAGGGACCTTGGATCGACTTATCCATGGATTTCGTCTTAGGACTACCTCGTACTGCTCGGGCAAAAGATTCCATTTTTGTGGTTGTTGACCGATTTTCGAAGATGGACACTTCATTCCCTGTGCCAAGACAAACGATGCGCACCACGTTGCCAGATTGTTTTTCAAAGAGGTTGTTAGATTGCACGGCGTGCCAAGGACCATCGTGTCAGACAGAGATGCTAAATTTGTCAGTTATTTATGGAAATCTCTGTGGGCAGAAATTGGTACCAAGTTGCTGTTCTCCACTGCATATCATCCCCAGACAGACGGACAGACTGAAGCAGTTAACCGAGTTTTGGGTAACTTGCTTAGAATTATCACTGCTTCTAGCAGTAAGAGTTGGGATGAATGCCTTCATTTTATTGAATTTGCATATAATAGACACGTACACAGTGCCACACACATGTCACCATTTGAGGTTGTGTACGGGTTTAATCCGCTAACGCCATTGGACTTACTGCCATTGCCTCGCAATGAGCATCTTAACATTAATGGCAGGAACAGTGCCGATCAAGGAGATGCATAAGGACGTGCGAGACAGCCTGACTAAAGCAGCCGAGGGCTATGCCAAGTATAACAACCGTGGACGCAAGGAGCTGATTCTGAACCCTGGCGATTGGGTATGGCTGAACTGGAAGAAGGAACGGTTTCCCGCCAGCCGACGCAACAAATTATCTCCGAGAGGAGATGGACCTTTTAAAGTTTTAGAAAGGATTAATAATAATGCCTATAAACTTCAATTATCTGATGAATATGGTCATATTAATCCTATCTTTAATGTTGCAGATCTAACCCTGTTCGAAAGGGACGAGGAAGATCTTGGTCGGTTGATGTCTCAACCTCCCCAAGGGGGTGGGGATGGCATGGGAGCCAGAACGAGGACTCTGTTGATCCCAACATTTCCCGAGGGCCCGGTCTCAAAACAGCTGACAAAGAAGTTTGTGACCAGAATTGCGGAGCTGCTAAACCGGAGCTTTGAAGAGGAACTGCTAAAAGCCAAAGCCGGGAAAATGGGCCTCAAGATGCTGATCCAGTACGACGCTATCCAAGCCTCGTACGACGCTATCCAAGAGCCTACGGCGCTATCGTCCTATAGCGTCGTACCAAGTCTTCAGTCGTCGACCAGGAGAATGCCTATGACGCTAGAGAGTTTCGACGACACTAGCCAGAAGCCCTACGACGCTATCCTATAGCGTCGTCCTATAGCGTCGTCCTATAGCGTCGTCCTATAGCGTCGTCCTATAGCGTCGTACCCAGTTCCATGACGATGAAGACCCTCCAGCACCTACGGCGCTATCCCCTATTGACGACGCTATCCCAGTTTAGCGTCGTACCCCATAGCGTCGTCCCCTGTTCAAATTAGGGTTTTCTTTCTTTTTGTTTAATTCGTATTCTAGCTTGTTGGATCCTTTGTAATCCAGGATGCCTATATATAGGTCATCCTTGACATTGTTTCAGGAACCTTTGATGAATATACAAAATTGAGAGTGTTTCTCTTGAGTGTTGAGCATTGAAAGGTTCACCATGGATGCCCACCATTGTTGGTCTTCCCTTTCGAGATTGGAGGTGTGCTCGATCGTATAGACGCCGTAACGGGAACGGGAGAGGGATTAGGCGATGCAATCGTGCATAGTCGAGTCCAATTCGGTGTCTCGAAACCGGTAGCCTTCGGTATCGTTTTCTTCTTGTTTGTTTTTGTTTATCAATCATATCCAACAATCGATCCATGGCAACCTTTCAATAAATTTTGGTTGCTCATGGACCATGATGTTGGATGCAGGCCTTGTGTTTCCTTTTTTCATCTCTATTTGGTCTTCTTCTACATTGAGAATCTTATTCCCAAGCTTCGTTCTTACAGGTTGGCCTTTTCGTTGTAGAAGCTCCTTCCGGCCCTCTCCATTGTTGTTAGACCGTTGCCGGGGCCATAGTCATTGAGTGCCATTGTTAAAGGGAATTGGCTATTGGTACACTACCCCATTTGCTTCACAAATGGATATTATCTTGGAATTGAGTCGGCAGAGAGCTTTTTTTTTTTTAGTTAATTAATTAAACCATGTATGGTCAAAGATATTGATTATGAATGAACAACTGGATGGCCATGTTGTTCTTTATCCACCCTCTCATATCATATTTCAATGTGGTGTACCATATTTTTTACCATTTATTTCCATGTACAGGCTCTTTTCATTGCTGTTCGAGTCCTCTACTTGGGCTACCACTTTTGAGTGGCATGCCCTCCCAGCTTGCGATTTCCGCTGCTGCTATTCCTGGTAAATATATATCTAATATATATAAATGTGAATCAGTATATTTGAATAGTTGTGCACAGTTGTTTCCTTAGCTACAGTATTTTTATTTTTATGCATTCCTCTCTCTCTCTCTCTCTCTCTCTCTCTCCCAATACCCAAATTTCATCTGCATCGCACTATCGTTCCAAAATTGTTCATCGCTCCGACGCTGCCTTGATCCATGTGGACTTGTCCCTCACCCTTTGCCCACCCCGTTGCCGCCAGTCGCCGTCCTCCCTGGATCTTAATATTTTTCTTCTCGTCGGTAGAGAGAGAGAGACGATTTAGGGATTTTTTGAGACCCAATCGCGGGTTGGAAATTAGAGAAGGAATCCGCCAATTTTCCAAGCTTCAAGCAACGGATTTGGTGGCTCCTGTTCCCCCATTTTCCCCGCCGCAGTGCCTCTTGCGACCCAACTCTTCCCGTGCGCCGCCGCTTCTATTCGTTTGGAGCAAACGACCATCGCGTCTCTCGTCGGGCACCCAATAAATCGGGTCTCGAGAACTCCGGGCTCCCTAAGGTCTGATTTCTCCGTTCAATTTTATCAATTTCTGTTATTTGTTCGTTTCTTTTCAAGCTTTGCTTTGTTGGTGTCTAGGCGGTCCCTTGTATTTGAACTCATCTCCGCATTCAGGATTGGCCTCCATCTGTCTTATTTGGGTTGTACTACTGAATTGTTAATCAAGATTTAATAATTAAACAGAAATGAGACTTATAATGATTCCTCAGGGCGCCGCCACCCAAAAACAGAATTATATAATTCTTTCCCACTAAGCCCTAAAAGGTAAAAGCCCGGATCAATTGGCATTTATGAAATGGTTGAAGGGGTGCTATTGGTTGTGATTTGATTTACATGATTTAGAAATATAGACTTCTTTTTCTCTCTCTTGGTAGGGTTTCAGTTTCGAGTTCACTTGTTGGGGTTTTATTTCCTCTCTTCACCGTGTTGTCAGTTGTCTTGATTTTTGATTACACGGACTTATGTTGTGCCCAGTGCACCTTTCATAAGGATTCATCATCATATATATGGCATAAGGCCGGTCAATTTAGTGGTTATATCAAACATTTCCTAAATAAAGTACTGGCACACAATTTAAAAAATTGTTCCTGGGCCATTGTCAAATTCTGATTACTACTATTTCATTTGATTTTATGTAGCCGCACTTAATATTGGTTCTGTTGATGACATGTTATTAGAATACCTCATCACATTTTGGTGCTTCGAGTAATAACTCAGTATATTAAAACTTTGCTTAATCATTGCATGAATCTTCTGTCTCGGAATAATTTGGATTAGCATAGGCAGTGATGTTGAGTATAGTTTTCGTGATTAACATATAAATGTGCTAATCATTGTCACGTGAACTCGATATGGTAATTCTCGGTTGTGTTCTTGGGGTATTATACCTTTATTATTAAATTGGATGACATGCACGCTTGGGTGGTCTTAATGAATTTTTGTGGTCTTACTCATTGTTGGTGTTGTTGGTGTGGTCTTATTATAGTTTTCGTCATGCGCATACATTTTGTCTGTTCTGGTTCGCAATTAATTTATGTTAGGTAAAACTGTTCCGTCAAGCAGGAATGAGCCTCGAAAGTATACGAAGAAGGCACCAACGTCAGGATGCAACATTTGCATAATCCAGTAGTCGTCAGACACGCACAACTCGCCGTCGTGCTCAAGCAATACAGCACATCCCACATGTGCACACTACTCAAGTACTCCCCTTGCGACGTAACGATAGGTCACGCCTTCCCTCTCAGATACCTCCACAGGAGGTACTGACATTCATTACATTTTTCCTTGGCATCAACATACTTTATTCCTTTGTTTTATGTTTTTATTTATTTGACTTTTCACTGTTTAACTATGGCTGCTGCCTGGGTGCATGCTTGGTCCAACCTGATTCTGTGCAGCAGCGTGCAGTCCCGTAAGAAGCGAGCATGTCAGACAATGACAGCAGCAACACATCACAGCACCGCAGCCGTCACCGTGCGCCGGCAACAAACAACATCCAGGTACGCAGAAACAACCTTAGTCAGTCAGGAAGCAATCTTCGTTTGCTTGTGTTCTCACCATGTTCTCATTTTCTGTTTATTTTGATGTTGTTTCAGGCTTGTGCTCTATACAATAATTGGTGGCCAATGTTAACAGGTAGCTATTGTTCACAAAGAATACCATATTTTTGCTTTGTTGCTGGTAGTTGTATAAAGTTTTGAAGTATTGCCGAGAAATTTAATTTGATCAAGAATCAACCCTTTGTTGTTTAAAGGGGTGTTGCAACAAATAAACTGAAGCTGTATCTGATAGATCATCCTGGATTTATTTTTTTAATCTATTAAGTTGTGCATGTGTATTGTACTGCAAGTATGAAAATGCTCCAAAGATTTTGTTTGTTGAGTGTGATCATTCACTAATGTACCATGAACTGAAAGTTGGCTTAAAGTCAAAACATGATACTGTTGAAGCGGAGAGAGTAATGCAGGGTATAGAAATATGTGAACTGAAGCGATTTCCACAAAAAAAAAAATGAAGAAGAATAAAGAAAGAAATTCAGACTTTTAATGCAAAAATATTTCAGTTCTCCATTTATATGTAAAAAAATTTCTGTTCTCAAGAGTTTCACACTCCAATATTATGATGACTCTTTATATATGTGTTTAATTAAGATTCATATTGATGCTTCAAATTGCATATGGTATAACTGTTGACTAGATGTAATGTTCCCAGCATCTATGCTTTTGAAGATATTTTATTCAAGTCCTTGACAACTTGAGGTTTTTCTTATGTATGATTGTGGGAACTATCCTTTCACTTTCTTATCTGATCTCGTGGTGTTGTGTGGATTGTCATACTGGTTCATGTGGTGATTTATTTCATCATGTTGATAATGTATTTTGTTTCTAGCATAAATTGAACTTCTACTTGCAATTCATAAACTTTTGTATCTTAAAAAAATCATGAAGTGGATAAGGCTTGCACTTTTTGCACTTATGGTGTTGGATTCTGAATTTTGTTGTATTCCACTATTTTTGCAGTATTAATGTACTACGTGCTTTTACCAATGCCATTGATCTTCTTTGCTAGGTTTGATACTTCTTCTCTATTCTGAATCTGCCAGTGAGTAATGTTTTCCTTTTATGATAGATTGAATCTTGTCATATTTGTAGTCTTTCATTTTATTGTTGGCAGGAAGTTTTTGTTATTAACCACAGCTTTGGGTTCATGCTGTTGCCGCAGTTGGATAGATGCAACTAAGTTTCTGACTGGTGCTTCAGCTGTTGGTAGCATCGCCATACCTGTTATTCTCAAGCATGTTGGTGTAATTGGTTGGGGAGCATTAGCTATGGAGCTTTCATCCTATTTCGTATTTGTCATGGCCATTTTATGTTATCTTCGGACAAATGGGGATGATGGATACTACACATTTTAGGATGTGGAACTCGATTCCCCCAGGTTGTTTTGTGGTGCATTCAATTGGTGTGTGCATATATTTCTTGAATCTTTATTGTGTCGATTGTTGAGCTCTCATCCAGTCAACCTTGATTTTTCTGGTTTGATGTGCCTATGTAAATGCATATACATTTGTTGTTCATTACATTGTCTTTTGTGGAATGTGCGGTAAAAGAATAGGGATGTCCCTAACATGATTTGCATTTGACTCTTCAGATATCAAATTTGTCAATATTCTTGAGGTTCATTGTTACCCCTCTGGAAGTAGCTGATGCTTATTTTATACTTAGAAAGGATATTGCCAATATGACTAGGAGCACAGGGTTGTGGGCTTATGCCATCTTGTCCTGTGCATTTGGAGAAACTGTAGATTGTACTACGCTTTCAGGCCTATTTCCTTTTCGCAAACTTGCCTGCTTGTTCTGCATGTTCGGCATCATTGTCTATAGTTATTTGTTTTTTAGACAAATTAGCACAGGTTGGAGGTAAATGTGCTTGTTTTTACGTCGTGGGTCTGAGTCGCTTACTCAGTGGCCCAGACGGTAAATGTGATTTTTTTTTTCTTTTTAGATTACGCTGGAATCGTTCATGTCAGTGCATGATTGTCCATTGAATGCATTCCATTTGCCTCATAATTCCTCATAAAAATTAAAATTTGGTTTGAATATGTTTAAGGAACTAAAGGACTTCTTTCGTTAATATGGATTTACACAATTTGACATGAGTGTGGCGCTCATACACTACTTGCACTGCCCTAATAAGTTCCTTTTATTTCTCACAATTTTGATATGTTTAGCTAACGTAAGTGCATCTTTATCCTCAGACGAAGGAAATAAAAACATGTTTTCATGAATTCTCATTCTGTCAATAGAGGCTGCGCTGCAAAAATTTATACCGCCGTTAATATGGTGAGTTCTTTTAGTATGCTCTTCAGATAAGGCAGTACTTCAGATTTTCTTTTATTAATATTTCAGATTTTTTCCTCCCTGCCATCAAAGTAAGTCAGTGTTTCGGATTCTCCTTAATAATATGGCTCGTGAGTTCAAAACAATGATATGTTTTGTGTGCCCCATCCGCTTCTCAGTTCCATGTCTTTTTAATTTTGGTAGATTGGAATGGGAAAGGTGCCGTGTCTGTTGGAAACATGATTCGAGAGCTTTCCATTGAAACTGAATTGGGGAGAACAGAGATAAAGAGGTTACTTTTAAAAATTCAAGCTGAAAGGTAATAAAAACTTGGTCTTTATGTTCCATAATGTAGTAAAATTGCAAATGATGTACAGTTTAATTAATGATTATGTGACATTTAGGCTGGAGTCAAGTGTGTTCAACTATATGGATCTATGACAATAGAAGCAAGAGGTGCAGCGGTTAAAAGATTTACTCAGGATCCAGATTGTAGAATATTTTGGATCAACTTAAAAGTACGGGGTGTTGCTCTAAATCTTATTGCAGCTTCATATGTAAGATTTCCTGAGACGTCTTAATGTCTGTAATGTTTCTCTTCCTGTACGTCTATTAATATATGTCTACTTCATCTTGATATAATTTTTCATTTTTTTGGGTTGGAGGGTTTTGTTGATGGAACCATGGGCGAACCTGGCATTGGATCAACAAGCCCAAGATCGATTTCATTGAATTGGGCAACAGTGACCTGTGCAGTAAGTTAACTGTGTTCTCCTTTCTTTTCTGTCATAAACATCAGTGGTTCCTTACAGGCGGGAGATGTGCTTAGTCTTTTTATTTACATTTTTATTTTTTTGCTTTTAGTGTCGTGAAGTTCATTCCTCAGAACACAATCGAGGAGAGAGCCATCGAGCTATTGTGTTTTTCATTGACAATTATCTCCATTCAATGTAAATTTGTTTCCTCTTGGTCTCAGTTTTGTTGCATTAAATTTTAACCACGTTTCTTCTTGTTTGTTACAAAATGTATCTTCTTCAGGGTTTGCTGGAGATGATGAGCTTCAAGGTCAGTTCAATGAAGTGAGTTCGATAAAGTGGGTTAGTAACAGAGCATGACCTTCTAAATCACTTGTCAAAGGTCCAGTTCAGAATCAGACCTGTGTTTCTTTTCTGTCATAAACATCAGTGGTTGGTTACACGCGGGAGATGAGCTTAGTTTTTTTATTTTATTTTTTTTTATTATTTTTTTAAAACATTTTTATTTTTTTGCTTTTAGTGTCGTGAACTTCATTCTTCAGAACACCATCAAGGAGAGAGCCATGGCGCTGCAAGAAAGGAAAGCGCTGCTGTCTAAAGGGTAAGTTAATACTCCCTACCTTTTCTGTGTAATCAATCAGTTCTTGTAGAGCTTGTAGTTAAAACCAATATCTTTGTAGCATTCCAGTAAGAGCTGTGAAATAACAATATTGCTCTTCTCTTCATCTTTCGTACTGTGTTTTACCTTTCACTATCCAACATTTTTGCTTTTTCCAGGCTAGCGACACTAAGCAACATGCTTGCATTTCAGTAGTTGCTCGGCATCAAATGGTTGTCCACGTTCATGCATGAAGCATTTACGGCCCAACAGCCCCGCAGGGATTTACATTCCATTGCAGGAACCCGTATGTGTGTCTGAAAGAAGTCAGTCAACGGTTTACATAGTCTTATTTCTCAGTAATTCTAAATATCAGGCCAAACCATTTCCACACATTAGTAATTATGTACTTTTCTGATTTTGCCATCATATTAGCACACACAATCTAGGGGTGCCAATGTTCGCATGTCAGGAAGAACATTGCAAATTCTGTAACACTAATTGGGCGTTTCCAATCATACTTCGCTCGAAAATGAATAAAAGCATCTATCAAACCAGGAGAAGTGGTTGCTATGTTATTACACACGGGTTACACAGGCAAAGGTGCGCAACAACCCAACTTATTCCTGGTGCTATGTGATGTTGAATCATGTTTTCAGAAAATTTAATTTAGAATCTAAATTTACATTAACTATCGTGCTTGCCCTTTCTACGCCAGTGACAATAACTAGCATGCTTACGTTTTAGTTGCTGCTTGCCATACCATGCTGTCTACTTTCTTACTTGGCCCATTTGCAGACTTACATTCAGCCCGGGACTACATTTCATGGAACCTGCTCCCGAAATATCTATATGTATCTAAGGTGTTGTTGCGCACAGTCAGATATGATAGAGGCTGAGGCGCCCATTCATAGAATATTTAGAAATGCTTTCCAGCTTTCTTATTTTTTCCCCTTAGAACAGTTTTAGATAAATGCTGTTTGACATTGCTCTACTTTTGTATTTCACTCAACAATAATGACGGCCACACAATCCTAACTACTTGTTGTATGTGGTGACAAATTAACCCATCTACATATAGGTGTGGTTTTAAGATGACATCATTTTATGCACAGCTACGTTGAACCCTTTTGACATTGGCAGCCAGCCTGGGAACAATGCTATTTTGGAGACTTCTTTAACCTAAAACTTAGCTCCTTTTGCAAAATGTTGCCCCAGTTTAAACTTTAACTATTGTTCTGTACAGTGTGTCGACTCATCACTGCAACTTTTCCCTCCCTTTCATGCATTTGCTCTCCTACAATATCACGTATGTTCCCAATTTCCTTAAATGTTCTTCTTTCACGCTGCCTTTGCTACAACATTATTGCTTCTTCTTTCCCTTACTTCAAAAATGCACTTTCAAATGCACACCTATGCATTTCTCACACACAATTATCCAATCTCATGCAGCCGGCGAATGACAACTTACCATATGACATAATCACAAATATCCCAAACCGTTCGCGCGCAGCGTAGCGCGCGAGACACGATTTCTAGTATATATATATATATATCCTTTTTCCCTTTTGCTCTCTGTAATTTTTTGGGAAGATCCTGATGAGATGATGACCTAATCTAAGGCCATATGCATTTGATTTGGTAGTCTAGCTCTGCCACATGAAACTAATTTAAAGCCTCATGAATAAGTCAGTGGCAAGTCATCCCACTTATTCAACAAATGGATGAATAATTTGTCACTTAGTGAGAATGTGTTGTTAGAAGCCCTATGAGAATGTGTTAACTTGTTTAATTAACACGTCCACATGCTATAATTTGCTAGTTTATTACAAGTGGCCAGCCATGTGTTATCTTGCAATCTCCAGGATTGATTCTTTTTTTTTTGAGTATTTAATAAAGCCTTCTTCTATTTATCTCCCTGTTTGTTCTTGTAGTGTAGAAATGAAGATCATCTTTTTGTTTTATAATTCGTCGAACACAACCAGTAGGCTGCCATATTTGGCCAATAGTTGGAAACTTGAATTTAGAATTGCATTTTAGGGTAAGGCCTTTAAATATGTTTGATTATTCATCAGTGATGTAGGCCTTGTGTTTTTTATATATTTTTAGCATATTCTGTTTGTGAAATTGCCATTAAATGGCAAATTGCTTCAGGTTCCAAATGGTGGAAAATTAATATTTAAGCACTGTATAGATACAAGCCATTCTGCATTATCAAGTAATGAACTATACGTGTTTCTTGAATTGGCTCTTTTCATGATAATACCACATGGTTTGATTATGCTTTCCTGTATACACGTACAAATATACTACATAATAAAATCCTAAGGCATGTCTTGTTGGGATGAATTTGCACGTATGACTGACCCTACGCCCGATTCAGTTTTCCCTTTCCTCATTGATGTGGCTCCCTAGAAGTCAGACACAGATCTGCCAATAGCTGGAAACACTCCGCTCGATCCTCCTTTGCAATGTACATGTTCAACAGTGCAAATCCTCAGACCATTATTCCTTACTCGTAAAGATGCGGGAGACGCACCTGAGTGTCTGCTGGATCGTGCCAGGAGGATCTTAGCTCATGAGAAGTCACTTAAGCTGGAATGTCTCAGAGCGCGAATCAAGTCTTTGCCCCCGATTATAGATGCGTATGGAGAGTGGTATGAGAGGGTTTGTCCATTTGCGGAGAGGCAACGGCGTGAGCAAGGGATTTATGAAGCCATTAAATCTTCTACGCAGGACGTTGAGGTCAGGGAAGGCTTCCTCACTACCATATGTGTTTCTGGGACTCATCAATAAATGGTTTTCTATTCCCTCATGGCATGATGAGTCCCAGCTTACTAGATGTAGCGCTGCTTGCTCGATTTCCCGTCACTGGGCAAGATGCTGCCACTATCCGTGATGATGATGCTCCTTCACATACCATACACACTAGGGAGGACAAGAGTGGTGCTCCATATGGATGGTTTATCGCTGCAAATAGAGGCGAGCCAGGTTCACCAGTTTTCGTTAATGAGCATGCTGCCTTCTTGTTGTATTGGCTAAACAGGTACATCTTTTGTTCAGGCATCAAATGTATTCTTTTCCATCACACCGACTTGGCATGCCTTCTAGCCTCAGGAAGGCGTGTGGCCCTAGGCACTTTATTTTTGGCCTATCTATACGAGGGAATCAACAACTTTGTTGAGAGGACTAGGGCAGGAGTAGTCTCATCTACCAGTATAAGTGGCCCCATATGGTTTCTGGAGGTTTGGTTCAGATTGTACTTTGTTCTTAGAAAACCTCCTGGGCAACGGGTTGAATTCCCTGTGGACTCATCTGTTACCCCCTTAGCTACTGTGATGGCATCAACATCTCATACATAGAATCTGGGCAATTTAGTTAGGGCTATTTTATTTCGACCCCTTATGGATGATAGGTTGTTTCCCTATCAGCACTGCATGCACCTTGCTTCATTCCCTTTATGGCCTGACACAAGCCGATCATACCCTTTTGAAGATCGTCCTTTCACCAGAGAAGACACAATATCTTGGGATTCCATTACTAGGCCATGCCATTTGTTGACCAGTAGATTTATGACACCCAAAGTATGGGTCACTGATAATGGCCAGAAATGACCATTATTTTCAATCCATTTCCGTGTCTAAAACGGGCATTTGATCGCATTCCGGTCTTATAATAAATAAGAAAGCAGTTGAATTGGACTGATTTATGCATAATTGTAAAAATATTGAGCTGGTATGAAAAATGCACAAATATGTAATTTTATTACATATCTATGCTAGAAAAATCCAAAAACATGAGAAAAAGAAAAGAAAAGAAAAATGAATGAAAAAGATGGGCAAAAGAATAAACAAGCCCACAAAAATACAAAAAGATGGTAAAAAATAGAAAAGCCCACAAAAAGAACAACTTCGGCCCATCTGGCCCATTCAGCTCTGTCTGGGAACCCTGGTCGAGGACCATGGTTCCGCGACACAGGAGAGATTCGCGACCCAGCGTGCAACATGAAGAAAAGACCAGTCTGGGAACTCCGGTCGAGGAACCCTGGTCGAGGACCATGGTTCTGCGACACGACCAGAGCTCCGCGCCACCAACACCTTGGAGGCCAAGCCACACCCCAGTCGAGGAACCCCTGTCGCGGTCCATGCTTTAGCGACACGGACACGGATAGAGACACAAGACCCAGTCGAGAAGCCTTGCCACATGCAGCCCTGTCCCGCGACAAAGTTGTGATGTGTGTGATGTCTTGAGACACAGTGGGCCTCAGATCAAGCCCATGGGCCTAGGGCTCCACTCCTATAAATATGAGGAGACCCCCATGAGCTCAGTGTGTGGAAAAGAGTTAGAATTTCAGTCTCTTGAAGACACAGTTGGAGAGTCCCTCTCTAGGTAGTTCTTAGTTTAGGTTTATTTATTTTTTTTTTGTATTATTTAATTATGTCCATAGTTTAGCTTAGTTTAGAGTTTTGCTTTGTGTTTTACTGTTTCAGTAGATAGTTAGCCAGTTTAATACCATGTTTTTCATTCTAACTTTGTTTTTAGGGTTTTGTAATACCCAAATCATGGGTATTAACAAACCCCATTTAATAATATGGGAAAATATTCACCAAATGTGTCCCAAATCATGAAATGGGTTTCACACCCCATGGATTTTATGCTTTCATTTTCCTATTTGGGGTCATTTGACCCCAATTTCTCCTCATTATGCTTCCTATTGTTATTTTTATGGATGATGGTATGTATGTGTGTGATCGAACCTTAGATTAGGATGTTGCTTTATTTTAAATATTGTTCTAGATAGGTTTAATTCTGTTCAAGCATGTTCTTGTTATTTTAAATGTTGTTTGGTTGCTTTTGGCTTAGAATAGCTTTTAAATCTGAAATGGGGTAAGATCACACTTTTTGCATGCTACTGTTCAACTTTGCTTTTACTGACTTGGGTCCTGAACCACCCTTGTCGCTAACCGACTCCTGTCGATAAGCCACGTTTGTCGACAGGAGGGTGTTCCGCGACATGGATGTCTAGGGACACTTGTCTTCATTATTAGAAAACCCTTGGTCGCTAAACACCTTGTCGCGGACCCACGGTCCTCGACTCAACCATGCTTAGCGACCAGGAACCAAACTCTTGTTAGACTTAAACGCTTTTATAGTTTAGTTTAAATTCATGTTAGTAGATGTTAACCACTTTTTAAACCAATTGGAGCAATACGAATGGAAAATCTAGTAAAATGACGTGGGCCCTGCTTCTATCGCACATCCTCCAGTGAACGATCCGGTCTTACTATAAATTACTGCAATTTTTGACACCGTGCGCTTTCGGGCCACAGTTTCTTGACACGAGTAATAAAAACGTGACAACCTATAAAATATATCCCTAATCCTAACTCCGCCTTCATAAAATGATTTTCATTAAATAAAATCAAGACCGGGGTTATACAGTATTTCAAAAATACTCGTGTGGGAAATTGTCAAAAGTTTCATGGCGCCGTTGCCGGGGAGGATGCAGCGCCGTTTTATTAGAGAATTACATTCCCCATTGCTCCTAGTTAGCTTATACATATAAATATAAATATTCACTCCTAAACCGATTCTAACCTGGGGAATATGCAGGTACCGTCATTATTGAAGCCGTTGTTCTATGCAAAGGAGGAAGCAGACGCCAGCCGAAATCCCGTATAACGCAGAAATAGAAAAGACAGCTCGACGTCTTAGGGCGGAGACTAAACGGAGACGGGAACGGGAAAGACATGCACTACTTTCACCAAGCACCAGAAGTGACATCTCTGATATGGCCAACCCTGACCTTCCCCCAATCCTTCCACCCAATCCACCACTTCACAACATCGAGGAAGACCCCAAAGATGCTGATAACGATGATTTGGATGATCCCCCTCCTCAGATCATACAAGGAGGAGGGAACACACCGAACATTGAACAGCAACACTTCGAGGCACCTCCTCCCAACCCGAACCCCCAAAACCCACCAAATAACCAGAACCACCAAAACTTCCAAAACTAGCAAAATCAGCAGTACCAGAATCCTCATCAGAATCCCCCAAATCCTAATGATTTTAATGATCCGAGGAACTACTACATGCATCAGAACTACTACCCACAGCAGTATCAAGGAGGAGTTGAGAACAATCAACAAGCAGCAGCTGCTCATTACATGCAGCCAATCTTGGAGCCATATTTGAACATTCCTGGACAAGCTCCATTCTTGGCCAGGAACTTCGAATTGAAGCCGAACCTCATCAATCTTGTTCAGAGCAACCAGTTCGTAGGAGCAAGTCATGAAGATCCCCATGATCACCTGCAGACTTTCCTGGAACTGTGTGATACGATCAAGAACCAGAATGTATCTGCTAACACCATTCGATTAAGGCTGTTTCCTTTCTCTCTGACTAGCGGGGCAAGGACATGGTACAAATCACTGCCCGTGAATCAGAAGTCTACATGGGAGGACGTGATCAGAAATTTCCTGACAAAGTACTTCCCGGAGTCCAAGGTGGATGAATGCCGCTCTAAGATTGCGGAATTCAAGATGAAACCAGACGAGTCCCTGTATGATGCAAAGGAACGGTTCTTCAACTTGCTCAGGAAATGCCCCCAGCATGGTTTCCATGATTGGGAGAAATTGAGAAAGTTTTATAGCGGTTTGACCCCAGCATGGAAGAACATGCTTGATGCTGCCGGTGGTCAACACCTGCTATACATTCCCATGGATCAAGCTTGGGCCAAGATTGAAGCAATGAGTGTAAACAGATCTGTTCTTTCTGATGATGTTAATTCCCCTCCCCCTCGTGGTTTGTGTGCTGTAGGTACAACAGAGAAATCAGATATTGAAAAGCTGCAAGAACAAGTGGCAGCATTGTCTGTTAATCAGGGAGCTGGGAGCTCCACTCAAGGGCAGCAAACAGATGTAATTTGTGGACTGTGTCAAGGTGCTCACGCAACTGACACATGCGAACAGCTTACAGCTGAAAGCTGCAACTTTGCAGGGGCTTTCCCAAACAGGCACCCAAACTTGTCATACTCAAACAACAATGCCCTTAATTCCCACCTCTTGAACAAGCCACAACAGCAGCAATTCAATCCTCAGCAGAACCAAGGATTCAATCAGAACAGGGGACAGAATTTTCAGAACCCAGGTTTCCAACCTCAGATCCAACAGAGGCCTCCTCAAAATTTCCAACAGCCTACCCAGAACTTCCAAAATTTTCAGCCCCAAAACTTCCAGCCTCAATTCATCCCGAACCAAGGCCAATGGAACCAAAACCAGAATCAGAACCAAAATCAAAAGCCCCCTTCAAGGCTGGAGAATTTGATGACTGATTTTATCACTAGCCAGAAGGAGATTAACACTCAGCTGCAGGCTTCCATCAGAAATGTGGAGACCCAGGTTACTCAGATGGCTAATGAAATGCAAAAAAGGGATAAAGGAACATTGCCAAGCACTGCGGAAAAGAACCCGCAATACAAAGCAATAACTTTGAAATCTGGGAAGACACTGGCTGGACCAAAAGGAGCGGATGCTGGAAACACTCATGAGGAAGATGATGATGCTGTTGACAATGCTGATGAGGAAGCAGTGGATGAACAGAAAGAAGCCGAACAGCAGACTGACGCTGCAAAAGGAACGGCAGAAACAGAAATCGGTAATGGTGAAGGTACAACCTCTAACCAACTGCCACCAAAACATGATAACAAAAACAAGTTCATGCCTAGGGTTCCTTACCCGGCTAGACTTAAAAATAAGCAACAAGATCTGAAGTTTGAAAAATTTTTGAAAAGACTGCGGGAAGTTGAGATTACCATTCCTTTGATAGAAATGATCTCTGAAATGCCAGTCTATGCTAAGTTCTTGAAAGAAATGATTTCAGGAAAGAGACAGGTTGAGCAGGACGAATTGGTGGTACTCAACAACACTTGCAGTGCTATCATTCAGAAGAAGCTGCCGGAAAAGAAAGAGGATCCCGGATGCTATACATTGCCGATTCGGATTGGCCAGAACAACGCCGGAAAAGGACTGTGTGACCTTGGTTCCAGCATTAAAGTTATGCCACTAACCATGGTTAAACGTCTTAAGCTTGGAGTAATTGAACCAGTCAAAATGAGGCTCCAGCTTGCAGATAGGTCAATTACAAAGCCAATCGGGATCTTGAAAGATGTAATAATCAAAGCAGGCAGTACTCCGTTCCCAATGGATTTCATCATTCTGGACATCGAGGAGGACTCCGACATGCCTCTCATCTTAGGCAGGCCGTTCCTGGCCACAGGCGGAGCACTAATTGATGCTAAATCCGGAAGGGTAACACTCCGCGTTGATGGGGATGAAGTCATTTTCGACATGGAGCAACTGCAGAAATTTTCGAACGACAGTTCTTGTTTTTCTTTTGATGATGTAATAGTTAGGAAAGAGCTAGACTCTGGAAACAATGATGAAATGATGCTGTATGGACCTTCAAAGCAGGTACTGAAGCCTGCTGGTGCTGAGCCAAAGGAACAGTGCAGCGCCGTCCAATTTGAGGATCCCGAGTCCGGGGACCTTGAAGCATATGATGGTGCTGATTTCACTGCACAAGGAAATGATGGCACTGAAGATGAAGAAGAGGATCCTGTACTGATGCAGGGTCCCGAAGGTAAATCTGATCTCCCCCTACCCAATTCTCGCAAATTACTCCCTTCCGTTGAATGCCCACCAGAGCTTGAACTTAAAACACTACCCGATCATCTCAAGTACGCGTTTCTCGCAGAACATAAAAAATTACATGTGATTGTTTCGGCTAAGCTCTCCCAAGAGCAAGAAAATGCTCTGGTGGTCGTTCTTAAGAAACATGTACATGCAATAGGTTGGACCATTTCTGATATAAAAGGAATAAGCCCTTCTATTTGCATGCACAGGATTTTAATAGAAGAAGAGTATAAACCCTCCCGTCAGCCTCAGAGGCGTTTGAACCCCCTCATGCAAGAAGTGGTAAGAAAGGAGGTTATCAAGCTCTTAGATGCTGGCATAATCTACCCTATTTCTGACAGCAAATGGGTTAGCCCAGTGCAGGTCGTACCAAAACGAGGAGGGATGTGCATAACCAAGAATGAGCAAGGAGAAGAGGTTGCAACCAGGCCAGTGACCGGATGGAGAGTTTGCATCGACTACCGGAAGCTGAATGAGGCCACCCGCAAGGACCATTTTCCTTTGCCTTTTATTGATCAAATGCTTGAGAGGTTGGCAGGGAGAGAATTTTATTGCTTTTTGGATGGTTATTCTGGGTATAATCAGATTGTTATTTCAGGCGAAGACCATGAAAAAAAACTTTTACTTGCCCTTATGGCACTTTTGCCTACAGGCGCATGCCATTTGGTCTTTGCAATGCACCTGCTACTTTTCAAAGATGCATGATGTCTATATTCTCTGAATTTATCGAAAAATGCATTGAGGTCTTCATGGATGACTTCTCTGTATATGGAGGTACGTTTGATGAATGTTTGACTAATCTTGCTAAGATTTTAAAGAGGTGTGAGGACACTAACCTTGTTTTAAACTGGGAAAAGTGCCATTTTATGGTCACTGAGGGCATAGTGTTAGGTCATCGCATTTCTCGTGCAGGCATTGAAGTTGATCCAGCCAAAGTTTCCACCATTTCCAATCTCCCTCTTCCTAACTCGATCAAAGCAGTTAGGAGCTTCTTAGGGCATGCCGGTTTTTAGCGGAGATTCATTAAGGATTTCTCTAAAATTGCCAAGCCGCTCACTAATCTGCTTTGTAAAGAAAATCCTTTCTTAATAAATGAAGAGTGTGTTCAAGCCTTTGACACGCTCAAGAAGATGTTGGTTTCTGCACCGATAGTGCAACCACCCGATTGGTCAATACCTTTCGAGGTAATGTGCGATGCTAGTGGTCTCGCCGTAGGCGCAGTTCTTGGACAACATAAGGATGGGAGACACTGCGTAATTCATTACGCAAGTCATGCCCTGAATGAAGCCCAAATTAACTACACCACAACGGAGAAAGAGATGTATGCTGTAATCTTCGCGTTTGATAAATTCAGACAGTATCTTATAGGTACGAAGACTATAGTATACACCGATCATTCTGCATTGAGATACTTGTTTAGCAAACAAGATGCCAAACCTCGATTAATCAGGTGGGTACTTCTGTTGCAAGAATTCGACATCATAATAAAAGATAGGCGAGGTCGAGATAATGGTGCTGCTGACCACTTATCTCGATTAGATAATGATAAAAAGGAAAAAGCCGTTAATGAAGAGTTTCCGGACGAACAGTTGTTCGCATTGCATTTGCATAATCAAGCTTGTCCATGGTTTTCCGACATCGCTAACTTCTTGGCGTGTGGAATAACCCGCAGTTTTCGAACTATCATCAGAAGAATAAGTTCAAACGAGATGTATTAAGTTACTTCTGGGAAGAACCTTATCTCTTCAAACACTGCGCCGATTCAATAATCAGGCGATGTGTGACCGAGCATGAAGCCTATCAAATTGTCAGAAAATGCCATGAATCAGAATATGGAGGTCACCATGGTCCCGCTCGAACGGCCCACAAGGTTCTCGAATGTGGATTCTATTGGCCTCACATCTATGAGGATTGCAAGACATTTGTGAAAGGTTGCGACAAATGCCAAAGATTAGGAAACATCTCCAAGAGGGATGAGATGCCTCAAAAGGGAATTCTCACACTTGAGATTTTCGATATATGGGGCATTGACTTCATGGGACCGTTCCCACCATCTGGTGGAAACTACTATATCTTGGTAGCTGTCGATTATGTGTCCAAATGGGTTGAGGCTGTCGCATTACCGACCAATGATGGTAGCCAAGTCATCAAGTTCCTCAAGAACAACATTTTCAGTCGATTTGGCATACCTAGGGTGGTGATATCTGATGGAGGAACACACTTTATTAATAAAGCTTTTGAAACTTTAATGAGTAAAAATGGAATCCTCCATAAGATAGGCACACCTTACCATCCCCAGACTAGTGGTCAAGCCGAAGTATCCAATCGCGAAATCAAACACATACTCGAAGCCACTGTCGGGATAACCCGTAAGGATTGGGCACGTAAGCTCAATGATGCTCTATGGGCATACCGCACAGCGTTTAAGACTTCCATTGGGATGTCCCCTTACAGACTTGTCTTCAGAAAAGCCTGTCACTTGCCCGTAGAGTTAGAGCATAAAGCTTACTGGGCCGTTAAAATGCTTAACTTCGATCCGAAAGTTGCTCAAAGCAAACGCAAGTTGGACCTCAATGAAATTGAGGAAATACGAGCATTAGCTTATGAAAGCTCTCGAATTTATATGGAGCGGACCCAGAAGTTGCACGATCGCAGGATTAAGCCTAAGCATTTTTATGTTGGTCAAAATGTATTATTGTTCAATTCTAGGTTGAAGCTGTTCCCTGGGAAGCTTAAATCCAGATGGGAAGGACCACATGAAGTGCTAGAAGTGTTTCAGAATGGAGCCGTCAGGATCGAACTGACAAGGCCAACATAGTGGTGAATGGACATCGGTTAAAGGAATACCTCGGACAGTTCGATCCGGAGAAGGAAAGCCAAGCAGTGGCAGACCCGGCTTACACCCAATAAGAAACAGCATTAAAAGCATAAAAATTTTAGTTTATATATATAAAATATTATAGTATCTCATTTTCATAACAAGAAAGTACCCAAAAATCAACTAAACATTTAGAGTACCAAGACTCTAAATGTGAGGATGTTGATATTTGGAGAAAATCTAAGGCGTTTTATTTATCTGTCTTGCAGAAAGTTTGGAACCATCAAAAAGAGGAGCAGTAAAGTAACGCGGAAAACCAGGTTCTTGGTTGGATTAATTCCATGAATTTAAGAAAATATTTCCGGAAATTGAAGCAATTTAAATCCGGAATAATTTTTGCAAACAAATGGAATTAACCCAACCTAATTTATGCAAGTGGATTCTTCTTTAATTTCAACCCAGTGCGTTTTTGAATATTATTTGGACTGAATTTATTCAGGCCCAAATCAAATAAAATGAACTCAAGCCCAACACCACACTCGGGCCCAGTTCATGAAAAATTTGAAAAAATTCAAAATTTGTGTCACGGAACCAACCACTGTGTCGCGAAACCATGCTCCGCGACCAGGCCTGGTCCCGCGACACAGTCGCACATGTTCCCCCTTTCGATGTCGCGGAACATCTGTCGCGGTCCATGGGTCCGCGACCGACCCTCCATTCCGCGACACCATTCCCCGTTGACTTTTTCTATTCCAGAACTTGGTCGCGAAACTCCTGTCGCAGACCATGGCTCCGCGACCAGACTCAGATTCCGCGACTCGTGAAATGTCGCTATACCCTGGTCGAAGAACCCTGTTCCGCGACCAGTGTTTTTAGTATTTATGCCCCCCCCTCACCTCATTTCCCTGCACTCACGTCAGTTTTATCTAACCTCCATCTCTTCATCTTCTCCTGTTCCTTCTTCTCTCTACCGAACGAACACCACCGTGTTCTTCGCACCCAAACACTCTTCTACCAAGGGGAAACTATGGCCAGATTTTTCAGACTCGCCCCAAACATGGGACCGATGCCTCCCTCTCCCCCAAGAGTGGAGTAAGATGCCCCATTTCCCCTCTCCCATTCTCGAACACCCTACCTGTTCATAATCTCTGTTTGGGCATTTTTGTTTCTTGTTCTTGTTTGTGCCTGTAAAAAGCATAATGCGGTTTATGTGTGCATTTTTGTTTTCAGTTTTTGAGGTTTTGAGTGCTCTCAGTTTTGAGCATCGTTTGAGATCTTTTTGGATCCTTAATAAACCCATTTTCAAAACTGTCAAGAGTGAAATTTTTGAAAGTTTAAAACTTGAAGAAACAAACCGATGAATGTCGGGGTGTTATTTTGAACACCATGATGTTGTTGGTTTTTCTACTCTTGAGTTTTAGGGTTATGTGTGTGATTTTCTCTTGTTTATTTTTGCTTTTGATTTAGATTTGAATGCTTCTGCAGTGTTGGTTTGAGGCATTCAAGTGGAAGATCTTTTTGGGTATGTTTGTTTCCACATGTTACAATTGTAACACCCCGGATTTGATAACCCAGGCCGGGATGTCACCGCCGCATTTCCCTAGTAAGACACGGCTTCCCGAGCTTGCTAAGGAAATGCAAGGCTTGTGGGTATGAAAAGATTTAAAAACATTTCAAGATTTAGTCCAGAAATTTATAATACTTAATACGACAGTAGTAATCATCATGCGCGAAAAGTAAATAAAGGAAGTGCAGCGGAAAGCAAAATCACGGCCAACATGGCCAAATCCTCGGGTTTAACAGACCCGGTAAAAACAGTACGATGCAGAAATTTAAAATGTTCATAAATAATTCCCCCAAGTGCATGCGTATGCGTCACTCGACATACTCTGTAAAAGAAAAATGACAACGGTTGTCAGTATAAAAATATACTGAGTAAGTTAATCCCTAACTAACAAATAAAAGGGGTTACAAGTGTTTAAACTAAAGATTTCGCTTACCGTACGAGAATTTAAAAATACATGATTTATTAGCAGCGGGAAATCATGATTAAAGAACTAAATTTTAAAAGCGTAATCTAAAGCATAATTTAAGATGCATAAAATTTAAATACGTAATTAAAGACAGGATAAATACGATTCAAGCATAATGAAACACTCACACGAGTCTTTTACTTTTCATCCCGTAAACTAAGAAGAGGACACCATACCGGGAGATCACTAACGAGGCAATCTCAACATAGGACCACTAACGAGGCAGTCCAAACAATGGGAGACCACTAACGAGGCAGTCTCAAAGATAGTAGGACCACTAACGAGGCGATCCAAAAAGATAGTAGGACCACTAACGAGGCGATCCACAAATACAGCGCGCGAGATCACTAACGAGGCAATCTCAGATAGTAAGGAGACCACTAACGAGGCAGTCTCAAAGATAATGATAGTATGAAGATCAGCTCAGCCTAGTGAACGGGATTTTTCGAAAGTTCGTATTTCAAAGTTATCAAAGGATCGATATCGCGTTTTCATAGTTCGAGTTTTCTCAAGTTCGAAAAATCCTATTCGAGGCAGTTCACGCCTTTCTTAATTTAAAATTCGTTTTTCCTCCAAAAATTCTGAAACTTGGCCAGTAATTCAAAAACACACACACGAACAACTTTCATGTTTTAAGTTTTTGGAAATAAGGTTCTGAAGTGAGTTGAAATGAGTTTATTGCAAAGAATAATTTACGTCTTAAAAACTGTTTTCGTCACAGGTTCGTGTAACGCCGATTAAAAATTCATTTCAAAACCAATCGATGTGAAATTTCTACAGTAACTACACGACACATTAAGGAACAACTTTCATGTTTTAAGTTTTTGGAAATAATGAATTCTTGGTACTCAAAAATCGAGTGTAACTCACTGCATACTCATGGCCCTTAAAACGAATTCAAAACAGTTCTAAAAACTTGGCCGATTGACATATCAAATGAACACCAAAATTCGTGAAATTTTGTAGGCATAATCTAGACACAATTATCTACAACTTTTGTTTAGAAATGCAAAGTTAAATCATTCGAAAAATGGGTGAAAAACATGCATCAAGTTGAATGAAGGAATCTGTCACAGATTTGAATCGTTCGGTTTGATACAGAAAGTTCATGGCGAAAATTGGGATAGCAAAACTTAATGTCAATGGCTGAAATTTGGCCACAAGATAGATAAAGGTGTTAGGAACAACTTTTATGTTGACAAGTTTTCGGTTTGAATTCCCGGAGGTCGAGTTTTTGGCGAGTCTTTAAAATTGGACGAAAATAGGGTTTTTGAAAACCGATTTTTGTTACAAGCCTATATCTCGAGATTTAAACAACAAACAACCACGAAAATTTGTGAGTAAGGTTTTAACTTACTGATTTGAAGATTAGGATTACTGGGATGGGTATCCGGATGCTCTAGGGTCGCGACGAACGGCCAATCCTTCCGATCGCTTTTCGTTCGTTTTCCGGCGTGAAATCGTAGTAAAGGAAACGGGTTAGATTTCGAGTTTCTAAGTGTTATGGATGAATTAAAATGTTTAACCAAGGCTTACCAAGAGTCTAGAGGGCAGGGCTTGGTTCCTCTCGCCTCGTCGTCGCCGGAATGCTTGCCGGAAAGTGTCGCCGGAAGAGTTTCGGCTTGGGGAGGAAGTTTGGGAGTAATGTGGGAGTAGTTTCTGTAAGTCTAGGGTTTGGAGGCACCCCCAGCCGCCCTTAAGTCTCCCTCACGTCTGGGATTTGGTTTCCCTCGAAGGGAGTTGTAATTTCGGCAAGAAAATCACCCCCGAATGGAAAGATTACACCTTCAGCCCCTCTGGCGCGGAGGTGGCGCGCACCCACCCCTATGGCCGCGCGGAGCACGCGTGCCAGGCCTGGCGTCGCGACGCCCTTGGCCGCGCGGTGGCCGCGCGGCGGCGCGCGGACAGCGCGGGCCGGCCGGACCGGCCGGTTCGGCTCCGCGTGTTCCGTCGGGTCTTCCCTCGCTTTCCCCTATCGGTTTTCTACGTGTTAGCTCGATTCCCTGGGGCGTCTTCGTTGCGGAATCTTCTCCTTAATCTTGTTACGAGTCCGGCTTATCGCTCGCAACATTTCCGGGTCCTACTTAGCCTAGTCTAAATTGGTTTCAACATCCCCTATCGTCCTTGTGGTCTAATTCGTGATGTATTTTGTGATTTATTTCGTGACTGAACTTAGAAATTAGTTCTAAGCTGCCTACGTACCCTGTGAAGGGATCAAGTCATGACGTAGTTCAAAACAATTTGAATTTGTTTTTCCTCGGGTGTTACATCCTCCCCCCCTTAAGAATACAGTTATGTCCCCATAACTGTGGTCGGGTCGTCTTGGAAGAGGGTAGGGTAACGTTGCCTCATGTCGGCTTCCAATTCCCAGGTTGCCGTCTCCGTCTCGTGGTTGGACCACAGGACCTTGACCATCTTTACAGTTTTATTCCTTGTCACCCTTTCCTTGTAGTCGAGTATTTGCACCGGGGTTTCTTCATAGGTCAAGTCATCATCCAATTCGATTACGTCCGGTTGGAGTACATGCGACGTGTCGGGCACATAGTTCTTTAGCTGGGAAACGTGAAACACGTTATGGACGCGTGCTAGTTGAGGCGGCAGCGCCAGCCGGTACGCCAGATTCCCTACTCTCTCTAGGATCTCATATGGCCCTATGTATCGTGGGCTCAGTTTCCCCCGCTTGCCAAAGCGCATTACGCCCTTCATTGGCGAGACCTTCAGCATGACCTTGTCACCGACTTGAAATTCCAAGTCCTGCCGTCTCACGTCCGCATAACTCTTTTGCCGGTCCTGAGCGGCTCTCATCTTCCCCTGGATAACCTTAACTTGCTGAGCCATGTCCTCCACCAGTTGTGGCCCTACTGTCATTACTCGATCGTTCTCTTCCCAACTCAATGGGCTCCGGCATCTTCGTCCATACAGTGCCTCGAAGGGCGCCATGCCGATGCTCGCATGGTAACTGTTGTTATAGGAGAACTCGATCAAGGGTAAATGGTGCTCCCAACTTCCCTTGAATTCCAACACACAAGCCCTCAACATGTCCTCCAGCGTCTGTATAGTTCGCTCCGTCTGTCCATCCGTCATAGGGTGGAACGCCGTACTCATCTTTATCTGCGTCCCCAGAGCTTCTTGCAGCTTGGTCCAAAACTGGGAGACGAATCTGCTATCCCTATCCGAGATGATGTCATGCGGCACCCCGTGCCGGCGTACCACATTGTCTATGTATGCTCTTGCTAGTTGGTCCATTGTCCAAGTGTCCTTCATCGGGATGAAAATGGCGGCCTTCGTTAACCTATCCACGATCACCCAGATCTTATTCATTCCTTTTGGCGATCGTGGCAACCCTGAAACAAAATCCATGGAGATGCTATCCCACTTCCAGCTTGGGATCTCCAATGGTTGCATTAATCCTAAGGGCTTTTGCCGTACTGCCTTGATCTTCTGGCAGGTAAGGCACCTTGCCACGAATTCGGCCACCTCTCTCTTCATGTTCGGCCACCAATAATTTTTCTTTAAGTCCTTGTACAGCTTATCCCCTCCGGGGTGGACCGAGTAGGGGGTGCTATGGCCTTCCTCCATCACCTTCTTCTTCAGATCTGCGGACTCCCGCGGTATACACCATCTTCCCCTGAAGCGGATGCTCCCGTCCTCGTGAATCTGGAAATCTACTGCCTTTCCTTCGGCAATGCTTCTCCTTATTTCCTCCATCTGTTCGCCACTCGACTGAGCGAGTCGTATTTCTTCGAATACGGTAGGGCTTACTACCATCGCGTTGACGACCTCGGTTACCGTACCGGGCTGCACCAGTTCCAGGCTTAGTTTCGCCAAATCTCTGTACAATTCGGCCGGTATCACCAGTGAGTTCGTGACATGTTGCGCCTTCCGACTCAAGGCGTCGGCCACGACGTTGGCCTTGCCCTCGTGATACGCGACTTCTAGGTCGTAATCTTTGATCAACTCCAACCATCTCCTCTGCCTCCAGTTCAGTTCTCTTTGCGTGAATATGTACTTGAGGCTCTTATGGTCGGTAAACATCCGACACTTCCGCCCATAGAGATAGTGTCTCCAGATTTTCAGGGCGAACACGACCGCGGCCAGTTCCAGGTCGTGCGTCGGGTAGTTTTGCTCGTGCGGTTTCAGCTGTCGTGATGCGTACGCTATGACCTTTTGATCCTGCATCAGTACGCATCCCAGTCCTTCTCTCGAGGCGTCGCTATACACCTCGAAGTCTCCATCCTCTGATGGTAACGCCAACACCGGCGCCGTGGTAAGTCGTTTCTTCAGCTCCTGGAATGCGGCTTCGCACTCGCCAGTCCAGTCATACTTCACCCCCTTCTTCAGCAGTTGGGTCAATGGGCGGGCGATTTTGGAGAAATCTTGGACAAATCGCCTGTAGTAGCCCGCCAGTCCGAGAAAGCTTCTTATCTCCGTTGGGCTCTTTGGGGGTACCCACTCGGTTACAGCCGAGATTTTCGCCGGGTCTACCGCCACTCCGCTGGCGGATACGATATGCCCAAGGAATGTTACCTCCCTCAGCCAGAAGTCGCATTTGGACAACTTCCCATATAGCTGATTTTCTCGGAGGATCCTCAACACTTTATGTAAGTGCTTGGAATGTTCTTCCTCGTCCCTTGAGTAGACCAAGATGTCGTCTATGAATACCACTACGCATTGATCTAACAGTCCTCGGAACACGTTGTTCATGAGGTTCATGAACATCGCCGGGGCATTCGTCAGTCCGAATGACAGGACTGTGAATTCGTAGTGTCCGTAGCGAGTCCTGAACGCTGTCTTTGGGATGTCCTTCTCAGCAATTCGCAGCTGATGATATCCCGATCGCAGGTCGATCTTGGAGAACACAGTAGCTCCCTTCAGCTGGTCAAACAGATCCTCGATTCTGGGCAACGGATACTTGTTCTTGATAGTGACTTGATTAAGTCCCCTATAGTCAATACACAGTCTCAGACTCCCATCCTTCTTTTTGACAAATAAGACCGGTGCTCCCCATGGAGACGTACTCGGTCGGATATATCCCTTTTCCAGCAATTCTTCGAGCTGTTCCTTTAGCTCCTTCATCTCCGGCGGTGCCATGCGGTAAGGAGCCTTTGATACAGGTTCCGTTCCCGGGATAAGATCTATGGTGAACTCGAGATCCCTCTCAGGGGGCATGCCAGGAACGTCCTCTGGGAACACATCCGGGTACTCTCTCACCACCGGAATGTTGTCTATCTTTACCCCTTCAGCCTCGAGGTTGTGAACGTAGCATGCGTATAGCGCGTGGCCCTTACGCATTAGGCTACCCAACTCTAGGACGTTGATTAACTTGTTAGATTTCTTAGGGGGTTGAGAGTAGAAGATGACTCTTTTCCCCCTACTTTTTGACAGCGTGATCTTTTGCTTTTGGCATTCGATCACGGCCTTATACCGGGTTAGCCAATCCATTCCTAGTATGACGTCAAAGTCCCTGACGTTGAACTCTACCAAGTTTGCGAAAAACTCTACGTTCTTTATCACTATAGGTATTCCATTGTAGCGTTTAGAGCATGCTATTACTTCTCCAGAGGGCAGTTGGATGCCTAAGCTAATTATCTCGCACTTAGGTAGATCTAGTTCAGTTACGACTCTCGAAGATACAATCGAGCAACTGGCTCCGGAATCAAATAAGACTCTAAGTGGAGTACTTAGGACATGGAAAGTACCTGCCATCACGTCACCCTGCGCGGGTATGTCAGCCTGGTTGATCACGTTCAACCTCCCCATCGGCCTCCCTTGATTGGCTGGCTGGTTCTGATTTGGGTTTGCATTTTGCTGCTGGTTCGGAGGGCGTTGGTTTGGATTCGGAGGAGGCCGATATCCTTGATTGTTGCCATTCCTACCTCCCTGGTTGAACGGCTCGTTAGGTCCAATGACCAAGTCTTCTCTTTTCGTGATGTTCTCGAGTCGGGTTCGACATTCCTCCCTCCGATGGCCAATTCGGCCGCACCGGAAGCACTCGCCCATCTGAGGACACCTCCTTACCAGGTGCGGCCTGCCACATCGTGGGCACGGCGGCACTCGCCCTCCTTGGTTGACATTCCGACCATTGTTGTTCTGAGCATTCCCGTTCGGCCCTCGCCGAAAGTTGTCCCCGCCAGTAGTGTTGCTTGTCCGGTTATCCCTGTTCCTCTTGTCTGGGCCTTGCGCCCCTCGGCTGGATTCCCCAGCAGCCTTCCTCTTTAGCTGTTGCACTCGTGCTACTGCTACTGCACGATCGTAGACAGATTGCAGGTCCGGGTAGTTAACTCCAGTGATCACCTCTCGAATCGACAAGTTCAATCCCATTTCGAACTTTTGCGCCTTCTCCCCGTCAGTAGGTACCATCCTGGGCGCAAATCTCACCAATTCCTTAAACCGTGCATAGTATTCTTGAACAGATTTCTCTCCCTGCTTCAGGGATGAGAACTCCTCGTACAGTGCTGCCTTAGTACTCATCGGGTAGAAGCGCTCCCGGAGTAACTCCATGAACTCGTTCCACGAGTAAGGTTCATCATCCTCTGCCAGCCTCCCTTGGGTAGCCTGCCACCAGTCGTCGGCCTCGCCACCCAGATAGTACGAGGCCACGTGGACCTTCTCCCCCTCCGGGCATCTTACCGCCTTTAGCAATTTGTCGAAGGTTCTCAACCATTCCTCCAGCTTAGCGGGGTCTTCCTCCCCGACGTAGTAAGGTGGTCGGTAGGGGTTCACCGCAGCCAAGTAGTTGATCCTCGCTTCCGGTGGTGGCGCCGCGGCAGCTCCACCCTGGTTAACGTAAGCATTACCCAGTGCGATTAGTAGTTCTTCCATATTTCTCAATCGCCCTTCCGCAGGGTTAGGCATTGGTCCTGCCGGGTTTGGCATCTCCGCGTCAGGTGCCTGCTCATTGGGTTGTCCCGGCGTGCCGTGGGTGTTGGGGGTGGCAGGGAAGGGCCTTGGTCGTCCTCGAGGTGCCATCCTGTTACAACCGAGGAAGGTGTAAAGTTCAGGGAGATTCGATAAAGTGGGAAAGAGAAAAAAAAGTCTTGCTGAATTGTATGGTGCTTATCAGGAGTTGGTCAGTATTTGCATTTATTTATTCAGTCGTTTAGGGTTTAGGGTCTGAGGTACTTGTCGTTTTGTTATGCAGAAATAGATGCGTTGTTTGTCTGTCGGCGCTTTGTTAAGATATAAAGAGAGTGTATAAATAAGTGTTTGTGTCTTTATTGCTCAGTAGAAGTTTTTGTTTCGATACAAGCGACGAGTAGCAAAGATCCTGAAAATAGTTTTGGGAAAATAGAAAAGGAGAACAATGGGAATAATGCATCAAAAATCTCTAATCCTGCGAAGGGTAGGTGGTCGGGTCCTCCATGGGGTCATCCTCATCACTTGATTCCTCGATGGTGCCCATGCCAAGGGGACCATGGAACACTGGGCTGGCTGGCCAACTGGGCCCAGCAACAGGAGCAGGATCAACGAATGCAACTGGGGTTTGGACGGCTGCAGAGACAGCGACAGGGTCAATAACGAGGCTAGTGACAGGAGGAGTTCCTGGGTTGAGTGGGGCAGGTGGAAGCAGATCATCCTTCAGGTGATGCAGTTGATGTCCCAAGACCCCTGCTTGGGTCTCTACGTCGTCAATCTGGGTCCGAAGCTCAGTCTCGCGGGTCTGGAGTTCGTTGATTTGGACTTGGAGTTGGGTTATATCTTGGTGTCCTGCTTGGCCCAGATTAGTTAGGTGGCCCAAGTTAGCTTCCATTTGCTCTACCCTTAGTCTGAAGTTGTTCACGTTTTGAGGAGATTCGAGGTATGCTTCAATCAACCTCATTAGTAGGTTGATCATGTTCACGTTTGGGGAAGCCATCTAGTGTTAACAAGGTAGGTTAGAGTTAGATGTTTTTCAGGCAAAGTTAAGATATGCACAATTTAAATCTACATGCAACATGCAAGTGCGAGTCCCTTCCCCCATAAAGTTTGGTTTAATATAAATTGCTAAAGGTTGGGCCTCTATAGTGGGCCAAAATTTAATATTTCTTGGGCTAAGATTTGGGCTATGTAAAAAGGATTATAGATTTTTGGGCTAAAAATAGTACTAGTAGTCAAATAAATAATTTTAAAAGGAATAACACTTGGGCTTAAAAATATTGGTTTAAAATAATAGTAGTAGCTTTAAAAATTTTCCGGGCTCTGATACCAACTTGTAACACCCCGGATTTGATAACCCAGGCCGGGATGTCACCGCCGCATTTCCCTAGTAAGACACGGCTTCCCGAGCTTGCTAAGGAAATGCAAGGCTTGTGGGTATGAAAAGATTTAAAAACATTTCAAGATTTAGTCCGGAAATTTATAATACTTAATACGACAGTAGTAATCATCATGCGCGAAAAGTAAATAAAGGAAGTGCAGCGGAAAGCAAAATCACGGCCAACATGGCCAAATCCTCGGGTTTAACAGACCCGGTAAAAACAGTACGATGCAGAAATTTAAAATGTTCATAAATAATTCCCCCAAGTGCATGCGTATGCGTCACTCGACATACTCTGTAAAAGAAAAATGACAACGGTTGTCAGTATAAAAATATACTGAGTAAGTTAATCCCTAACTAACAAATAAAAGGGGTTACAAGTGTTTAAACTAAAGATTTCGCTTACCGTACGAGAATTTAAAAATACATGATTTATTAGCAGCGGGAAATCATGATTAAAGAACTAAATTTTTAAAAGCGTAATCTAAAGCATAATTTAAGATGCATAAAATTTAAATACGTAATTAAAGACAGGATAAATACGATTCAAGCATAATGAAACACTCACACGAGTCTTTTACTTTTCATCCCGTAAACTAAGAAGAGGACACCATACCGGGAGATCACTAACGAGGCAATCTCAACATAGGACCACTAACGAGGCAGTCCAAACAATGGGAGACCACTAACGAGGCAGTCTCAAAGATAGTAGGACCACTAACGAGGCGATCCAAAAAGATAGTAGGACCACTAACGAGGCTGTAGGTCCCTAAAACACTCAAGATTCCGTTATGGTTGTTTATGCAATGTGGTAACGACGTAATAACGAAAGCAGTAAAGAACACAACCAATTTGTTGACCCAGTTCGGTCCTTCCGACCTACATCTGGGGGATACCAATCCAGGTGACTCCAATAGACTAAAAATCACGAATACAGACTCACTATCCAAAATCTAACTCAAGATCAACCTCACCACTAGATGATCAAACCTAGTTGAGCAGACGTCGTCGGAACTCCCCCTTAACGTCTGTAGGAAAATCCCCTAGTTGCAATCTTCAAGATCGGACTTCAGTCTGTCATTCACCATGTGATTTCCATCTCTGCACCGGATTGCCCAAATTCATTCAATAGTAGGACGATCAAATATCTTCAGATATTTTCAATGTAATCCCTTTCTTGATTCTCGATTCTCCAAATGAATATAATCAACTCAAATCTTGAAGAACGAAAACAAAAGACTCTCTCTCTCTCTAACTCTGTAATCTATTCTATCAATAATATTTCACAATGAATAACCCTATCTCTAGATTACAGACTCTGCGTTTAAATAGAAAGACACAAATAACTGCCTGCAGAGTTAATGTCGTCGTCAGCCTGATGTGCCAACACCTGATAAACATCTCAATGAAAAGTACAAGGTCAAGTTGTCATAACACAGTATTAACAATCTCCCCCACATTTCATGGAGATGTTGATCCATCAAATCAAACAAGGTGTCTATCAGAAATACAAGCAATAATCACTTCAGATTATACAAGACGACATTAATAGAGAGTCAATAGTTCAACACCAAGACAGTAGATCAAATGAGCACAAGTTAGCACCATTCAAATGAGCATATCATCAATTCAGAATATCAACAGACTACAGTTCAGATAAGCAAGCAAACACAAAACAAACATAGCAGTAGCAAATGTCATCAGTTCAAAGTTATAACAGTCATCCAACATCCAGCAAAAATATCATAAAGTTTGCAAAAAGTTTAGAGTTTACCAAACCACCACAACCAGAAATCACAAATTACTCCCCCTTGATGGATCACACAACTCCATCTGAAGAGTCCTCTTCATCGGCAAAGGGGTTCTGCTCAGAGGTACGAGCAGTGCTGGAAGAACCTTTCCTTGTAGGGGACAAAGAACCTGGCAGCATACTGATGAGCTGATTGATCTTCCTTTTTGTAGCAATGGCCTCCTGACTTATCTTTGTCTGCTTGTCACTAAGTGCAAGCAATTCAGCTTTAATGAGCTGCACGCGATCAGTTCCAGACGGAGGAGGACCTTGCTTAAAATCATTGTGCTTGTCCCGCAGATTAGGAGTAGGGGCATGGACATTGATCTTGACAAGTTCAGTCTTATCAACCTTGATACCATGCTTATAAAGCAAAAGAGTAATCAAGGCCGGATAAGGAAGACTTGCAGCCTTAGATATGTTGTCCCGAGTAAAACCTAACATCCTTTTTAAGACAAGGAGACCAAAATTCATTAGCTCAATTCCAGTATCAATAATGTACAGAAGTTTACCCATTTCCAAGGAAGGTTGAGATGCATTCGACGTTGGAAGAATGTTCGCACGACAGAAGTGGTACAGACAATGGAACTTCATTGTTAGATCAGAAGAACTGCATTTGCGTCTTCCAAAATCAAAAGCACGTTCATTGGAAATATGAAAAGCAAGTTCAGCAGGCTCTTGAGGCAGGTACTCCAAAGCATCTCCGAGGTCGTCGTTAGGAGGGAGTTCCAACAACTCATTGATTGTGGCAGGGGTAAGTGAGATAAACTTTCCTCTAATGTAGATCTTTCCTGCCCATGGTGAGTTTGCACTTAAGAGATCAGAAGAAAGATTGGCATAGAATTCTCTCACCAGTGTTGGAGAATAGGACTTGAAGATATTCGCCCATTTCAATAAGTGTCTCTCCTCCAAAAATTCATCAAATCCCAACTCGGAGTAAGTCTTGTGAGTGAAGGCCTCTTCTGGTATGAACTTCCTGTGAGCAAGATCACTTGTACCAAACTCCATAATGTCCTTTGTAAAGTAGTTTTTGTTGAAAGGTCGTTTCGACTTAGGGTCAGCAGGGGACTGCCTTGTCCGCGGTCGTTTGACAGAAGTGTTGACATCTGAAGTAGACGAACTCCTCTTTTTCTTTGAAGATCGTGTGGCTGGACGTCGAGGCTCAGTTTGG
The DNA here is from genome assembly GCA_030278955.1 of Hygrophila difformis. NCBI lineage: Eukaryota > Viridiplantae > Streptophyta > Magnoliopsida > Lamiales > Acanthaceae > Hygrophila > Hygrophila difformis. Next base: position 40,537,318 of record JAOANR010000008.1, on the reverse strand, counting down.
ACTTCTGGTGACTCTCCTTGTGACACCGGATCAGGGTTTGATGGCTCACCATGAGGAAGAATGTCATGTTCCACTTCGACATTTTCTTCTCCTCCTGGAGTAGGATGCTCTCCTTCAGTAGTGGTCGGAGGCGGAGTAGACTGAGTAGGAGGATCTTCCGCTTCAACATTGTGACTCATGGGAGTGTTTGTGGGTTGTTCAGTGGCTGGAATAACTTTGATCGGCTCAGCATTCTCATCAGCAGCAACTATAGCCAAATCAGTAAGATTTGCAGTGGTTGTGGATGGATTTTCAATTTCAGGATCATTAGGGTTCTCAGAAATTGGGGATTTTGAGGGCTCTTGAACATTCACTGGCTCAGAAGGCTTCTCAGCAACGTTGGTGGAAGAAGATGAAGCCATTGAAAGAAAATATGAACTGCAAAGCTTGAAATTTTCGAAGAGTGAAAGCAGTTGTGAAGTTTAAACTCAGAAAACTACACTATAAAGAGAGAGACGAAGAAGGTGAAGGGGCGACGGTTTCTGATGTGCGACGTGATGGCTGTCAGTTTTTGCAGTCATCATGAACGCTGCAACAACGCCTCCACGCAGTGCTTATCGGATTTGAATAGAATTGGGCCTGTAAAATGCTTTTGGGCCAGATCAAGTGTAAAAGTCTATACATAATATTATAAACATAGCTTGAAATGAATTAGTTAGAGTAACAAAGGCCCATTACCGATCTAAGAATTTCAAACCTTTCACCATCAAGTGCCTTAGTTAGGATGTCAGCACGTTGTTCTAACGTCCCAATATGTTCAATGTTGCACACATTTTCTTCTACAAGATCTCGAATGAAATGATACCTTATATCGATGTGCTTGCTGCGACTGTGTAGAACAGGGTTCTTTGAAATGTTGATTGCACTGGTATTGTCGCAATAGACTTTAAAATCATCCTTCTTAATGCCATAATCACTCAAAATTTGCTTCATCCACATTAGTTGTGAACAACAACAAGTAGCAGCTATATACTCTGCTTCCGCTGTGGAGAGTGCTACTATATTTTGCTTCCTAGAAAACCAACACACAAGGTTGTTCCCAAGGTAGAAGCAGCCTCCTGTCGTCGAACGTCTGTCATCACTACAACCTGCCCAATCTGAATCCGTATACCCTATCAAGTCCAAATTTGATCTTTTAGAGAACCAAATGCCTAATCCAACAGTTCCTTTGATATATCTCATGATGCGTTTGACAGGTTTCAAATGCACCTCCTTTGGATTTGCTTGAAATCTTGCACAAACTCCCGTGCTAAAAGAGATATCTGGTCTAGTGGCTGTTAAGTAGAGTAGACTACCAATCATACTTCGATACAATTTCTGATCTACATCAGCTCCTTGATCATGCTTAGATAGTTTCTGTTGTTGTCCTTGCGGTGTTCTAGCGACCTTGCTATCATCCAGCTTAAATCTCTTCAGCATGTTTCGAGCATACTTCTCTTGACTAAGAAATATTCCATCATCCAGTTGCTTTACTTGTAGTCCTAAGAAGTAAGTCAACTCTCCTATCATACTCATTTCAAACTCAGACTGCATTGCTTTAATAAAGTCGTTTCTGAGATGTTCTGACGTTGCTCCGAAGATAATATCATCTACATATACTTGTGCAATAATGAAGTGGTCGTTCTGATGTTTGATAAACATCGTCTTATCAGCTTCTCCTCTTTTGTAACCATTGCAGATAAGGAATGAAGACAATCGATCATACCAAGCTCTAGGGGCTTGCTTAAGACCATAGAGTGCACCTTTTACTCGATAAACATGATTTGGTCTAGTTGGATCCTCAAAACCAGCAGGCTGTGCCACAAAAATCTCCTCCTTGATCTTGCCATTTAAGAAGGCTGTTTTGATGTCAAGTTGATACAGCTTGAAATCCATAGTACAAGCAAAGGCTAGTAGAATTCTGACAGCTTCCATCCTTGCAACAGGTGCAAACGTTTCACCATAATCCAGACCTTCTATCTGTGTAAAACCTTGAGCAACTAGGCGAGCTTTATTCCTTATAATGTTGCCTTGCTCATCAGTTTTATTCCTAAAAACCCATTTCGTGCCAATGACATTGATGTTCTTCGGTTGTTCCACCAACTCCCAAACATCGTTTCTTTCAAACTGGATCAACTCATCCTGCATGGCTGCTATCCAATATTCATCTTGTAGGGCTTCGGATACATTCTTAGGTTCCACTCTAGATATGAAGCAATTTAGTCCTGCCAGTTCTCTGTAGTTGATCTTCTTGCTTCGAGTTAGACGTTGAGCATTAGGATCACCTATAATGTCTTGCTGTGAGTGATGCTTTAGAGTCCTTGGACCTTTTCTCTTATCAGAAACATCAGATTTAGCACTCGAATCCTCATCCTCTTGATCATCTTCTCCATCATCATTAATGACTATTCCTTCTGACTGTTGTTGACTGGATGTACCAACATCAGGAATATCTAATGGAGTATCAACACTTGGGGCTGTATCATCATCATAATCTCTGGGTAAACAATATTTATCCTCAAAAAGGACATTCACTGTTTCAATAACCTTTCGAGATTGGATCAAATAAACTCGATAAGCTCTTGAGTTATTGGAGTAACCCAAAAACCATCCTTCTTCAGCTCTAGCATCAAACTTCTTAATTTGCTCTCTATCCCTGTAGACAAAACATTTACATCCAAAAATATGAAAGTATTTAACAGTAGGAGTTTTACCATTCCAGATTTGATATGGAGTGTTGTTAGTATGAGGTCTCAACATCACACGATTGATGATGTGGCAAGCTGTATGAATTGCTTCGGCCCAAAATGATTTTCCAAGTGCAGTAGCATGTAGCATTGATCGAGCCATCTCTTGAAGTGTCCTATTCTTCCTTTCAGCAATTCCATTCTGTTGAGGTGTCTTTGGGGCAGAGTACTCATGAAATATTCCATGGTTGTTGCAGAAATGTTCAAACTCCCGATTCTCAAACTCTCTACCATGATCAGAACGGATCCTTTGAATTTTAGTTTGCTTTTCATTCATCAACTTCAGGCTTAGCTTTTCAAAGTGTTGGAAGGCTTCATCTTTGCTCCTGAGAAAACATACCCAAGTGAATCTCGAAAAATCATCAACACAAACTAAAACATACCTTTTGCCATTAAGGCTTTCAGTTTCTGTTGGACCCATAAGATCCATATGAATTAGTTCTAAGCAATGATCTGTAGAGACTCCATCAGTCTTCTTATGTTGAGCTCGGGTTTGTTTTCCTTTTGAACAGTCCATGCATGTAAGATCTTTGTTGTTGTGTAGTTTGGGCAGACCTCTGACAGCGGCTGAACAACTTAGCTTGTACAATGATTGATAGTTGAGATGTCCAAGCTTCTTGTGCCATAAATTTGTGAGGTCATCTATGCTTACAAGTGCCTGATCTAGATTAGCCTCCAAAGTATAGCAATTGTTCTTAGAACGTTTACCAGTCATAATATTGTTTCTCCTGTGATCAAATACTTGACAAAGAAATTTGTTAAAAATAACAAGAGAATCTTCATCACACAATTGACTAATTGAGATGAGATTAGTAGTAAGCCCTTCAACATGATAAACTCTAGAAAGTTTAGAAAGTTCACCATCCTTTACATTACCATAACCAGTGATCTTGCTTCTAGCACCATCACCAAAGACTACATCTCCACAGTCTTTGTCTGTAAAGTTGTTGAGAATCTCCTTACTACCTGTCATGTGTCTAGAACAGCCTGAATCAAAGTACCACTTTCTGGAACGTGGTTGTTGCTGCGATGATAGAACAACAAAGCAATTACTTTCCTTCCTCTTTGGCACCCATTCCATCTGAATTCGAATCTTCTTCTTTAGATCTTCATGAGGCCAAACTACTGGACGTCCGTTCATAAGATCACGAACTATCCTCATGCACGTTTCAGCTGAATGACCAGGTAAGTTGCAATAGAGGCAGTCTCTTCGTCGTTTGGGTGATGTAGGAACATTCTGATGTGTCAGTGAACTTTCTTCAGCATTCAGATTTCCACCACTAACAAATAGTCTCTTTCCAGTAGATGCTTGATTCTTGTACCCAATACCAGTCATGTCTCTATAGCTCTTTCCAATAGACAGAACTTCATCAAGTTTTCCTTTCCCTTTGGTCATCTTCTCTAGGTCAGCAACTCTAACTTTCAATTTTATAGATTCCTCTCTGAGTGATTCCTTCTCTTTAGTCACAGTAGTAATTTGAAGTTTCACTTCATCATACTTTCCCTTAAGAACCTTTAGATCATCAATTGCCTTGATCTTTTCAGCTTCTGCTTTATCCAGAGTCAGACGGATGTCAGTGAGTTGTTTCGACAACTGCTCATTTTCCTGTACAGCATCTTCATATTCTTCCTTAAGTTCTTCATAGATTTCAACAAGCTCAGCATAAAGACTACCTGATTCTCCTGAAACAATAGATGAAATGTCAGCAATTAACTTTATTGACTCAGGATTACCTTCCAAGGGATCTGGACTGGCTTCTCTCGTAACAAAGGCAACTACATCATCTTCATCACTGGATTGTTCTTCCTCAGGTTCATCTTCTGAATCATTATCACTTAGTGTAGCTTGAAGTGCCTTTCCTTTCCTTTTCTTGGCAGTAGGGCACTCCTTTCTGACATGGCCTCTCCCATTACATTCAAAACATATAATCTCAGAAGATTTCTCGGATCTATCATCATCTCTATCTTTCTTTGGTTTCCTGAATTTCCCATCAGTTTTCTTCTCAAATTTGCTGTTCTGCTTCTCGGTTGTCACTGGGTTGTCAGAACTTCTATACTTCTTTTGAAATTTCTTGAAATGCTTATTCTGAAGCATTCTACCGATTCTCTTTGAGAGCAAAGAAACCTCTTCTTCAAAGCTTTCAGCAGGTTCTTCCTCAGCCTTGAATGCAATGTTCTTGCTTGATCTTTCAGTGGCTAAGTGATTGATCTCATATGTTTGAAGAATGCCGACTAGTTCTCTCAATGACATGGTCTTAATTTTCTCCACCTCTTCAAGGGCTGCAACCTTCGCAGAATACTTCTTAGACACAGTTCTAAGAAACTTCCTCACGAGCTTAGATGATTCAAAAGTCATTCCAAGAGCTGTTGCTTGATTAACAATGTCTTGAAATCTCCCAAAGTATGAAGTGATATCCTCATCGTTCGTCATCCTTAGACTGTCAAAAATCGACTCAATCCGTTGTAGACGCGTCGTCTTGACATCTTCAGAACCTTCGTGTTGTGTCTCCAAGAAGTTCCAAGCCTCGTAAGCAGATGTGCAGTTGGCGATCATTCTGAATTGCGCTTCGTCCATTGCTCCACTAATCGCGTTAAGAGCTGTGTAATTGGCTGATCTTGCAGTCCTCTCGGCCTGTGTGAGCTCGGCATTTGTTGCGGGTCGAATTGTAGTCGTGGCCGTCTCTCCTTCTCCAGTTCGAACAGTTCTTGTTGGATGAATCCATGGCTCCAAGACTGAGTCCCAAACACCATCTCCTTGTGCCAGCAGGTAGTTGCGCATCCTGGCTTTCCAATAGGCGTAGTCATTTCCATCGAACAATGGTGGACGAGTGTTAGACGCTCCTTCTCGACTCATGTTTCTTGAATCTTGAATAAATGGATTTTCTCAGTTACGTTAGAGATCTCGCTCTGATACCAATTTGTAGGTCCCTAAAACACTCAAGATTCCGTTATGGTTGTTTATGCAATGTGGTAACGACGTAATAACGAAAGCAGTAAAGAACACAACCAATTTGTTGACCCAGTTCGGTCCTTCCGACCTACATCTGGGGGATACCAATCCAGGTGACTCCAATAGACTAAAAATCACGAATACAGACTCACTATCCAAAATCTAACTCAAGATCAACCTCACCACTAGATGATCAAACCTAGTTGAGCAGACGTCGTCGGAACTCCCCCTTAACGTCTGTAGGAAAATCCCCTAGTTGCAATCTTCAAGATCGGACTTCAGTCTGTCATTCACCATGTGATTTCCATCTCTGCACCGGATTGCCCAAATTCATTCAATAGTAGGACGATCAAATATCTTCAGATATTTTCAATGTAATCCCTTTCTTGATTCTCGATTCTCCAAATGAATATAATCAACTCAAATCTTGAAGAACGAAAACAAAAGACTCTCTCTCTCTCTAACTCTGTAATCTATTCTATCAATAATATTTCACAATGAATAACCCTATCTCTAGATTACAGACTCTGCGTTTAAATAGAAAGACACAAATAACTGCCTGCAGAGTTAATGTCGTCGTCAGCCTGATGTGCCAACACCTGATAAACATCTCAATGAAAAGTACAAGGTCAAGTTGTCATAACACAGTATTAACAGAGGCGATCCACAAATACAGCGCGCGAGATCACTAACGAGGCAATCTCAGATAGTAAGGAGACCACTAACGAGGCAGTCTCAAAGATAATGATAGTATGAAGATCGGCTCAGCCTAGTGAACGGGATTTTTCGAAAGTTCGTATTTCAAAGTTATCAAAGGATCGATATCGCGTTTTCATAGTTCGAGTTTTCTCAAGTTCGAAAAATCCTATTCGAGGCAGTTCACGCCTTTCTTAATTTAAAATTCGTTTTTCCTCCAAAAATTCTGAAACTTGGCCAGTAATTCAAAAACACACACACGAACAACTTTCATGTTTTACGTTTTTGGAAATAAGGTTCCGAAGTGAGTTGAAATTGAGTTTATTGCAAAGAATAATTTACGTCTTAAAAACTGTTTTCGTCACAGGTTCGTGTAACGCCGATTAAAAATTCATTTCAAAACCAATCGATGTGAAATTTCTACAGTAACTACACGACACATTAAGGAACAACTTTCATGTTTTAAGTTTTTGGAAATAATGAATTCTTGGTACTCAAAAATCGAGTGTAACTCACTGCATACTCATGGCCCTTAAAACGAATTCAAAACAGTTCTAAAAACTTGGCCGATTGACATATCAAATGAACACCAAAATTCGTGAAATTTTGTAGGCATAATCTAGACACAATTATCTACAACTTTTGTTTAGAAATGCAAAGTTAAATCATTCGAAAAATGGGTGAAAAACATGCATCAAGTTGAATGAAGGAATCTGTCACAGATTTGAATCGTTCGGTTTGATACAGAAAGTTCATGGCGAAAATTGGGATAGCAAAACTTAATGTCAATGGCTGAAATTTGGCCACAAGATAGATAAAGGTGTTAGGAACAACTTTTATGTTGACAAGTTTTCGGTTTGAATTCCCGGAGGTCGAGTTTTTGGCGAGTCTTTAAAATTGGACGAAAATAGGGTTTTTGAAAACCGATTTTTGTTACAAGCCTATATCTCGAGATTTAAACAACAAACAACCACGAAAATTTGTGAGTAAGGTTTTAACTTACTGATTTGAAGATTAGGATTACTGGGATGGGTATCCGGATGCTCTAGGGTCGCGACGAACGGCCAATCCTTCCGATCGCTTTTCGTTCGTTTTCCGGCGTGAAATCGTAGTAAAGGAAACGGGTTAGATTTCGAGTTTCTAAGTGTTATGGACGAATTAAAATGTTTAACCAAGGCTTACCAAGAGTCTAGAGGGCAGGGCTTGGTTCCTCTCGCCTCGTCGTCGCCGGAATGCTTGCCGGAAAGTGTCGCCGGAAGAGTTTCGGCTTGGGGAGGAAGTTTGGGAGTAATGTGGGAGTAGTTTCTGTAAGTCTAGGGTTTGGAGGCACCCCCAGCCGCCCTTAAGTCTCCCTCACGTCTGGGATTTGGTTTCCCTCGAAGGGAGTTGTAATTTCGGCAAGAAAATCACCCCCGAATGGAAAGATTACACCTTCAGCCCCTCTGGCGCGGAGGTGGCGCGCACCCACCCCTATGGCCGCGCGGAGCACGCGTGCCAGGCCTGGCGTCGCGACGCCCTTGGCCGCGCGGTGGCCGCGCGGCGGCGCGCGGACAGCGCGGGCCGGCCGGACCGGCCGGTTCGGCTCCGCGTGTTCCGTCGGGTCTTCCCTCGCTTTCCCCTATCGGTTTTCTACGTGTTAGCTCGATTCCCTGGGGCGTCTTCGTTGCGGAATCTTCTCCTTAATCTTGTTACGAGTCCGGCTTATCGCTTGCAACATTTCCGGGTCCTACTTAGCCTAGTCTAAATTGGTTTCAACATCCCCTATCGTCCTTGTGGTCTAATTCGTGATGTATTTTGTGATTTATTTCGTGACTGAACTTAGAAATTAGTTCTAAGCTGCCTACGTACCCTGTGAAGGGATCAAGTCATGACGTAGTTCAAAACAATTTGAATTTGTTTTTCCTCGGGTGTTACAACAATCCTGTGGGAATAAATGTTTGTTTGTTTATGGAAACATAGTACAAACACCCAATGAGAAACTTCCACTTTTTAATAAAGGTGACCTTTTGGAAAAAGACAAAAAGAGTTAATAGATTTAATATTTGACTTATGTTCTTTTGTTCCCTATGGAACTGTAGTGTGAGTAAATAGCAGTATTTTCGTCACCCAACTGCTATTCTTTTCAAAAATCCAAATTGGGACCACTCACATCCCACTTTCCTTAAATAAAACAAGTCAACCCTTTAAAATTAAAAATAGTGTTTGCAAATTTTCGGATGTTTCAACTGTCCAAAGCAGTCCAAACGATCCGAGAATAGCAAATCCATTATGCCACGTCTCCAATGCACACTCCAATTTCGAGCATTCCACCTCTTCCATCCATCTCATCCCATTTTCAACAAGTGTCTCAGACTTATTTAATAAAAATTGGAAAATCAAACTTTTGGGTCCGATGGCCCATTAAAAATATTATGGGGCCCAATGACCCCTATCCTTTCATAAAAATTTATTTTACCCATGCTTTTTATTAAAATTCAAGTTGGAAACTTAATAATTTCACATTTAGAGCAAAGCTCTAAATGTGAGGATGTTGGTTTCTAAACTTGAAAGGTTTCAGAGAAAATTATAAAATTGGATTCATTACTCCCCATCTTTTCAGGGACAACGTTTTCCAGATCCCGGACCCAGTACCCGGAGGGACCCAGCTGCTGGACCTGCCACTGGAACTGCTAGGGGAAATCCTCTCCCGAATCGGAGAGGATGACATCAAGAAAGTGTTCACAGCTAGGGAAACTTGTACAAAACTGAGGGACGCAGGTGATCTCACCATCGTCTACAAGCGGTGCGAGCTGGAGACCTCAACTGTGAAAATCTGGTAACAACACGTCCAAGAGGAAAAGGAAGAATTTCTGCAAAGGTGTATGGAAGCAGAAAACTTCAATCTCCAGATCATCCCAGCAATACAAGCATTCGTAGACGGAGATGAAGAAAGATCATGCGAGCTGCTAAGGCCAGGGATAGAAGATAATCATAAAGCGTCAATCTGCGCACGGGGACTGATGTTGCTAAGCAGGCTAGATGAAAGCCAAGTTCTTCTGGGGATTCAAATGATGAAAGAAATGGCGACCACTCGATCGGTCCTGATCTATACAGTCACCAACCTCTTCTCATGGCTGATAGACCGCCAGGAAACCTCTGGTTTGTTTAGAGGTCAAGAGGAACGAGAATACTGCCCAGGGGGCAAGCACACCTGGAAGAACCGGAAGGCTGGTGCATTCGCTGTGACCTGTCAAGCATCGTCTACTGGAGCAGAAATTTCTTTCCCTAGGAAAGGAGGGATGAAGGAAGAATGAATCCTAGTATGCTCTAGTTCTTTTTAAGCCCTAGTATCGGCACTATATAAGGGATTTCCTCTTTTTGCATGCAGGTTTTCGCTAACTGCATAGGAATCCCTTGAAAGTATTGTACTTTACCGCTTTCCACAAAATTGAACTCAAGATTGAGATCTGCCACAATGTTTATTTGCTTTCCTTTTGAAAAGATGTCTGGCAGTCCGAGATGAATAAGTGACTGTTAGGCCAAAAATATGCTGTTGACATACCTCGTATGTTAACAGTGCCTCTTTACTGCTTTAAATTAAATAACCAGCAAAAATATGCATAAACCTGCTCTAAATTCACATGTTGAATTTAGGCTTGTGATTAAATTTTCAAACTTTTAAATTGGGATAATATAATTGAGAACATGTATGACATGAATTCCTAAGGTTTTGAGCTATAAAAATTTAATGATGCGATCAGCTTATTGGGTAATAAATCTGCATGTTAGAGATCTTGATTGAATAAATTGTTAGAATTAAGCTCTGATTAAATTTGAGAATATTGTATGATATGAATCAACCCAACCTTGTGAGATTTGAGCCATGAGTCACTTTTACTCATTTATTTTCTTTGATGTGTGAATCATTTTGATTAAAGGAAACTAGAACTTGCGATTGGGACCGATTCAAGACCATGCCATATTCCCAAAATCGAGCATATGATCGAGGCACCTAGAAACCCAAATTTTTGGCCTTCTTTTGAAAATCCAAACCCAAAAATATTTTCCCTTTAGGATTAACCAAGTTGAACCTTAAGCCTAATTTTTCTTTGAAGCCTTCTATATTATTCCTATCCTTACAAAAAGACCAAGAAATTCAAACCCAAGTGTGCAAGAATAAGTTCTATCAAAAGGCATTAAATTTGCGATCATCAAAGTTATGAAAATCGGTACCTCACAAACCGATTTAAAAAAAAAAAAAAATTCGTGTGTTGAGTTCCATTCAACACAAATAAATTGCAAATGACAAAGCAAATTAGACATAGTCTAATGTCATGCAATAGAAAGAGAAAAGCAAAAGAAAGAAAGAAAAATAATGATGATCATAAATTTTAAATAAAAAATATGCCAAGTTATGATAGAATGGATTCTTGCCACTTATTAGCCCATTAATTCCCTTTCCTACCAAATGTTACAACCGTACGCCCCGTTATAACCTTAAATAAGACCTCCTGATCTCGATTTGAAGAAATGAGCCGGTGGCGAGTTGGTCTGATTGCAAGCTTATGGGATAATTTAATTAAAATTGATTATGAGTATTCACTGATTAAACCCCATTGAGAGTGAGTGAATTTTCCGATTCTCTTATATGTGAGGCTCTGTTTCATTAAACATGCTCACGTCATCCCTTAATTCTCATTTTTAATCCTTGCATCTTTCGAACATGATATTCATGAAGGGTTGATGATAATGTTTAATTTGTAGGCCCGATATAGTGAGCAAGTATCATTTCATTAAACACTGCAATCAAGGGAATTTAATACTTGTAGTTTTTTATTGTCTTATCCCAATCCAAAAAGAATGTGATTTATGAAGCCACGAAAATGAATTGAATATGTAGAGTCCGTGTTCTTAGGAATATTGACTCTGACTGCTCGGGGACGATCAGTATTAAATGTGAGGATATTGATAATGGCCAGAAATGACCATTATTTTCAATCCATTTCCGTGTCTAAAACGGGCATTTGATCGCATTCCGGTCTTATAATAAATAAGAAAGCAGTTGAATTGGACTGATTTATGCATAATTGTAAAAATATTGAGCTGGTATGAAAAATGCACAAATATGTAATTTTATTACATATCTATGCTAGAAAAATCCAAAAACATGAGAAAAAGAAAAGAAAAGAAAAGAAAAAGGAATGAAAAAGATGGGCAAAAGAATAAACAAGCCCACAAAAATACAAAAAGATGGTAAAAAATAGAAAAGCCCACAAAAAGAACAACTTCGGCCCATCTGGCCCATTCAGCTCTGTCTGGGAACATCTGGTCGAGGAACCCTGGTCGAGGACCATGGTTCCGCGACACAGGAGAGATTCGCGACCCAGCGTGCAACATGAAGAAAAGACCAGTCTGGGAACTCCGGTCGAGGAACCCTGGTCGAGGACCATGGTTCTGCGACACGACCAGAGCTCCGCGCCACCAACACCTTGGAGGCCAAGCCACACCCCAGTCGAGGAACCCCTGTCGCGGTCCATGCTTTAGCGACACGGACACGGATAGAGACACAAGACCCAGTCGAGAAGCCTTGCCACATGCAGCCCTGTCCCGCGACAAAGTTGTGATGTGTGTGATGTCTTGAGACACAGTGGGCCTCAGATCAAGCCCATGGGCCTAGGGCTCCACTCCTATAAATATGAGGAGACCCCCATGAGCTTAGTGTGTGGAAAAGAGTTAGAATTTCAGTCTCTTGAAGACACAGTTGGAGAGTCCCTCTCTAGGTAGTTCTTAGTTTAGGTTTATTTATTTATTTTTTTGTATTATTTAATTATGTCCATAGTTTAGCTTAGTTTAGAGTTTTGCTTTGTGTCTTACTGTTTCAGTAGATAGTTAGCCAGTTTAATACCATGTTTTTCATTCTAACTTTGTTTTTAGGGTTTTGTAATACCCAAATCATGGGTATTAACAAACCCCATTTAATAATATGGGAAAATATTCACCAAATGTGTCCCAAATCATGAAATGGGTTTCACACCCCATGGATTTTATGCTTTCATTTTCCTATTTGGGGTCATTTGACCCCCATTTCTCCTCATTATGCTTCCTATTGTTATTTTTATGGATGATGGTATGTATGTGTGTGATCGAACCTTAGATTAGGATGTTGCTTTATTTTAAATATTGTTCTAGATAGGTTTAATTCTGTTCAAGCATGTTCTTGTTATTTTAAATGTTGTTTGGTTGCTTTTGGCTTAGAATAGCTTTTAAATCTGAAATGGGGTAAGATCACACTTTTTGCATGCTACTGTTCAACTTTGCTTTTACTGACTTGGGTCCTGAACCACCCTTGTCGCTAACCGACTCCTGTCGATAAGCCACGTTTGTCGACAGGAGGGTGTTCCGCGACATGGATGTCTAGGGACACTTGTCTTCATTATTAGAAAACCCTTGGTCGCTAAACACCTTGTCGCGGACCCACGGTCCTCGACTCAACCATGCTTATCGACCAGGAACCAAACTCTTGTTATTTTCATCTGCATGGCTCTTGTCGCGGAACATCCTTGTCGCGGACCCATGGTCCGCGACTCAACCTTTATTCCGAGACAGGAAATTATGCCTTGCATTGTTATTTTGAAAACCCCAGTCGCTAGACGTCCTGTCGCGGAGCCATGCTCCGCGACACAATTCCAGGTTAGCGACTGGGAACCAAAATACTTAGAAATTTCCAGAGCAACCCTGTGTCGCTAAACACCTGTCGCGGACCCACGGTCCGCGACACAACTCTTGCTTAGTGACACAAGGTGAAACTCTGCCCAAATTTCTGAAAATCTGTCGAGACACCCATGTCGAGGGTCTAGGCCCATGACACCATTTATGGTATCTCGACAGAGTCCTTCTCCCTATTTACTTCCAAAATTCTGATCTTCTATCCTCCATTATATTGCAAAAACTCACATCTGAATCCCACGGATTAAGATGTAATACCCTCGAATTGCAATATAAGGCGTTATGTTGCCAAAATTTTGATTCTCCATTTCCACCTGTTAATTAATTGAACCCTCTAGTCATTAATGATTGATGATTCTAATTAGCAATAATTGAATCACTAGTTGTGATTAAATGACCTTTGTTCAATTGCCATTAAAATAATTTTCTATAAACAAAATCATGATGTCTTAAACAGATAATCCGGACTGTAATTAATTATGATAGGAGGGATTATTTAAGCCATCAATTATGGATTGATTCCATTACCTTGCATGAGAAACCAATGTCTCTCATACAAGCTCTTCTCTTTATTTCATTTTATTTTGTCCTTTGCGTATTGTGTGTAACAACTAGTAAAGAGTACATCAGACTAATGTTGGCGGGTATTCCCTCACGGATAACTAGCTCGTATGGTCTGGATGGCAGTCAGTGGAAGCCTTGGCGGTTCGTCCATCCGGGACTATAATAGCTGCTCAGCTGACTCTCATCCGGATACAGTTTTATTTTATTTATCTTAATTTTCAAACCCAAATTTCAATCTGTAATAAAACTCTGCTGATGTCTGTCAACATTAGCTGATAAGTATTGCAGAGAGGAAGCATGTAGGTTTTTATCCGAATTCACAGACAATGGAGGCCCAACTGGCATTGACACTGCCATTACAGGGTCTAAGCTGTCTAAATTCGCTCCATCCGAGTAATTGGGAAATTGGACGGTAGATGTTTACAGTCCACCCGATTATTCTGCCAGTATTTTGGTCTCCTGACCACTTCATTTCTGTGTTTCACCTTCTGTCTAGACCCACCCCTATATTTTGGGTCAATTAATTTTACACTTCCATATATTCTTATGCATGATAATATTATGTACTATTGTGGTCTATAATATCTTGGGATCCTTCCCTTGGACAACAGAAGTCTAGATTTACAATAGATATTGCATATTAAATTTCCGACAAAAATTCCTTTATAAAATCCGGATCTGAGTAAGGGATAAATTCTTCAGTTATGACTAATTCATATTCTATCAAGGGTTGATTTTGGGAAATTAGAAGCAGAGTCAGTGATTAGGTCTCATCTAGACTGAAAGGATATGTGTTCTAACTGAGAGTCTAGTACCTGTTTAGGGAATGGTTTTCAAATTCATTATTTTCCGAAATTGCTGTTTGTTGGGAATCAAAGATTAAATATTACACCGAGATGGGGTCCACTTGGACTCAAATACAGTGTAGTAAGTAATCTTAGAGAAACATCATCCAGGCCTTGGTTATTTTCTAAGATAGGGTTGAGTTTTCTTTCAACTGCTATCATCTCTTGCCAAAGCCTATTTTTGAGTCCTCGGTGAGTGCATCCGGAACGAACTAATTTATTAGTTCGTTTCATTAGTTTGTATCTCATAACCACCCGGAAGGAAGTGAACACACGAGTAGTTCACCAAGAGCCGGGAATTCTTGATCCATACCCCTTCATTCTGATAGGGAGCTATCTTTTACTACCAGGGTCAGATCTTCAAAACCTCCGAGTGATAGATTTTAAATGCTTTCTTTACTGCTTTCTTTAAATGCTTTCGTTAGAGGTCACTCGATTGTATTGAGAGTTGTGTAACTGTTACTAGGATTGATAGTTAAGGGATAGTTCAGGGCTTAATTAGAATCTTTGGGTGTGACATGGGAGAATGATAGTAGTACTTGGCATGTCAATAAATGATTTGTCAGGTGTTGCTCATCCACCATAGATGAAGTAACATACCCAGGCCAGGGCAGTTACAAATTTGTGGTATCTTAGAATTTGCGGTCTTAAGAACATGTAAACTCACGCTGTAAGTACCTGTCTGTTAAAGGGAACGCAGTATTGAGAGCATGAGAATTAGCTATATGATAGAATTATCCCAAACAAAGATCTGTGTATAAAAATGGAAGTTTAATACTGCTATATCTAAATCTTGTCCAATTTTCATTCTTTTCTTCCTGTCCCTTCTGTCTACATTGTGATTCAGCTTCACAGCTAGCATAATGTAAATTTTCACTGCTTTCATAGATAGTATTTATCGCAATTTTAGAATAACTTTACCCGCTTTCTAGAATAGACTTATTTGCTTTGTAGAATAAACTTAAACGCTTTTATAGTTTAGTTTAAATTCATGTTAGTAGATGTTAACCACTTTTTAAACGAATTGGAGCAATACGAATGGAAAATCTAGTAAAACGACGTGGGCCCTGCTTCTATCGCACATCCTCCAGTGAACGATCCGGTCTTACTATAAATTACTGCAATTTTTGACACCGTGCGCTTTCGGGCCACAGTTTCTTGACACGAGTAATAAAAACGTGACAACCTATAAAATATATCCCTAATCCTAACTCCGCCTTCATAAAATGATTTTCATTAAATAAATCAAGACCGGGGTTATACAGTATTTCAAAAATACTCGTGTGGGAAATTGTCAAAAGTTTCAGTCACCGCAGAGCCATACATGCCCCAATGTTTTGCTTGTCAGTTTGGATGTTGCCAGGGCATTCCTGCTGAAGTTACTTTGGCCAACCTCTCTCCCCAAAAAACAGTTGAGGGTTCGGTTACCCGTGAGAATGCGGCCTCCTATGCTATACGGATCCAGTCTTATTTGGTGCAGCGATCCATACTTCCTTTTAGGCTACATCCATGTTCACTTACCACGGTCCGGTTTGGTGGGCGGGCTTCTGGCGTGAACATGGTCGTTCCATTGATCATTATCTTACCGCCCTAGGTACTGATAAAGAAGTAGTGGCCAAAAAGAAGAAGAAAAAAGGCAAGGTTTCCACCAGTGCTACACCGCCCGCGAGCCCTAAACTACTTCGGTCTTCTAAGAAACGAAAAGACCCCGAGATTGTGCAACCATTTTCCCTTAATAAGAAGGCTATGGGTGCAAGTACAACCCCCATCGTTTTCTCAGGTAACCGGCCAATACATTAGCTCTTAATGGATGTTCACATTCTGTTAGTTAACTTCTGCACTCTTATGCTTGCAGGTAGATACCTCCCTAAGCCCTCTCATGGCCCGAAGACTTGGCCTCCTCTAGTATCTGCTTCTGGTGGACAGGTAGTACTATTTTATTCTTCAAGCTTTGCTTCCTTAGTTGTAAGAGTCTCACTCATCCTGGATTGGCAGGCATCTGGGAGTCAAATCCCTTCTCGTGAATCTCCTGCCTCATGATCACCTACTTTTTCGGGTAACGAGGTAAGGTTGTTGCATTATTATTATCTGGGTATTTGCTATATGTATCTTGGTTTCACCTTGTTAGGCCTTATGTTCATACAGGCCAATAATTCTGATGATGACGATTCAGTCTCCTCTCGCCCAGAATCAGAGATATGCATAATTAGTCTTCTGAGATTTCATTTACTTTTTTGTTCATATATTAATTGTTTGCACAGGACGAGTCATATGACATAGAGATGGAGCGCAGGCCCAAGCGTAGGCATGACCATCCAACAGTTGATCGACCTCGTCCTAGATCCACTTCGGCTGGCCAAGCTACTGATTCACTGACAGGCGATGATGCGCCTCTTTCCCCTCTCAACTCGGTACATTTGCCACTTCTTATTTTTATATATATATCTATATATTTTGGGTCACTAATTGACCTTTCCTTTTGTAGGCTGAGTTAAGGGAAGTGGAACAAAAGTCTAAGCATGACCATGATCAGGTTGTGGACCCAATAGTGAGGGAGCAGAGATCTAAACATAAACAAGACAGATTACTGGGCCCAGTTGTGGATAATCAATTGGATGATCGTGTAGGTGTCTCTCCTTCTGGGCCAGTGACCCCTCTCTACCTTCAGGTGACATTGTTATGGATGATCCTGGAACATCTTCGGAGGCCCACAATGAACCTCTGACTGTATCTAATCGCGCTGCCACAGAGGTACTTTCATAGTGTATATTCACAATACTCACTTGCAAACTTGGGGTCAAGTATCAACACATTCTACGCTCTTTTGTCTTTTATAGGTGGTTGTGGCTCACCCTGGCTCAACTGTCTCTCAAATGGCCATTGAGGCAACTGGTCCTGTCGTAAATGCTACTTCCTCATCTATCGCTAACCCTGAGTCAATGGTAGGCAGTATTCGGGATATGTCTGCTTTGCCATCTGCCACAGCGGGTAGTGTTGATCCTGGCATGGGCGTAATATCGATAAGCCAGGTACGCTGCTTTTTCACTAAGTCCATACACCATCACCCAACTCCATCTATCTTAATTGTCTTCATCCTACAGGCACCTCCTGATGCTCAGGGTATCAGAGTTGATACTCTTTTGTTGGTCACGACTGGTGTGGGCCTGCAGATCCAAGTAATGATTTTTCTTTAGCTTTTCATGATTTAACTAGCTCATGGGTTGTGCTGATCATAGTCCCTTATCATGTAGGGTGCCCCGGTCCACTTGGGTGATGATGACGTTCCACCACAGACACCCAGTCTAGCTGAGCTCATAGAGCGTTTGAAGGGGACACCAATATGTGATGTGGTTACTGCAGACCTTGATCAACTAGAAATTGTTTTGTTGGACTATTCAGTGCAAGGGGTACTTACTGCGGATCAAGTCAAGATTGCTAGTGAGGCCTTGCATCATATAGCCCATCTCCGCATCGGGCTACCCAGGGCTGTGGCGGAATACGATCAATTAGGGACCTTGGCCACTTCTCCCCGTCTTATCACGCTAAGGAATAAGCTTGAGGTATCTACTTCCCACATCGAGGCACTACGCCTCCAGGATAAAGCAGTAGATGGGAAGATTCAGCATAAAAAGATGGAGCTGGCAGCTTTGGAGGCTGAAAAGCACGGGATTGCTGGCCGACTGCATGAGGCCGAAAGTACGTCCACTGTTTTGGCAAACCATTTGGCTACTGAGGACCGGAGATGTCGATCCCTTCAACAGGTTTACGGAGAAGTGGCCCGTGAGAAAATTGAGAGTTTTTAAAAGATGTGGGATTATCTTACTGAGTCCTTGAACTCTTTGCCCTGATATGTCGTTGTTAGATGTTTAATTCTTGCTCAACACTTAAATGATTTTTGTTTCTTTGCTTTTGGTATTTTGCAACTTCTAAGTCCCAATAACTATCATATTGTCATATTTTCATATATATATATATATATATATATATTACGGAATAGCCAATACAAAAATGGCTGATTAACAATAATGGGCAATGTATATTTAATAAGATACTCATGAATCTCGCCAAAGAATACATGACTTGTTAAGCACTTGACTTGCTAAACATATGCCACTTATACATAGGCAATAAGTTTTTTATTCCTACGCTTTCGGGATCTTCATATCCTCAATTGAGGAAAATCCTAACTTATTATGCATCTACCAGTCTTTGCCCTTAGTTCAAGGATGAGGCTAGATACACTAGGGACACTTGAATCCAGATTTCAAGAAGATTCGAACTTTTCACTCAACCAACTTGCTACCATGTCATGAGGTGTATCCCGTCTTCTTCGTCAACTACCTTGGCCTTTTGATGTACTCTCCTATAAAATGGTCAAAGCCATGTGGGTTACATCTTCATCACTGCAACACCTTCAATCGCCCTTTTCTCATTTCCAATCTTTATAACCATGTCGGCCCTACCAGGAAAGTCACTCAAGAGAACTGGTTGGAACAGCTGCAGCCTTTCCTTGTGAACAACCATCCAATCGGCGATCATGCTGACGACTTTGAAGCACTCCTCGTCGATATTGACGCCACACTATCCTTTTCTGTTAGGGGCAAACGAACCCTAGATCGTGGCATCGACCTTGCGTACCGGCTTCGCACAGAATATGTCCATATAGTGGATGACCTAGCCCGGTGTAGGGAGGCGCTACAGAAACTTGAAGCATTCAGATCATCCCTTTATGATCTTGTTAATTTCCTGGAATGGCGTAGTGATCTTGAAACCAATGTCGTGCCATTCACTCAACTCCAGGATATTACTGAACATGAAGTTGATGTAATGACCCGCCTATGCTGGCGCCTGCAGACCGAAGAAAAGGAGTTTCAAACCAGCTGGGAGGACATGTTGGCCCAATTCGATGACCTTCTGGGCGAGAATCCCATTCCCAAGCCAGGCCATAGGTTGGCCCCTTAGGGTGTCTGCTTTGTTCATTTTTCTGCATGGTTTTCCCAACATGATAGGAAATACCTTTTTAAATATTTTGCATTTATGCTTCTATGTTTTTCCTTTCCGTTGTTATCCATGAGTTTGTAGGCTCCATTACCAATGTCTGAATGAATAATAAAAGGTCCTTCCCAATTGGGGACCATTTCCCAAACTCATTGTTTTGTTTTTGTAGTGGCAATATTGTTTTCCAAACCAAATCACCAACTTGAAATGGGTTTGTTTTAACCCACTTATTATAATATCGAGCCCTCCTTTGGGCTTCTCTTTCCATGTGATCGATTACTTGTAGTCGATCAGTTTCAACTTGCTCTAGCTCCCTCATGAGCATGGTCTCATGGGTATCCTGTCCGATCCCCTCGCTCCCTTTTGTTCGGGTGCTAGGTACTATGATTTCCTTGGGTAGTACCGCAACCTGGCCAAATGTTAGCCGATAAGGTGTAAACCCTGTGGAAGTACTTTTCGTGTTTCTACACGCCTATAGAGCAGTTGATAGATTTTTCATGCCACTGTCTTGGCTTGTCAACAATCATCTTCTTGATGATATTAATCAATATTTTATTGGCCGCTTCAGCTTGGCCATTGGCTTGAGGATAGTAAGGGGATGAGTGATTTAGTTTGATCTTAAAAGATGTCAAGTAATTAGTGAACATATCCCCAACGAACACCGTTCCCCTATCCGTAGTGATTGAATGTGGGATCCCATACCGATGGATTATATGGGAATCAATGAAATCAATCACGTCTTTTTGGGCCACTGACTTTAGAGGTATCGCTTCCACCCATTTTGTGAAGTAGTCGGCGGCCACTATAACGAACTTGTGGCCCTTGCTTGATGGTGGGTTTATCATTCCTATCACATCGATGGCCCATGATTTAAAAGGCATGGCTCGATCATGTAATTTAGATCAGACACTGAGATATGTCTTAAGTTGGCATGCTTTGGCAAGCTTCACATCCTTGGGCATACTTTATACAATCTTCAAATATGTTAGGCCAATAGTAGCCGTATCGATGTATAGTCCATCGCATGTTCAAGCCGGCCCTATGTGCCCCACAAATTCCTTTATGAACCTCAACCATGACTTTCTTGGCATCTTCAGGTCCTAAGCATAGCAAAAGAACGTCGTCGATTGTTCTTTTGTATAAATCATTTCCAACCAAGTTGAACCTCAGGGCTTTGGCCTTGATGTTTTTATCCTCTTGCGCGGTTGGATTACGAAAATACTGAATGATCTCCGTTCTCCAATCGTTCGGAGATGGTTGCATGTCCGAACAACTCGGGGGAGGGAATGATTGCCCCCCCGGGCACTTCTTCCATAGGATGTTCACCTGTTTGGTCGATTACCTCTGTGGTTAGTTGATTAGCCACTTCCTCATCAGGTAGATCGATCACCATAATTTTGTTGGTGTTTCCTTTGGATCGATGGCCTGAGTCCAATTGTGCCAATCGATTGGCTTCTTCATTTTGGCCTCGCAACACATGCTGAAACACCATATCAGCTATCTTGGCCAGTAAATCGTGGACTCTATTCTGATATCCCATCAAGGTTGGGTTTTTGCATCCATACCCTCCCAACACTTGGTTAATCACCAATTGAGAGTCTCCTCTTATTATTACCGCTTGGGCCCCTCTCATGACCAAAGTTTCAAGCCCTAAGATCAACGCTTCATACTCAGCAGAGTTATTGGTCACCGGCTCCAACTCTAGATACAAATTGATCTTTTGGCCTCCCGGGCCATCAAAACTAACCCCTGCTCCAGCCCTAGAGCTAGTAGATGATCCATCAAAGTGCAAGGTCCATGGCATTGTCCCTACACTTTCAATCCCAAGATCCCATTCATCATCCAGGTTCACTGGCATGGTCAGCTAAGAAATCAGCTACTACTTGACCTTTGACTGCTGCGATTGGAACAAAGTTTCAATGAGAATGGAATCAACTTAACAGCCACTCTAACAACCGACCCTTTATCCTAGGTCGCTTGAGTAGGAATTTTACCACGTTATACTTGTACACTACATCGGTGTCCCCTAGGCAAGATGTAATGTTCCAGCTTGGTGCATGCATATACCGCAGAAAAACATATTTTTTCTGCAAAATGATAATTAAGCTCCGGGCCAGCTAGAGTTTTCTTAGATAGTAAACGACCCTTTCCTTCCCATCATCCCAGTTTTGAGCCAATAGACACCCGATTGCTACATCGGAAGAGGCCAAGTACAACTTTAACCTTTTGTCTGGCCTTGGAGGCACTAACACTGGAGGGTTGATCAATGAGTATGTTAATAACTTCCAAGGCTTCATCTTGTTCCAACCCCCACTCTACATCGGGGCCTTTCATCCCTTTGAGTAACTTGGTCAAAAGGCTTCATTTTGCCAGCTACGTTGGCAATAAACCTTCTAAGGTAGTTAACCTTACCCAGTAGGCTTTGCACTTCTTTGACCGACCTGGAGGCGTAATATTGATGATAGCCTTGGATTTGTTGGTATCGACCTCTATCCCTCGTTGATGGATGAGGAACCCTAAAAAATTCCCGGCTGACACCCCAAAGGCGGCATTTTGCTGGATTCATTTTTAGGTTGTATTTCCTCATCCTAATGAAAGCTTGGTCGAGGTCTTGTAAATGTTGGCAAAAAGTTGGGGATTTTACAATTACATCATCGATGTAAACCATCAAAGTTTTGGCCAATTAGGTCATGAAAATATGTGTTTATTGCCCGCTGATATGTAGCCCCTGCATTTTTCAGGCCAAAAGGGCATGACCACCCACTAGAAATATCAATGGCTCCTGGACACCTAAAAGCAGTCTTAGGGATATCCTCCTCAGCCAAGTTGATTTGATTATATCCTACGTAACCATCCATTAGTGAGTGTATTTTATGCCCTACAGCTGCATCGATTAACATATCAGCTATAGGCATAGTATACTCGTCCTTTGGTGTGGAAAGGTTAAGATCTCTGAAATCTATACAGATTCGCATTTTACCATTCTTTTTGGTAACGGGTACTATATTGGACAAGCACTCCGCGTATCGGCATGGCCTGATGAATCTGGCGTCCAATAATTTTTTAATCTCTTCCGTAATTTTTGGTAATAATTCTGGGTTAAAACGCCTTGGAGCCTGCTTCACAGGCCTATAGTTAGGCTTAATTGGCAACCGATGCTCAATCAGTTTTCTATCTAACCCTGGCATATCAGAATATTCCCAAGCAAGGCAATCCTGATGCTTTGCCACTAGTTTGGCTAACTCACTTTGTTGGTCAGTTGGCAATAGTCCACTGACCATTATTGGTCTATGTGTTTTAGAATCACCAATATTAAACTCGACTAGTGGATCTTGAGCCATAAACAGTTGGCTCATGCTTTTCTAATAATTCAGGCCATTCATAAGGAGGTTTCTTTAATTCATTTTCTACTTGGCCTACATCAGAATGAACCATAGATAAAGAATTTAAAGAACAACTTTCATTACTAGAACTTGACATTTATTACATATTTCATCAGAAATTAATATTTCTGGCTATCTGAGCCAAGTTTTGAAGCAGAAACGTCTAATAAAAACGTAACCCCTCCTAGTGAGCCTGCAATTAGGCATGGGGTATGCACCAACTATCCCGCTCATACTAAGTGGTGGCACTGAAGTTTCATAGAACATAGTGTCACTAGCACTGGCCCCGACAAACCCCTCGAACGGGTTTTGATGGGCCTCCACATAGATCACCTTATCACCATCCCAAAAAACTAGCTTTTGATGCAGAGTTGACGGGACGCACTTGGCTGAATGGATCCAATCTCATCCGAGAAGAGCAGAGTAAGTAGTAGCTGCATCCACTACGAACAAGACAGTGGACACCACTTTAGGGCCTACTCCCAATTTGAACAGTCAACATAGCCAAAGGTTTAGTGGCATGACCGGTGAAACCCACCAACTCCAGATCTGCCCTCAGCAAGGTCATCAACTGTCTTTCCTATCTTCTTGAGAGTGGTAAGTGGGATCACATTGTATACTGCTCCGTTGTCGATGAAAACTCGGTTGAACCTTTTCCCGTTGATGTGAGCTTGGACGTACAATGGTTTGAGATGACGTGGGACATCTACAGATAGGGGCTCAAACACCACTGGTGGGATAATTCCATGATTTACATCGGGCACCTCCTCGTCATAAGCTGGATATGCCCATGCTGGTTCTTCAATCGACTGGACACTGGTCACCTGAATGCTTGGATACAGATGCCTCTCCCTGCACTAGCACATGTGTCATGTTAATAGACATAGCGATGTTATCCGTTGTCCCTTCGGGCACCTCATCATTCAAAGATGACTCAATCGACTGATCGGCCTCCGTGCTCTTCATCTTCTTTGGTGACTCTTGCTCATCGATTGGCATTTTTGAGCTGCCATTTTTGTCTCCATCGACCATGAGTGCCTCAAGCTCTTCTGTGGTGAAATCTCCGAACTGAGTTGGGGCAAGGTCATTGTCAAACTCATAGGCGACCCTTGTTGACTCTTTGGCAGTACGCACCTTAAGACCTTCATCCACCCACTCTCCCTCTTTATGTTCATCAACTGTCACGTTAGGAATGGAGTTTTGGGATGTCTCAGTCTGCCCAGGGGTAACCACCTTGGTGCCCTCAGTAGGGCGTGACGGCCGCATCACTATTGGCACCTGTCTCCATTTCATTACTTTCCTTTCGACAAGGGCCCTCCTAGATCCCACATTGACAATGGAGTTTTTGTGGGTAGGATGGGGTTCACTTCTCTTTGATTTTTCCGTTGGGCAAAAGTATATTGCCTTTTGGCCGCTGCGTATCTGTGTTCGGGTCATCCCTGGGAAACGGGGATCCACATCCACAGGAGGTGGTGGGAGCATTCCGTACCCACTGCATCGAGTTGACCTGAGCCATCGGTAGGCATCGAGTAGGCCTCCGCCAAATTATGGCTCCATTTCTTATTTGAACCTCATAGGTTCCATCTGGATATGTCCAAGCCTGGGCTACTTGACCAGTATGTTGGTGAAGAACTGGGGAAGCCGATGGTCGGCCTTGATACCCCCTATTCCATCCATCAGGTAACCACCCCTACTCCTTGCTAAAGTTTTCCCACAATCTGGATACCTTGTCGACCGAGGTGGTGGGCTAGAGCCCTGCCCTCCTATCCTCCTCTTGATGAGCCCTTTGATTATAGGCCGTGGGTGGTAACGGATTCCTAGCGTAGGTTGAGGGTTGTTTCCTCTTGTCACCCTGGCGTGGGTAATCTATACCTTTTCCCTTTGAATCCCTTTCAGGTGAGCGATCTGCACTTCTTTTTGTGGCTCCCTTTCCATCGACCCCGTCTGCCTTGAAGGGCCTACCTGCATAGTAGCCATCGTGACCGGTGGAAACGGCTCTTCGTCTACTCCCGTCTGGAAAAACTTCAAGTGGCCAGTGCGTAAGGCCTTGTTGATTTCCAGCTTAAAGTGATGGCATTGGGTCGTAGTATGTGTGAATGAGTTATGCATTTTGCAATAACTTCTTCCCCTTGATTTCTTCCGCAAGTGGCCCAAACGCTGGCCTCTAGGGAGCCGTAGTTGTCCTTCTTTGAGGCGGACATAAAAAATCTCATAGGCTTGCTCAGCATCAAACATTGGCTCCTCACTGGTGCTAATTTTTCTGAAGCGGTTTTGCCTCTGAGATAGCCTTGGCTGCATTGGGTTGTAGTTTAGGGCAGGGAAAGGCTTCCCTTTCACTAGTTCTGCCACTGCTTGCTCAGCTATCTCTACGTCGGCTCGATCTCCACACCAGAGATTTCGCCGTCATTTCCCATATCTGAGTATTCAAGTACTTCAATATTCGAATGGGTCGGTTGTATTTTCTAGGGTGATTGGCAGACTCCTCGTCCTTGAATAATGTTTCCAGGCGAACCGCCTTTGAGGCTTAGTGATGAAAGATCTGGGATGTGTCGTGGGCAGTTAACTGCTTTCTATAAGTGGGTGCCATATTCCTGACCACGATCTTGGTCATTTCAGAATCATCTAATGCAGTTGAGCAACGTGACTTCAACCGTCTCACCCTTTCTATGAAAGCTATGACGGTTTCCTTGGGCAATTGTTTGGCATCCACTATGTCAGTAACTGTGATACCCTGAAAGTTAGCTATGTCTTTCTAAAGAAATAATTTTTTATTATCTTTTAAGGAAAATAAATTGACTAGAGAAATATATTCCAGGATAGATATTTGTTCAAAAGAAATGAATTATTTTCCAAATAACTTAAGTCACTAAAGAAGTATATTTTTCATATTGAACGATGTATAATTCTTTTCTATGGGAAAATATCGAATGATACATAATTAAGCTAAATCGAAACAAGAAAAATTATTAGAAGATTATTTTTCCAAGGAAAAACTAATTTAACCTAAGAAATATATTTTCCCAGGGAAATATCTAATCAAAATAAAGATGAATGTTGACAATAGTATTAGTTATGTATTATTTTTCTAACATTAACAGTTGTTAATTTTATTGTTTGATATAAAATCATCAATGTCATATTAGTAATAATGTCAGACTCCTATTCGCATATATCTTAAGTTGAACACCCATTATCTACAAATCATTTCTACTAAAATAAGAAGAATTAGTTTTCTTTAGTACACAAAAATGATAAATAACAATAATTAATAAATACTAATATAAACATAAAATAATCGTGATAGAATAGGAATTTGAACTTGGAAAATGATTGCAACTTGTCTGAATATTAGCAAGAATTTCTAGTTATTATAGGAGTATTATCAATTAACTAATTATAACCTAAGAAATTTTTTCTTAAGAAATGGTACGATAATAATAATAATAATAATGTTGACTTTCTATTATGAATTAACAAGTGGGAAGTGCAGTGTATTTGATTGACAATATCCTCCATTATATTGTATACTATTGAAAAAAAATAAGTAATAAATAAATAACTAATTAAAAATAATAAAAGAATGAATTCTTGGATGTGTTAAAAATGAGTAAATACATGGCAGATCAAGAACAATGTAGGAAAGGAAAAACCACGTTGAGAATGACAATGAAATGCACGTAGTCTATGAGTAATCCAAACCTATGAAGATAGGCAATGCAGAGTCGACAAGTTATATTGTTTAAAATTCAAAGGTAACCGCCCCTTACCACTATAAATACCTAGGTCCGGATAAGAGAAATTCATACGAGGTAGAGAAAGAACTATAGAGAAAGAGAGGAAAGAGTTGAGTGCCGTGAGTTATAGAGGAGCTGAGCAAGGAAGTTAAGTAGCTATCATCGGAAGAAAATGTAAGTAAATTTTTGTTCTGCGGGCTTTGTCCCAAGAGTATTTTTGCATGTCTAAATTCCTTTGTGTTTTAATAATTTTAGGGTTTATTCATGCAAGTGATTTATGCAGAGGTTATGTCCCATTATGTTGTTTAAATATTTTGGGCTAGGCCATGCATGTGAAAGATTAAATTTCAGTGTATGCATGTGGAATTATTAATTATTATTATTCGAGATATACCCCAGAGGTGGATATCAATCGTGAGATATTTCATGGGTTATCCAGAGGGATCCCCATGAACAGGATTGTGTTTGACAAAGGGTCTCACAGTCGTTTTCTAGATCGCAAGGTAGGGCCATCCTGTGTACTCATATTTTTGACTTCGGTCATTATGAGGGCACGCTAGGTCCTATGAGATACCCCGGGTGTAGGCATCATAGTCGAGCTACATGTGGATTGAATTATTGCAAAACGATTTGACATGCCATTTACTGTTGAGTCACTTTAGTTATTTTTGTCCAAGGGGACAGAAATTTATTTACCAGCCGGTTTGTGCTGATAAAGTATACTTACCCCTTTTTACAGGATTTGACATATGTGGACTATTCTAAGAGGCACGGGCAACGGGCAAGGTTGTCAGTATCACATTTACACTGGTTATTTTAAATTATTTTTTATTAGACATAAGATTGCCTTTTGAACAGAAAATCATAGTTTATCATATTTTGTAAACTCTGATATTTGACCCGAATGTAAATATTCTTTTAAATTTATTTAACCGTGCTTTCGCAAATTAGCTAGTAAAGTCGTATTTTTAAACTTGAGTTAATATGAAAAAAAATGTTTTTGCAGCGGTGAAATATAATCGTCATATTTTATAAATTCTATTATTCCAAAGATATATTTTTATAAATAATAAGTCAGTTTAAAGTATGGTTAGAATTAAATTTAAAAATAGCCTTAGCGCTTTTCGATTAAGTTAGCAAATGCAAGGCAAATGCGAGCTTAATCGGGAGGCGTGGCGGTAACAACCCCGGGTTCCAACTGGTAACTTCCGTTGCAAAGCTGGGCATGGAAACGGGGGTGTTACAAGGTGGTATCAGAGCATTGGTTAAAAACAAAAATCTTTTTGGAGTCAAAATCTTTTGAGTCAAAATCCTTTTGGACTTTTGTTTTTTTATAAAAAATGTACTTCTTGCAGCTTAGGAAAGTTTTAACTTATTTTGGGATGGGACACATCGCACTTGCATTAGGCACAATTCGTATAGTTATTATATTTTTTAATTGCATGGTATCAATGGCAATATTGGTTGCTAGATGAGAGATAAATAATTTAAGAGATCTTAATCGAATTACAATATTTTACAAAAGGAGCCCAAGAGGGGATGACTTATAAGAAGAAAGAAATAGAAATATTATAGCATAGAGAGCTCTATGTCCAGAAGGCTTGATAATCGAACATGAGGATATAATCCATTCTTTGCGAGAAAAATGATATAGTTAAAAAAAAATGATTTCTTGGTAAACTTCTTCCACCACAGTGTGAGAACTGAGGTCAACAACATCTCCCGTAGCAATGCTCTGAAAGTTGGGAATGCTACGGTATGGAAAAGTTAGACATATAGCTAGAAATTGATACATCAGGGTAGAGAACCCTAAAGGAACAAGATGTTCTAGAAACCTGCTAATATCCTGCTGAAAAACTTAATGAGTTTAAAAAAAATTTGCATTAGGTTTTGAAATTCTATTATCGTGCGTTGGTTCTGGCTAGTCAATGAAAATACCGATGATTATGCGGTTCGTCTATTTCTTTTGAGTACCAAAGATGTGTGATCTATCTTTTCTGACTCACTAACCTCTAGACTATTATTAGGAAGTTATTAACTTCAGCTTGGCTGGTAAAAACGACCTTTAGCAAGATAGGGTAGTTACGTCTCACTCTTGAAGCAGTGATTCAAAAACAAGTGGAGAAATGAGAAAGTTAGGGAGATTATATCGAAATGGTTAATAAATTTCAATCACCTCAGTATAAGGTCCAACAGAACCCAACTAAACTAGAATGGTGGATTATGTCCTTCGAAAAGCTACTCGAGGCAGTAGAATGCCCTGAAGAAACGTAAGATGAGAGTAGCTACATTCTTCCTAAAAGTAATAGCGAATACTTGGTATAGGTCACAACAAGACCGCCAAGTGATATTGAAGGAATTTTAAATGAGTCCGAGGTAACAATTTTAACCACTCAGCCTAAAAAAAAAATCCAAATGTGAAGAGTTTGTTACTCTTCAACAAGGTAGTCGATCCGTACAAGAGTACAACGCTAAGTTTAATGAACTCTTGAGATTTGCTCCAAACCTGGTAGCAATGGATCAGAACCAATGCCCAAAAGTTAGCCCTTGGTTCAAACAAGTATATCGGAAAAACTTTCGGTGGAAAAAAAATAAAATTTTTGCAAGTTTACAAAAATTATAAGATCGAGCTATAATTGTCAAGAAAGTCAAGGATAACCGTCAAACGAGAAATTTCAAACAAAACAACATACCCTGTCCAACCTAGTACAGGAACCCATACCCGCCCCATATAACTAATGCAAAAAGATGCATTCAACTTGCCAATACTCCCAAGGCGAGCAACGTTGCAACTTGAAGAGGCATAAGGCT